>JALJCO010004259.1:0-14061 GCA_023101725.1 Atherinomorus stipes
CCTGGGTCTCGTCCGGGATGAGACGTAGTCCCTCCAGCGTGTCCTGGGTCTCCCCGGGGTCTCGTCCGGGATGAGACGTAGTCCCTCCAGCCTGTCCTGGGTCTCCCGGGGTCTCTTCTGGGATGAGACGCAGACCCTCCAGCGTGTCCTGGGCCTCCGGGGGTCTGGTCCGGGATGAGACGTAGCTCCTCCAACGTGTCCTGGGTCTCCTCTGGGTCTTGTCCGGGATGAGACGAGACCCTCCAGCGTGTCCTGGGTCTCCCTGGGGTTCCGTCCGGGATGAGACGTAGACCCTCCAGCGTGTCCTGGGTCTCCTCGGGGGTCCGTCCGGGATGAGACGTAGTCCCTCCAGCGTGTTCTGGGTCTCCCCGGGGTCTGGTCCGGGATGAGACGCAGTCCCTCCAACGTGTCCTGGGTCTCCCGGGGTCTTGTCCAGGATGAGACGGTCCCTCCAGCGTGTCCTGGGTCTCCGGGGTCTTGTCCGGGATGAGACGAGGGATTGCCCTCGTAAATACTGCCAGACTCCAGCTGCTTTCTTGGCTTTCATGTGTTCAATACTTCACTATATTACACATAACTTCATTTATGGACGTAAATGTAGCATTTCTTCGTATGTGTGCATTAGTTGGGTTGTTGGCAACATCTGGTGAAAATTCCATGTCAATATCTCTACTAGAAATATATTTTCTGAGAAAAATGTTGACGTGTTCAGCACTTTTTGTGATCATGATAATATTGACTGGATATGAACAGAGTTTTATGTAGAAGATTCAGAGTAAATGTGTGTAGGTAGAGACGAAACCTTGTTTTATCCTGAATATCCTCCTCAAATCTTTGGATTTGGAAAAAGTCTAGTCAACTTGGACAAGTCCTGGTGGAAAACCCGGACGTTGGACCAACTGGACCTTTAACTGCTGAAGATTTCTAATGTCCTGAAACATAAAAGCTGAGTCCTGAGAGAGGACAAAACTTCTTTATCAAACATGAATGAACGTGATGGAAACTTTATTTAAGAACATTTTATTGGAACAAACAGCTACTGGTTTAACAAGTTTTTTTTTAACTTTGAGTTGCAAATCACACTTCAGTTGGAGCTGGTTTAGATCAGATTCAGCTTCATCCTTTTAAATGTTCCAGGATTTCAGCATCATGTGAAGCGAAGAAAGAAACCGGCAGATTTGACAGACATGAAGACATTTTTTCCAACTGATTGGAGAAACTCATCAGATTAACAACTCAGAGAATCAGCTGCTCAAAGACACCACATCCCAGTAAAACCAGAATCAAACCATTTAACACAGCCTTAACCTGCAGCTAGCCCCGTCCGCCTGCTGCAGACGCCCAAAACCAAACCAAACACACCCAGGCCAGCCAGGAAGCCCACAGAGAAATTCATAGAAGAAGAAAAACAGGAGAAAAACGTTGAGTTTGAGCTGCAGCAGACGAGACGGACGGACTCAAAACGGGCCTGAAAAGACAAAAACACACACATTAACATACACACACACATAATCAGACTCAATCTGACACAAACTGTCACAATATGGCATAATCTGATATAATCTGACACAATCTGGCATAATCTGAAACCATCTTACACAATATGACATAATCTGACCAAATCTGATGCAGTCTGATAAAACTGACATCATCTGATATAATTTGACACAAACTGACATAATTACACACAATATGACATAATCTGAAACTATCTGACACAATCTGAAAATCTGTCACAATATGACATAATCTGAAACCATCTGACACAATCTGAAAATCTGTCACAGTATGACATAATCTGACAATCTGACATTATTTGAAATTATCTATCACAATCTGATATAATCTGACACAATCTAATATAATCTGAAACAATATCACAATGTGACACAATCTGACACAATTTTACATTATCTGACACAAAGTGACACGATCTGACAAAATCTGACACAAGCTGTCACAATCTGATATAATCTGAGGAAAATTAAGATAATCCAGCATCACAGATTAATCTCAATCCAACAATCTGAGGCAATCCATTGAAAGCTGAGATATTCTGTCTGGAAGATGATCTGAGAAACGGATGCAGATTAAACTGGATATGACCTGAAATCCTGCTGGTTTTCAAAATCTGAGCTGATCAAGCTAATGTGAGGTCAGATTATTCAGAATTCGATCTGGCTGAAACTGTGTGGCAGTGCGTCAGGATATGCCACACCCCCTCTTAGGATAGGCCACGCCCACTGTTTGGGCAGGCCACGCCCCTGCCGGAAGTACTTCAGTGACATATTGGACAAATGGACGCTTGTGTTTCTGCTGCTGTGACGTCATCATATCATCAGAGACATTCATCCCGTAACCATGACTACTACATCCTGTCCATGTGCCCAGTTTCTGCTCCGTGGTGAGATATGACCCACAGCAGACTCAGCAGAACCGAACCAAAACAGCTCCATCTACATGGTGCCGTAGTGCCTCTGAGCCAGATACTGAACCCACACAAGAGAACCCAGTCTCAGTTCTGGTCCGAACCTGATCTCCTCAAACAGCTGAAGCTTTAATCAGAACCATGTTGTCCCAACAAACACACAAGTCTCCCTGAGCCCGGTTCTGACCCCGAGCCCAGATCTGACCCTAAACCTGGGACCAACATGGACCCAGATGATGGGGGTGACTTGGACAGATTGGATCTTCTAACTTTTGATTTTTTATTGAGATCACAAAACAAAAACTGAGCAAGACAGACCCGGGTCAGTTTTTCAAGGGTCTAATCTGGACTACTTTGGTAGCAGGAAGTGTTTAATGTGTCAGATGTGACCGAAACCCTGAAAGTGGGATGTGATTGGGCCGAAAAATTAAGCCTTAAGATGGCTGTGATTGGGCCTAACATTGCTATAAAGATGGCGGTGATTGGGCCGAACATTAAGCCTTAAGTGGGCCGTGATTGGGCCTAACATTGCTATAAAGATGGCGGTGATTGGGCTGAACATTGCGTGTAAAGATGGCGGTGATTGGGCTGAACATTGCGTGTAAAGATGGCGGTGATTGGGCTGAACATTGCAACAAAAGATGGCGGTGATTGGGCTGAACATTGCGTGTAAAGATGGCTGTGATTGGGCCGAACATTGCGTGTAAAGATGGCTGTGATTGGGCCGAACATTGCGTGTAAAGATGGCTGTGATTGGGCCGAACATTGCGTGTAAAGATGGCGGTGATTGGGCCTAACATCGCGTCTAAAGATGGCTGTGATTGGGCCGAACATCGCGTCTAAAGATGGCTGTGATTGGGCCGAACATCGCGTGTAAAGATGGCTGTGATTGGGGCGAACATTGCATCTAAAGATGGCTGTGATTGGGCTGAACATTGCGTGTAAAGATGGCGGTGATTGGGCTGAACATTGCGTCTAAAGATGGCTGTGATTGGGCCGAACATTGCGTCTAAAGATGGCGGTGATTGGGCTGAACATTGCGTGTAAAGATGGCGGTGATTGGGCCGAACATTGCATCTACAGATGGCGGTGATTGGGCTGAACATTGCGTCTAAAGATGGCTGTGATTGGGCTGAACATCACGTCTAAAGATGGCGGTGATTGGGCCGAACATTGCGTCTAAAGATGGCTGTGATTGGGCCGAACATTGCGTGTAAAGATGGCGGTGATTGGGCTGAACATTGCGTGTATAGATGGCGGTGATTGGGCTGAACATTGCGTGTAAAGATGGCAGTGATTGGGCCGAACATTGCGTGTAAAGATGGCGGTGATTGGGCCGAACATTGCGTCTAAAGATGGCTGTGATTGGGCTGAACATTGCGTGTAAAGATGGCGGTGATTGGGCTGAACATTGCGTCTAAAGATGGCGGTGATTGGGCCGAACATTGCATCTAAAGATGGCTGTGATTGGGCTGAACATTGCGTGTAAAGATGGCGGTGATTGGGCTGAACATTGCATCTAAAGATGGCGGTGATTGGGCCGAACATTGCATCTAAAGATGGCTGTGATTGGGCTGAACATTGCGTGTAAAGATGGCGGTGATTGGGCCGAACATTGCATCTAAAGATGGCGGTGATTGGGCTGAACATTGAGTCTAAAGATGGCGATGATTGGGCTGAACATTGCAACAAAAGATGGCGGTGATTGGGCTGAACATTGCAACAAAAGATGGCGGTGATTGGGCTGAACATTGCGTCTAAGGATGGCGGTGATTGGGCTGAACATTGCGTGTAAAGATGGCTGTGATTGGGCTGAACATTGCGTGTAAAGATGGCGGTGATTGGGCTGAACATTGCGTGTAAAGATGGCTGTGATTGGGCCGAACATTGCGTGTAATGATGGCGGTGATTGGGCTGAACATTGCATCTAAAGATGGCTGTGATTGGGCTGAACATTGCATCTATAGATGGCGGTGATTGGGCTGAACATTGCGTGTAAAGATGGCGGTGATTGGGCTGAACATTGCGTGTAAAGATGGCGGTGATTGGGCTGAACATCACGACTAAAGATGGTGGTGATTGGGCCGAACATCGAGTCTAAAGATGGCGGTGATTGGGCTGAACATTGCGTGTAAAGATGGCTGTGATTGGGCCGAACATTGCGTGTAATGATGGCCGTGATTGGGCTGAACATTGCATCTAAAGATGGCTGTGATTGGGCTGAACATTGCATCTATAGATGGCGGTGATTGGGCTGAACATTGCGTGTAAAGATGGCGGTGATTGGGCTGAACATTGCGTGTAAAGATGGCTGTGATTGGGCTGAACATTGCGTGTAAAGATGGCTGTAATTGGGCCGAACATTGCGTGTAAAGATGGCGGTGATTGGGCTGAACATTGCGTCTAAAGATGGCGGTGATTGGGCTGAACATTGCGTCTAAAGATGGCGGTGATTGGGCTGAACATTGCGTCTAAAGATGGCTGTGATTGGGCTGAACATTGCGTCTAAAGATGGCGGTGATTGGGCTGAACATTGCATCTAAAGATGGCGGTGATTGGGCCGAACATTGCGTGTAAAGATGGCGGTGATTGGGCTGAACATTGCGTCTAAAGATGGCGGTGATTGGGCCGAACATTGCGTGTAAAGATGGCGGTGATTGGGCTGAACATTGCGTCTAAAGATGGCGGTGATTGGGCCGAACATTGCGTGTAAAGATGGCGGTGATTGGGCCGAACATTGCGTGTAAAGATGGCGGTGATTGGACTGAACATTGCGTGTAAAGATGGCGGTGATTGGACTGAACATTGCGTGTAAAGATGGCGGTGATTGGGCCGAACATTGCGTGTAAAGATGGCGGTGACTGGGCCGAACATTGCGTGTAAAGATGGCGGTGACTGGGCCGAACATTGCGTGTAAAGATGGCAGTGATTGGGCTGAACATTGCGTCTAAAGATGGCTGTGATTGGGCCAAACATTGCATCTAAAGATGGCGGTGATTGGGCTGAACATTGCGTGTAAAGATGGCGGTGATTGGGCTGAACATTGCGTGTAAAGATGGCTGTGATTGGGCCGAACATTGCATCTAAAGATGGCTGTGATTGGGCTGAACATTGCGTGTAAAGATGGCTGTGATTGGGCTGAACATTGCAACAAAAGATGGCTGTGATTGGGCTGAACATTGCGTGTAAAGATGGCGGTGATTGGGCTGAACATTGCGTGTAAAGATGGCTGTGATTGGGCTGAACATTGCGTGTAAAGATGGCGGTGATTGGGCTGAACATCGCGTCTAAAGATGGCTGTGATTGGGCTGAACATTGCTACAAAGATGGCGGTGATTGGGCTGAACATCGTGTCTAAAGATGGCTGTGATTGGGCTGAACATTGCGTGTAAAGATGGCGGTGATTGGGCTGAACATTGCGTGTAAAGATGGCGGTGATTGGGCTGAACATCGCGTGTAAAGATGGCGGTGATTGGGCTGAACATCGCGTCTAAAGATGGCTGTGATTGGGCTGAACATCGCGTCTAAAGATGGCGGTGATTGGGCCGAACATTGCGTGTAAAGATGGCTGTGATTGGGCTGAACATTGCTACAAAGATGGCGGTGATTGGGCTGAACATCGCGTCTAAAGATGGCGGTGATTGGGCCGAACATTGCGTGTAAAGATGGCGGTGATTGGGCTGAACATTGCGTGTAAAGATGGCGGTGATTGGGCTGAACATTGCGTGTAAAGATGGCGGTGATTGGGCTGAACATCGCGTCTAAAGATGGCGGTGATTGGGCTGAACATCGCGTCTAAAGATGGCGGTGATTGGGCTGAACATCGTGTCTAAAGATGGTGGTGATTGGGCTGAACATTGCGTCTAAAGATGGTGGTGATTGGGCTGAACATTGCGTCTAAAGATGGCGGTGATTGGGCTGAACATCGTGTCTAAAGATGGCGGTGATTGGGCTGAACATCGCGTCTAAAGATGGCGGTGATTGGGCTGAACATTGCGTGTAAAGATGGCGGTGATTGGGCTGAACATTGCGTGTAAAGATGGCGGTGATTGGGCTGAACATTGCGTGTAAAGATGGCTGTGATTGGGCTGAACATCGTGTCTAAAGATGGCGGTGATTGGGCTGAACATCGCGTCTAAAGATGGCGGTGATTGGGCTGAACATTGCGTCTAAAGATGGCGGTGATTGGGCTGAACATCGTGTCTAAAGATGGCGGTGATTGGGCTGAACATCGCGTGTAAAGATGGCGGTGATTGGGCTGAACATCGCGTGTAAAGATGGCGGTGATTGGGCTGAACATTGCGTCTAAAGATGGCGGTGATTGGGCTGAACATTGCGTCTAAAGATGGCGGTGATTGGGCTGTACGTTGGGCCTAAAGCAGGCTGTGATTGGTCAGAATGCCCAGGTGTGTTCTCACCTTTGGCCTGCTCCAGGTCTGATGCCAGCTCCTGATCTGACTGGATGGGAGGCCTGTAGGGCGGAGGCTGTCTGGCTGGGGGCGGAGCCACTTCTGCTTTCTACAACAAACACAAATAAACATCCGAATAAGCAGCTTTGAGACGGGTGGGGGCAAACCCTGCAGCAGTGGTGGATTCACCGTTTTATGGCACCCATAGGATCAGGATATGATCACCACTATATTCTTATTGTTGTTGTTGTTGTTGATAAAGCATCATTTCTATTTCAATAATTCTGATAATGAAATTATTTCCCTGAAGGGTCATTACATCATCACTGTCA
This sequence comes from Atherinomorus stipes, assembly GCA_023101725.1. Taxonomy (NCBI): domain Eukaryota; kingdom Metazoa; phylum Chordata; class Actinopteri; order Atheriniformes; family Atherinidae; genus Atherinomorus; species Atherinomorus stipes. Next base: position 7,170 of record JALJCO010004259.1, read on the forward strand.
TCAGTAAGCTTGTTGTTATTATGGTTGTCAGCATACTGTAGCCGTTACCACCACAACTGGTGATCATCTCCATGACTGATACTCAAGATTAACATCTTCATCACAGCTGCAGGATTATTTAGAACTGAAAGTTCCAGACCAAGTTTCTCCTTTTCTCATCCTCTCTCTGACTTTCCTTCATCTACCAGCTTTTATGTGATCCAGTTTCAGATTACTGGCCCTCTGCACTGTCACACTCACCAGCACCGTAGATACGTCATTCTGCTGGAGAAACACAGCTGCACACGTCTTTGTTCACTACTGAAGCTCTGCTGCCCTCTGCAGGACTCTGCAGGACTCTACAGGACCCTGTAGGATTCTGCTGGACTCTGCAGGACTATACTGCCCTCTGCTGGACTCTGCAGGACTATACTGCCCTCTGCTGGACTCTGCTGGACTCTGCAGGACTCTGCAGGACTCTGCAGGACTATACTGCCCTCTGCTGGACTCTGCTGGACTCTGCTGGACTCTGCTGTACTCTGCTGTACTCTGCAGGACTCTGCAGGACTCTGCAGGACCCTGCAGGACCCTGTAGGACTCTGCTGGACTCACACTGAGCAGTCATGATGCTGGAGCAAACATCTCTCTTTCCCTCCCTCCTCCGCTGGCCCAGACCTGGTCCTGACCCAGCAGAACTACCCAGAAACCCAGAACCTGACTGGACCGGGTCCGAGTCCTGACCCAGCAGAACTACCCAGAAACCCAGAACCTGACTGGACCGGGTCCGAGTCCTGACCCAGCAGAACTACCCAGAAACCCAGAACCTGACAGGACCAGGTCCGAGTCCTGACCCAGCAGAACTACCCAGAAACCCGGACCTAACTGGACCGGGTCCGAGTCCTGACCCAGCAGAACTACCCAGAAACCCAGAACCTCACTGGACCGGGTCCGAGTCCTGACCCAGCAGAACTACCCAGAAACCTGGACCTAACTGGACCGGGTCCGAGTCCTGACCCAGCAGAACTACCCAGAAACCCAGAACCTCACTGGACCGGGTCCGAGTCCTGACCCAGCAGAACTACCCAGAAACCTGGACCTAACTGGACCGGGTCCGAGTCCTGACCCAGCAGAACTACCCAGAAACCCAGAACCTCACTGGACCGGGTCCGAGTCCTGACCCAGCAGAACTACCCAGAAACCTGGACCTAACCGGACCGGGTCCGAGTCCTGACCCAGCAGAACTACCCAGAAACCTGGACCTCACTGGACCGGGTCCGAGTCCTGACCCAGCAGAACTACCCAGAAACCCGGACCTAACTGGACCGGGTCCGAGTCCTGACCCAGCAGAACTACCCAGAAACCCGGACCTAACTGGACCGGGTCCGAGTCCTGACCCAGCAGAACTACCCAGAAACCCGGACCTCACTGGACCGGGTCCGAGTCCTGACCCAGCAGAATTACCCAGAAACCTGGACCTAACTGGACCGGGTCCGAGTTCTGACCCAGCAGAGTCCGATTCTTACCGTAGACTCGGTCGTCTTGTGTTTGCTGTGACTGGAGGTCGTCATGGAAACAGGCTGGAACACAAACACATGAGAACGGGTCAGACAGCGTTCAGGACCGGTTCTGTGCTCTGGCAGATCTCCAGCTGACCCAGTATCAGTCTCAGATCCGGATCTGAATCAGGGATTTGGAAGTCCAGAGATTAAGATCTGTACTGGGTCCTGGAGCTGGTTCCGAGAGTCCAGATGTGAGCCATTTCTGAGACTGCAGAACCCTCAGAACCAGCCCAGTTCTGATCCAGAAACCAGGTTCTGGTTCCACTTCAGCTGGCTGACCCGTCAGCAGGTTCTAAAACATGGTCATGGTTGGACCGGAACCGACTGATGGTTCCGTCTGGACCAGAACCAGCAAACGGTTCAGTGTGGCCCAGAACCAGAACCAGCAAACGATTCTGTCTGGACCAGAACCAGCAGACAGTTTCGTCTGGACCAGAACCAGCAAACACTTCCGTCTGGACCAGAACCGGGCCGTGGTGGTGCAGGTCTGAGTGGATCTGGTACCCGCGGTGTTGCTGACAGACTCTGGACAATGAAGACGACCGGACTCGGCGCCAACTTGATGGTTCTGACCGCCTCTTCATGACTGGCAGTTCGCAGGTCCACCCCGGAGACCTGCAGACCAGAACCAGAACCAGGTTAGAGCCTTAAAGAGGAGCAGATCAGAACCAGAACCAGGTTAGAGCGATGAAAAGGAGCAGGTCTGGACCAGATTACTAGCGGGTCTGGACCAGATTACTCGCGGGTCTGGACCAGGACCAGGGCCTACCTCCAGGATCTTGTCCCCGGTCTTCAGGCTCCTGGTCTTGGCTGCAGGACTGCAGGACTGGACTTGCTTGATGAAGATCCCCTTCAGTTCTTCTCCGTTCCTCAGACGCTTGATGACGTGTTGTCCTCCTACGATGCTCAGACCCAGAGACCGGCCCTCCTCCGGCCAGACCTCCACCCTGGACCACACACAGATATCAGGGTCCAGGATCCAGGATCCAGGATCCAGGATCCAGGATCCAGATCTTCGTCTCCGAGTAAACAGAACTTCTCAGGATCCAGAGACCAGACCGGATTAGACTGGACTACACGGAACCGAACTTCTCTGATCATTTTCAGGTCAACTTTATGTAACAGTCAGGGACGCACGCCCCAAGGGGTGGCCAGTGCCCCCCTGAACAAAAATACTGGCCACCCCCGCCAAAAATGATATTTTTTTAATTCCCCATCAATTTTTATGTACTACTAATATGGTGCAGCAGGCTTTGCTTATATTTGTCAAAGTCTTTATAGGCTAATAAAAATAAAATGAATAAAAATATCACACTAGACCCTACCACCCCTTCTGCCATTGGTGTTTTGCTGTAGTCCCCCCCAGGTCTGTACGCCCGATCAACTCAGCCTTTCCTTATGCGCAAATTCATCCAGGAAGGTGCCCCCCAGAACTGCCCCGACCAGTTTCTAATGCCCCTCTCTCACATTAGCACCTACTTACCCCCTCCCTCTAGGCCGACACCACACTACCCCCATTTAGTTTGTTCATGTTACAATTGAGGCTTCAGCTCTGGTGTTCAGTATGAGTGAGGTCGTCATAATGAAGTTTTGTGAAGTCATTTGTTTGAGACACACACATCAAAAATGCTTATTACAAGCGAAACAAAGTCTAGCCACTCTTAAAATAGGTATAAAAAAATCTGCCCAGTGAAATTTTCTTATATATTTCTTGAAATAAGATGCATTTAACTTAAAACAAGTTCCTATATCTCACTGAAATGTTTCTTTTTAGGTGTTTTTGTCTTATTTTGAGTGTGATGAGATATTTTGAAATTAGATTAAGATTAATAAGATTTGAGTTTTTACAGTGTATTGTTGAAATTAAGGAAGTTTGCTGCAGATAATGCCAGAGGCCCATTTATTCTGCCCCCTTCAGTGCCGTTATATGGATATACGCAGAACTACGACTAATATAAATAGTGTCCAAAGGAGTCAGAGTGACGCAGAAATGTTACTGATGAGTAAATGCACGTAGGTTTCTCTATAAATTCCAGAAATAAAGTCCAGGTTCAAAGAAACAAACTTATCCTTTAATAACCCTGTGGCCACCCCCAGAAAAATTTCTGCGGGCGCCCCTGGTAACAGTCATCATCACGTCAGTCATTTTCTGTCCCGCTTATCCAGTTCAAGGTGGGGGGGCTGCTGGAGTCTGTCCCAGCTATTATCAGGTGAGAGGCACCTTTCTACATGGAAGACATTTCTACATGTAGAACATTTCTACATGTAGAAATGTTCTACATGTAGAGATTAACATGTAGAACATGTTCTACATGTTCTACATGTTCTACATGTAGAACATTTAGAACATTTAGAACATGTAGAACATGTTCTACATGTTCTACATGTTCTACATGTAGAACATGTAGAACATGTAGAAATGTTCTACATGTAGAACATTTCTACATGTTCTACATGTAGAACATGTAGAACATGTAGAAATGTTCTACATGTAGAACATTTCTACATGTTCTACATGTAGAACATGTTCTACATGTAGAACATGTAGAACATGTAGAACATGTAGAAATGTTCTACATGTAGAACATGTAGAACATTTCTACATGTAGAACATGTAGAAATGTTCTACATGTAGAACATGTAGAACATTTCTACATGTAGAACATGTAGAAATGTTCTAAATGTTCTACATGTAGAACATGTAGAACATTTCTACATGTTCTACATGTTCTATATAGAACATGTAGAAATGTTCTACATGTAGAACATGTAGAACATTTCTACATGTAGAACATGTAGAAATGTTCTAAATGTTCTACATGTAGAACATGTAGAACATTTCTACATGTTCTACATGTTCTACATGTAGAACATGTAGAATATTTCTACATGTAGAACATGTGGAAATGTTCTACATGTTCTACATGTTCTACATGTACAAATGTTCTACATGTTCTACATGTAGAACATGGAGAATATGTAGAAATGTTCTACATGTTCTACATGTTCTTGTTGAAACGTTGAAATAAAGCGCGAGCGGAAACGACGGGACGCGGTGAGTCAACGGCGAAGCGCTGTTTGATGCATGACCGTTCGTACACTCGCTAGCTCAGGAGTAAGGTGGACAGACGTGCTGGATACTGGTCTCCTGCTGCCCCCCCCCCCCCCGGTGGACATGTTGGGAACAGCCTTGTTAACCAGCTGGAGAAGGAAAACCTGGACTCCAGGAGTCCCAGGTCATCACGGAGGTCCAGGAAAGACATGGAGCTGGTCAAACGTCCCCAGGTCTGGTTTCAGATGGAGGATGTGGTTTCAGGGGTCCTTACCTGCGGGGGGGTCCCCAGTGGCTGAAGGCAGGAGTCTCCTCCCCCTCCCCGTCCTCCCGCTCAGGAAGCTCGCTGGAAACACACACAAGGTCGTTTTACGCTGTGATGTCACAGTTACATCATCTACACGTGTCAGGAGGTTCAGGCCAGCACAGGCAGGCGTAACACACACCAATTACACGCACAACTACACACAATTACACACACAACTACACACACACAACTACACTCACACAACTACACACACCTACACACCTACACACACACCAATAACACACACAACTGCACACAACTACACACCTACACACACACCAATTACACACACAACTACACACAACTACACACCTACACTCACACTTACACACACACAACTACACACAACTACACACCCACACACACACAACTCACACGCACTTACACACACTTACACAACTACACACACCTACACACAACTACACACACCTACTCACCACACAACTACACACCTACACAGACACAACTACACACAACTACACACGCACTTACACACACAACTACACACAACTACACACCTACACACACACAACTACACACACACACACAACTACACACACAATTACACACACAACTACACACACCTACACACACACACAACTACACACAACTACACACACACCTACACACACCTACACACACAACTACACACACACCTACACTCACACAACTACACACCTACACACACACAACTACACACACCTACACACGCACTTTCACACACAACTACACACACCTACACACGCACTTACACACACAACTACACACCTACACACACACAACATACACACACCTACACACGCACTTACACACACAACTACACACCTACACACACACAACTACACACACCTACACACGCACTTACACACACAGCTACACACCCTACACACACACAACTACACACACTACACACGCACTTACACACACAACTACACACCTACACACATACAACTACACACACTACTACACACCACACAACTACACACACCCTACACACGCACTTACACACACAACTACACACCTACACACACACAACTACACACACCTACACACGCACTTACACACACACAGCTACACACCTACACACACACAACTACACACACCTACACACGCACTTACACACACAACTACACACCTACACATACAACTACACACACTACACACGCACTTACACACACACAACTACACACCTACACACACAACTACACACAACCACACACGCACTTACACACACAACTACACACCCACACACACAACTACACACAACTACACACGCACTTACACACACACAACTACACACCTACACACATACAACTACACACAACTACACACGCACTTACACACACAACTACACACGCACTTACACACACAACTACACACCTACACACACACAACTACACACAACTACACACGCACTTACACACACAACTACACACACCTACACACGCACAACTACACACACAACTACACCCTACACACACACAACTACACACAACTACACACGCACAACTACACACAACTACACACACCCAACACACGCACAACTACACACAACTACACACGCACTTACACACACAACTACACACCTCACACATACAACCATACACAACTACACACGCACTTACACACACACAACTACACACAACTACACACGCACTTACACACACAACTACACACCTACACACACACAACATACACGCACCCACACACAACTACACACACCTACACACGCACAACTACACACAACTCACACACCTACACACACACAACGCACACACACCTACACACGCACAACTACACAACTACACACCTACACACACACACAACTACACACACCTACACACGCACACAACTACACACAACTACACACACCTACACACGCACAACTACACACAACTACACACGCACTTACACACACAACACACACCCACACACACACAACTACACACAACTACACACGCACTTCCACACACAACTACACACCTACACATACAA
>JALJCO010004260.1:0-114958 GCA_023101725.1 Atherinomorus stipes
GTTCCACCTCATCGTCGTGATGAGAAACTCCCGTTCCACCTCATCGTGATGAGAATCTCCCGTTCCACCTCATGGTGATGAGAATCTCCCCGTTCCACCTCATCATGATGAGAATCTCCCGTTCCACCTCATCGTGATGAGAATCTCCCGTTCCACCTCATAATGATGAGAATCTCTCCCGTTCCACCTCATCGTCGTGATAAGAAACTCCTGTTCCACCTCATCGTGATGAGAATCTCCCGTTCCACCTCATCGTCGTGATGAGAAACTCCTGTTCCACCTCATCGTCGTGATGAGAAACTCCTGTTCCACCTCATCATGATGAGAATCTCCCGTTCCACCTCATGGTGATGAGAATCTCCCGTTCCACCTCATGGTGATGAGAATTTCCCGTTCCACCTCATCATGATGAGAATCTCCCGTTCCACTTCATCGTGATGAGAATCTCCCGTTCCACCTCATCGTCGTGAGGAGAATCTCCCGTTCCACCTCATCGTCATGATGAGAAACTCCCGTTCTACCTCATCGTGATGAGAATCTCCCGTTCTGCCTCATCGTGATGAGAATCTCCCGTTCCACCTCATGGTGATGAGAATCTCCCGTTCCACCTCATGGTGATGAGAATCTCCCGTTCCACCTCATGGTGATGAAAATCTCCCGTTCCACCTCATGGTGATGAGAGTCTCCCGTTCCACCTCATCATGATGAGAATCTCCCGTTCCACCTCATGGTGATGAAAATCTCTTGTTCCACCTCATGGTGATGAGAATCTCCTGTTCCACCTCATCGTGATGAGAAACTCCCGTTCTACCTCATTGTGATGAGAATCTCCCGTTTCGCCTCATCGTGATGAGAATCTCCCGTTCCACCTCATGGTGATGAGAATCTCCCGTTCCATCTCATGGTGATGAAAATCTTACGTTCCACCTCATGGTGATGAGAATCTCCCGTTCCACCTCATGGTGATGAGAATCTCCCGTTCCACCTCGTCGTGATGAGAATCTCCCGTTCCACCTTATCGTGATGATAATCTCCCGTTCCACCTCATCGTGATGAGAATCTCTTGTTCCACCTCATGGTGATGAGAATCTCTCGTTCCACCTCATGGTGATGAGAATCTCCCGTTCCACCTCATGGTGATGAGAATCTCTTGTTCCACCTCATGGTGATGAGAATCTCTCGTTCCACCTCATGGTGATGAGAATCTCTTGTTCCACCTCATGGTGATGAGAATCTCTTGTTCCACCTCATGGTGATGAGAATCTCTTGTTCCACCTCATGGTGATGAGAATCTCTCGTTCCACCTCATGGTGATGAGAATCTCCTGTTCCACCTCATGGTGATGAGAATCTCCTGTTCCACCTCATGGTGATGAGAATCTCCCGTTCCACCTCATCGTGATGAGAATCTCTTGTTCCACCTCATGGTGATGAGAATCTCTCGTTCCACCTCATGGTGATGAGAATCTCCTGTTCCACCTCATCGTAATGAGAATCTCTTGTTCCACCTCATGGTGATGAGAATCTCTTGTTCCACCTCATGGTGATGAGAATCTCTTGTTCCACCTCATGGTGATGAGAATCTCTCGTTCCACCTCATGGTGATGAGAATCTCCTGTTCCACCTCATCGTAATGAGAATCTCTTGTTCCACCTCATGGTGATGAGAATCTCTTGTTCCACCTCATGGTGATGAGAATCTCTCGTTCCACCTCATGGTGATGAGAATCTCTTGTTCCACCTCATCGTAATGAGAATCTCTTGTTCCACCTCATGGTGATGAGAATCTCCCGTTCCACCTCATCGTAATGTGAATCTCTTGTTCCACCTCATGGTGATGAGAATCTCCGGTTCCACCTCATGGTGATGAGAATCTCTTGTTCCACCTCATGGTGATGAGAATCTCTCGTTCCACCTCATAATGATGAGAATCTCCCGTTCCACCTCATCGTAATGAGAATCTCTTGTTCCACCTCATGGTGATGAGAATCTCTTGTTCCACCTCATCGTAATGAGAATGTCTTGTTCCACCTCATGGTGATGAGAATCTCCGGTTCCACCTCATGGTGATGAGAATCTCTTGTTCCACTTCATGGTGATGAGAATCTCCCGTTCCACCTCATGGTGATGAGAATCTCCCGTTCCACCTCATCGTAATGAGAATCTCTTGTTCCACCTCATGGTGATGAGAATCTCTTGTTCCACCTCATGGTGATGAGAATCTCTTGTTCCACCTCATGGTGATGAGAATCTCTCGTTCCACCTCATGGTGATGAGAATCTCCTGTTCCACCTCATCGTAATGAGAATCTCTTGTTCCACCTCATGGTGATGAGAATCTCTTGTTCCACCTCATGGTGATGAGAATCTCTCGTTCCACCTCATGGTGATGAGAATCTCTTGTTCCACCTCATGGTGATGAGAATCTCTTGTTCCACCTCATGGTGATGAGAATCTCTTGTTCCACCTCATGGTGATGAGAATCTCTCGTTCCACCTCATGGTGATGAGAATCTCCTGTTCCACCTCATGGTGATGAGAATCTCCTGTTCCACCTCATGGTGATGAGAATCTCCCGTTCCACCTCATCGTGATGAGAATCTCTTGTTCCACCTCATGGTGATGAGAATCTCTCGTTCCACCTCATGGTGATGAGAATCTCCTGTTCCACCTCATCGTAATGAGAATCTCTTGTTCCACCTCATGGTGATGAGAATCTCTTGTTCCACCTCATGGTGATGAGAATCTCTTGTTCCACCTCATGGTGATGAGAATCTCTCGTTCCACCTCATGGTGATGAGAATCTCTTGTTCCACCTCATGGTGATGAGAATCTCTCGTTCCACCTCATGGTGATGAGAATCTCTTGTTCCACCTCATCGTAATGAGAATCTCTTGTTCCACCTCATGGTGATGAGAATCTCCCGTTCCACCTCATCGTAATGTGAATCTCTTGTTCCACCTCATGGTGATGAGAATCTCCGGTTCCACCTCATGGTGATGAGAATCTCTTGTTCCACCTCATGGTGATGAGAATCTCTCGTTCCACCTCATAATGATGAGAATCTCCCGTTCCACCTCATCGTAATGAGAATCTCTTGTTCCACCTCATGGTGATGAGAATCTCTTGTTCCACCTCATCGTAATGAGAATGTCTTGTTCCACCTCATGGTGATGAGAATCTCCGGTTCCACCTCATGGTGATGAGAATCTCTTGTTCCACTTCATGGTGATGAGAATCTCCCGTTCCACCTCATGGTGATGAGAATCTCCCGTTCCACCTCATCGTAATGAGAATCTCTTGTTCCACCTCATGGTGATGAGAATCTCCTCTTGTTCCACCTCATGGTGATGAGAATCTCTTGTTCCACCTCATGGTGATGAGAATCTCTCGTTCCACCTCATGGTGATGAGAATCTCCTGTTCCACCTCATCGTAATGAGAATCTCTTGTTCCACCTCATGGTGATGAGAATCTCTTGTTCCACCTCATGGTGATGAGAATCTCTCGTTCCACCTCATGGTGATGAGAATCTCTTGTTCCACCTCATCGTAATGAGAATCTCTTGTTCCACCTCATGGTGATGAGAATCTCCCGTTCCACCTCATCGTAATGTGAATCTCTTGTTCCACCTCATGGTGATGAGAATCTCCGGTTCCACCTCATGGTGATGAGAATCTCTTGTTCCACCTCATGGTGATGAGAATCTCTCGTTCCACCTCATAATGATGAGAATCTCCCGTTCCACCTCATCGTAATGAGAATCTCTTGTTCCACCTCATGGTGATGAGAATCTCTTGTTCCACCTCATCGTAATGAGAATGTCTTGTTCCACCTCATGGTGATGAGAATCTCCGGTTCCACCTCATGGTGATGAGAATCTCTTGTTCCACTTCATGGTGATGAGAATCTCCCGTTCCACCTCATGGTGATGAGAATCTCCCGTTCCACCTCATCGCGATGAGAATCTCCCGTTCCACCTCATGGTGATGAGAATCTCTCGTTCCACCTCATGGTGATGAGAATCTCTCGTTCCACCTCATGGTGATGAGAATCTCCCGTTCCACCTCATCGCGATGAGAATCTCCCGTTCCACCTCATGGTGATGAGAATCTCTCGTTCCACCTCATGGTGATGAGAATCTCCCGTTCCACCTCATGGTGATGAGAATCTCCCATTCCACCTCATGGTGATGAGAATCTCTCGTACCACCTCATGGTGATGAGAATCTCCCGTTCCACCTCATCGCGATGAGAATCTCCCGTTCCACCTCATGGTGATGAGAATCTCCCGTTCCACCTCATGGTGATGAGAATCTCCCGTTCCACCTCATGGTGATGAGAATCTCTCGTACCACCTCATGGTGATGAGAACCTCCCGTTCCACCTCATGGTGATGAGAATCTCCCGTTCCACCTCATGGTGATGAGAATCTCTCGTACCACCTCATGGTGATGAGAATCTCCCGTTCCACCTCATCGCGATGAGAATCTCCCGTTCCACCTCATGGTGATGAGAATCTCCCGTTCCACCTCATGGTGATGAGAATCTCCCGTTCCACCTCATGGTGATGAGAATCTCCCGTTCCACCTCATGGTGATGAGAATCTCCCGTTCCACCTCATGGTGATGAGAATCTCTCGTACCACCTCATGGTGATGAGAATCTCCCGTTCCACCTCATCGCGATGAGAATCTCCCGTTCCACCTCATCGTAATGAGAATCTCCCGTTCCACCTCATGGTGATGAGAATCTCCCGTTCCACCTCATGGTGATGAGAAACTCCTGTTCCACCTCATGGTGATGAGAATCTCTCGTTCCACCTCATGGTGATGAGAATCTCTCGTTCCACCTCATGGTGATGAGAATCTCCCGTTCCACCTCATGGTGATGAGAATCTCCCGTTCCACCTCATGGTGATGAGAATCTCTCGTACCACCTCATGGTGATGAGAATCTCCCGTTCCACCTCATCGCGATGAGAATCTCCCGTTCCACCTCATGGTGATGAGAATCTCCCGTTCCACCTCATGGTGATGAGAATCTCCCGTTCCACCTCATCGCGATGAGAATCTCCCGTTCCACCTCATGGTGATGAGAATCTCCCGTTCCACCTCATCGCGATGAGAATCTCTCGTACCACCTCATGGTGATGAGAATCTCTCGTACCACCTCATGGTGATGAGAACCTCCCGTTCCACCTCATGGTGATGAGAATCTCTCGTTCCACCTCATGGTGATGAGAATCTCCCGTTCCACCTCATGGTGATGAGAATCTCCCGTTCCACCTCATGGTGATGAGAATCTCCCGTTCCACCTCATGGTGATGAGAATCTCTTGTTCCACTTCATGGTGATGAGAATCTCCCATTCCACCTCATGGTGATGAGAATCTCTTGTTCCACCTCATGGTGATGGGAATCTCCCGTTCCACCTGATGGTGATGAGAATCTCCCGTTACCTCATGGTGATGAGAATCTCCCGTTCCACCTCATGGTGATGAGATACTCCCGTTCCACCTCATGGTGATGAGAATCAACCGTTCCACCTCATGGTGATGAGAATCTCTTGTTCCACCTCATGGTGATGAGAATCTCCCGTTCCACCTCATGGTGATGAGAATCTCCCGTTCCACCTCATGGTGATGAGAATCTCTCGTACCACCTCATGGTGATGAGAATCTCCCGTTCCACCTCATGGTGATGAGAATCTCTTGTTCCACTTCATGGTGATGAGAATCTCCCGTTCCACCTCATGGTGATGAGAATCTCTTGTTCCACCTCATGGTGATGAGAATCTCCCGTTCCACCTCATGGTGATGAGAATCTCTTGTTCCACCTCATGGTGATGAGAATCTCCCGTTCCACCTCATGGTGATGAGAATCTCTTGTTCCACCTCATGGTGATGAGAATCTCCCAGTATTTAAAGTTTTGATCCATGCTTTTATGATGTTTCCAGCATCGTGCAGCATCAGAAAGTGGAGCTGAGGTGGAAACCCATCAGACCAGCAGCGCTCCTCCATCTTGTCCAGTTTAGTTTATTCTGTGTGAATCGTAGCTTCGGTTTCCAGCTCATAGCTGACAGCAGCTGCTCCCGGTGCTTCAGGTAACACGATCGTATCTCGTTTCTTTTCTCTACCGGGGCTAAAACCCCTCATGAACGTCTCTGAAGAAGGCTGGAGAAAGTTTCCGTAGCTTCTTCGGCTATGATGCAGTCGTGTTTTCACCTTGCAGAAAAACACTCTTCAGCAGAAAAGTCACATCCATTCCCCGCTGCCTTCACAGGAACTCTCGCAGAGCCACGCTGAGAGTGTGAAACGCACTTGGCAGCTGTTCTTCCGCCATGAGAGCCCACTTCCGCGGCTTAATTTTATTGCTATAGAATTATTGAAGTTTTTGATGTGAGATGCAGCAGATGTGTGCAGGATTAACAGCCTCCTTTCCCGGTGGGGGTTTCTAAGAGGAGCTGATTAAAGAAACGGAGGAAAAAGTGAAACTCCGAGGGGAAAAAAAATCACACCTTTTAGTCATATTAAAAATAATGAAAGATATTTCTGAACAGGTATTCAAGATAATGTGTTCTGATCAGAATTGTTAAACTAGCCAGTTTTATGCGGCTGATTAGTCCAACTTGTCATATTTCAGTCCTGCATCTGTGTTTCAGCCATCTACTGTAAAAATATGGACCTACAATGAGATTAGTAAACATCTGCAACATTTATAGTGATACTTTTAAGTCATAGTAAAGCGAATATACTTGAGGTTTGTTCAGATCTGTAAATATCAGTACATTGGTTATGGTGAGGAATAAATGAAGATGGCACATAAGTACAAATTAAATAGCGTCACAAGTGCTTTTAAAACAGAAAAACTTTCAGGATGCAGATGAATAAAGATGCAGCTCTGAACTTCTATCAAAGCGTAGAACATGTTCAGGTTTTCCCTGCAAAGGCTGCCTTTGATCAAGCAAAGCTTTATTTTGATCATCAGCTGTTTTTCTGTAACTATTTGTTTAGCTTCATTATTGTCATGTTATTGTTGTAAAGATGATCACTTTTGTAAGTTAGATTCAAAGATTCACAGCGTTTATTTGCACAGTCAGGAAACAAGTTTAACTGAAATTCTTACTTTCTGTCCACACTGCGTGACATAAAAGATTAGACAGAGAAATAAAATATTTTAGCAAATAGTCAGTTTAATATGAGCATGCAAAAAAGTAAACGCAAAATATAAAATCAGTTAGTAAAGTCATCGATAAATGTGCAGAGAGCAAACTGTTGTGCAGCATCCGTCAGTAAATAAATAACTGAAACAGTCAGGAAATAAACTGTAATATACATGTGTGATTAATAATTATTAATGATAATAAATTACTGAACTATACTAGTGCTGTGTATTCTGCTAAATTATTTCCAAGGCTGATATTGTCTTAATTTATTTATTTATTTACACCTGTTCTTATTGTGTGAATGATTATTATATACGGTGGGTACGGAAGGTATTCAGATTCCTTTAAACTTTTTACTCTTTGTTGCATTTCAGGAAATTTGCCAAAATCAAAAAGTTCTTTTTTTTTCTCATTAATGTCACTCAGCACCCCATCTTAGCAGAAAAAAACAGAAATGTAGAAATTTTTGCAAATTTATTAAAGAAAAACTGAAATGGCACCCCCATATCATGATGCTGCCACCACCGTGCTTCACTGTTGGGATGGTATTGGGCAGGTGATGAGCAGTGCCTGGTTTTCTCCTCACATACCGCTTAGAATGAACTCCAAAAAGTTCAATCTTGGTCTCATCAGACCAGAGAATCTTATTTCTCTCAGTCTGGGAGTCCTTCATGTGTTTTTGGCAAACTCTATGCGGGCTTTCATATGTCTGCACTGAGGAGAGGCTTCCATCGGGCCGCTCTGCCATAAAGCCCCGACTGGTGGAGGCTGCAGTGATACTGACTTTGTGGAACTTTCTCCATCTCCCTACTGAATCTCTGGAGCTCAGCCACAGTGATCTTTGGCTTCTTCTTTACTCTCTCACCAAGGCCCTTCTATATAGACAGGTGTGTCTTTCCTAATCACGTCCAATCAGTTTAATTAAACACAGCTGGACTCCAATGAAGGAGTAGAACCATCTCAAGGAGGATCAGAAGGAACGGACAGAATATGAGTTAAATATGAGTCACTGCAAAGGCTCTAAATACTTATGACCATGTCATATTTCAGGTTTGTTCTGTCTTGATGGGTGCTGAGTGGCATTAATGAGAAATAAAATGACCTTTTTTATTTTAGCAAATGGCTGCAATGAAACAGAGTAAAAAGTTTTAATGGAGTCTGAATACTTTCCGTACCCACGGTATGATGGACCCCAGATATCATGTCTGCAGCTTCCTGCTGCCACTCATGCCAATCCTAAAGAAAAAAATAAATAAATAAATCAGAGATCAGTTTGGCGCCATCTGTTCTTTTAGTCCCCGACAGAACCTCAGGTTTTAAAGGTTAAAATCAGACTCACAAAGTCAGTCCTGTAAATAATAAACCATGACATTTAGCATTTCTGATAACTGAATTAATGAAGATAGAAGAAAAATAAAACATAGATGGAAGAAATACTGAACTGGTATTAATAATCTCGCTGGTTAATTACACAATCTAAAATAAAAATGGAAGATTTTGACATTTAAGTTGCTGTTCAATGTCCTCGCTGATACTCCAAACTGAAATGTGTTGGTTTCTTTTAGCTGCAGGTCAGATACGACTATGTGTCGGTATGAAACAGTCCGAGGCAGCAAAATGACTCCTGCACCTGCAGAAAAAAACACTTTGTGATGGTCTTTATGCAACATTAAGGTCAACGATCATCTTGCATTACGAGGAAAGTTGCTTTTCATCGTAACTTGTGACCTTGATATGGAAACAACGTTTAGTGGTAACCTGAAAGAGTCGAGACGCGTAGCTCTGATTCACGTAAACGTTTTCTTACGTTAGCTTTTCTGAGACGTGACTGTGAGAAGAAAAAATGCAGGTTAAATCTCCAAAGTAAAGAGACTCTTCTGTGAAGCTCCTGCAACCCCCCCCCCCCTGTAAAAGACTGTCAAAATGTCCCGATCTGCCATAATCAAGTTTGACCAGTGAGGAAGTTTGAGCTGAACCATCTTAGAGCAGAATCCAGGTTTCATTGCACGAAGCGCCGCGTGCTGACAAAGGCTGAGCCGCGGGAGAGTTGGGGGGGCGCCGGCCACATCTCACCTTGAAGCTGCCGCCGGGCAGTTTCATCGGGATCTAAAGGGAACCCGGGAAGGAAAAGCCCTTTGAATTGAGCTCTCCAGCGAAGGCAGGGCTGCTTGAATGGCTCAGGAGGAGCTGAATTCTGAGTGAATGTGAAATGAGGCGAAGGCAGCAGCGATGCCTCCATATGCATGACTCGCTCCTTTTCACCACTTTCCTTTTCTCTCTACCTATTCTTGTCTCAATTTAAGGCCACGATAAAACCGCCCCGGCTCAGCTGCCGCCTTTTTCTACTTGTGCAGAATGAGCCAAGCACTCAATTGACTTTGGCTTTGGCTCACAACTCCGATATTTCCCTCTCCTGTTATCAGCCAGCTTCTCATACGGGACCAGAGGCCCTCTGACTCAATAGTAGCAGTTATTTATGGAAACACAGAAGAAGAGAGAGGATGACAAAACACTTTCCATGACTGGAATATTTTTCCAGTCATGGAAAACACATGGAAAAGCTTGAGATGTCCTGGAAAATGATTTTTCCTCCCTCTGCTTCTCTGCATTGTGGCTGAACGCAAACGGGTGAAACATTTAACGCAAGTTTGTTTTCAGCTGCTTTTAAATGGCAACATTGAGCTGTAGCTTTCGTCGCCGCTTCGTCGCCATTTGGGAGCCTTAAGTTTGCAAATAAACCATCAACGTACAGATCTCCCAGTCTACGCAATCCTTTGTTCTCTAAGATAAGGTAGTGGGGGTCGAGTTTCGCTGGCATGAAGAAGTGGTTATTACAAATGGGAGTTGCTAAAGGGAGGGTCAACCAGCCAAAATGCCGCCTTATTTGTGCCCAGGTCTTAAGTGGTGGAGGCCCTGGTGGTGGCCTCAGAGACCATGGTGAAGAAAGCTCTCAGTGTGGACAAAGGCCATCCCCCAAGATTATCGTTTCCTCACAGCAGTGCCAAGCCAGGAGTGTGTGTGTGTGTGTGTGTGTGTGTGTGTGGGGGAGGGGGGGGGGGGGGGAGACCTATGTAATTGTTCGTCATTTTGTCTTTTTATTGAAATGTTGTTTTTAATATGTAAAGCACTTTGTGCTACATTTGTATGAAAAGTGCTTTATAAATAAATTTCATTCATTCATTAAGTGTTGCGATGACGATGGGATTATGAGTATAGGCTGATGGAGAGAAGGGCAAGGCCCTGCAAGAAAGTGCCATCAGTGATGTTGAGCAAAAGGCTGACTCCATCCTACACCAATTGGATTGAGGGGAGTCAAACCAAGAGATCATCTTGTGTACAGTGGTCGCCCAGTAGTAACCCATCAGGTTGGGGAGACCTAGACCACCAACCTTCTCTTTCTGCAAGATCCGATTTGTCCTGGGACGTTTACCAGCCCAAATAAAGGACGAGATCATTTCATTTACTTGGAAAATGTACAGATATCTAGGCAGCACGTTCATTTTAATAATCTGTATCCTGCCTGTTAGGGACAGGGGTAGGAAATTCCATTTTTGTAAGTCTGCTTTAATTGCTGTTGTTAGGGAGACTAGATTCTGCTCTCGCATAGTTCGCATGGATCGTGTGATTGTAGTACAGAGATACTTAAGTCCAGAGTTGGCTTGCTTAAATGGTAGTAATGATGGTGATAAGTCAACAGCTGATTGGTTTACAGGGAAGTATTCGCTCTTGGAGATATTAAGCTTGTACCCTGAAACTTGACCAAAGAGTTCAGTAGTGCCATAACATGGGGGTCGCTACTTAGTCACTGCTTCGTTGCTACTTTACTGCTGTTTCTCCGCTTTGTTGCTGCTTTGTTGTTGCTTCGTCATTGCTTCATCGTTGCTTCGTCTCTGCCTCGTCTCTGCTTTGTCTCTGCCTCGTATCTGCTTTGTCTCTGCTTCGTCACTGCTTCAGTATTGCTTCGTCTCCGCTTTGTTGCTGCTTTGTTGTTGCTTCATCGTTGCTTCGTTGCTGCTTCGTTGCTGTTTTGTCGCTACTTGTTGCTACTTCGTCACTGCTTTGTCACCGCTTCAGTATTGCTTCGTCTCTGCCTCGTCTCTGCTTTGTCTCTGCTTTGTCGTTGCTTCATCGTTGCTTCGTTGCTGCTTTGTTGCTGTTTTGTCGCTACTTGTTGCTACTTCGTCACTGCTTTGTCACCGCTTCAGTATTGCTTCGTCTCTGCTTTGTCTCTGCTTTGTCTCTGCTTTGTCGTTGCTTCGTCGTTGCTTCGTTGCTGCTTCGTTGCTGTTTTGTCGCTACTTGTTGCTACTTCGTCACTGCTTTGTCACCGCTTCAGTATTGCTTCGTCTCTGCCTCGTCTCTGCTTTGTCTCTGCTTTGTCGTTGCTTCGTCGTTGCTTCGTTGCTGCTTCGTTGCTGTTTTGTCGCTACTTGTTGCTACTTCGTTGCTGCTTCGTCACTGCTTCAGTATTGCTTCGTCTCTGCTTTGTCCCTACTTTGTCACTGTTTGTTTCATTGCTCTTTTGTCGCTACCTGTTGCTACTTCGGTGTTGCTTCGTCACTGCTTCATTGTTGCTTCATCTCTGCTTCATCGCTGTGTCATCATCGCTTTGCCGCTTCATTGCCACTTCGTTGCCGTTTTGTCGTTGTTTCATTGCAGCTTCATTGCCATTTCACCATTGCTTCATCGTTGCTTCGTTGCTGCTTCATCTCTGCTTCGTTGTTGCTTCTTCACTGCTTCATTGCTGCTTTGTCACTGTTTTTGTCTGTTTCGTTGCTGTTTCATCGCTACTTAGTTGCTACTTTGTCGCTGCTTCGTCGCTGCTTCGTTGCTATATCATCACTGCTTCATCGCTGCTTTGTTGCTGCTTTGTTGCTGTTTTTGTCTCTGTTTCGTTGCTGTTTCGTTGCTACTTTGTCGCTGCTTCAATGCTGTACAAAGCATAAGGTGCAATCGTAGGATATATAACACTTAAGCTTGGGGTGGAATTTATTAATCTATATTGGGATAGCGTAACTCGCACTGTAGCAGTTGGACAAGTCCAGAAAATAACTGCAAGAAAAGAGTGGGAGCTGGAAACAGTAACCCTGTTTTTATCGAAGCAGGAAAGACAAGTAATAGTTAAATTAACTTATATGTGTATTTAATTTTTTCATGCTCAATACTGCATATCCCTAATTATATTTCTATTTATCCCTTATTCCTTCCAGTTAGATTTAACCTTACAACAAGGTTGCCATTATTATCAACAAAGAATGAAATATGTGTGAGAGTAATGGTTCATTATAATCCTCGCATGGATGAGCAAACCCTTTTGTAGCAACAAGAGGTTAGTCATTAGAAATAAATGAACCAGAGTGAAGTGATGCAACACACTCGGATATTAAATATACATATGACCTTTAGTTTCAAATATGTTTGGCCTTACTTCAAAGCAAATTGAAATTTCTCCAGCGCAGAGAGAGGTCAGAGTCTTGCTGTGATGATAATTTCAGTTTTAAGAGAAAACAGTCACAGAGAAAGTCCAACAAGGACGGTGAGAGGACGAGTGTGACAGACGGAGATCAATGACACGTATATTGTTGGAAAATGACAAAAGATTTAATAATAAAGTGGTGAATCTGCATTCTGGATCTGAGGCAACGTACGTGAGAGCAAGCAGAGACAGCGGTCATCATCTCCGACTGCTGCTGATTTAGCATGAGCAGGCCAGTCTGTTCCAGTTCTCCCTCCTTTAATAAGACATTCCCCCCAAAATGAAATCACCGTCCCTTCTTACTCACAGCTGCTAATTTTCACTCCGAGAAACCGCTTTTCTGGAAGCTGTGATTTAAGCAAAAAGAGATGAGCAGTGTGAGGAATGCAAAGCCTGTGGTTCAACTGGAGCCTCCCACTAATCTGCACACGCTCTGACTGGGTCATTCTGACTGGGTGTACTGGTCAGGCGGATAAAAGCCGTCCTCAAAATGATCCGTACCCTCCAATTAAAGAAAATGTTAAATTCACAACAGTCATTCAGATAACAAGAAGCTAAAAGATAGTTTTAAGAAATAAAATTTACAAAATTATAATTTAGTGAAATAAAATGCAGCTTCTAAATTTTGATTGAAAATAATAATAATTCCTCTTATTATCATCATCATATAAATATTATTAATAATAATGATATTATTTTTATTATTATTATTATACGTCAGCTGTCAATCATTTGCCCCGAGGCCGCACTTTTCCCGTTTTAGTATTTTCCGGGAGTGACGACACACGTGACACGGCAAGATTACGACAGAGGGACACGCCCACCTGGCTTCACCTTCCCTGATTCAGACGTGACCGGATACGACGTCCACATTTTCTACAGTCTTTGGTTTTAAAACTCTTTGAGCCGTGATAAATGTAGGCTCTATTTCTTCTCTTACAATGATCTGGTGACCTCCTGAAATCATCGTGCGACCCACATGGGGGTCCCGACCCCCGTTTGAAAACCACTGATTTAAAAAAATGTCTGAATGAGCCTTTAATTGTCTTTTCCAGCCTTCTGACAAACAGGTTTTCGCAGCTTTATCGGTCTAATCCTGCAATCAAACATTCTGACGCTGGAGACCTCAGTTTATTTTTCCATTACTACTGAGACTCGTTGCAAACAAAACCTAAATTACACGGGTTGGTGTGTGTGTGTGTGTGTGTGTGTGGGGGGGGGGGGGGGGGGGTGTTTGAGAGAGCTGTGTGAGAGTTAAGTTACTGTCAGAGCCATGAGACAGTAAATCTTTTACTATGTAGATGCATAAAGGGCTAATTTATCCATTTCCAGGGTTGCTGTGAATCACTGGATGAAAACACATACTGGGATGAGAACATCACTGTTGAGAGTAAAAAGATCTGACGGTAGACTGAATGGGAAACGGCCCCCCTCATTAAAAACCTACGTCGGTATATTCTTAGAGCAGAGCAAGAGGATGTGATGATATATGAAACCATTAAGCTCTTTACACCTGAAACGCTTTGTTCAGCTGCATGTGTGCCGTTGCAGCCATTAGAGTGAGCTTCAGGCACCGTGGTGACAGAGACGGCAGGACAAAGACAAAGTCAGGGGAGACGGACGGAGGCAGGGAAGAAGGATGACCTGTGGGACAGAGCGGTTGAAGGAAGCCTGCTAATGTGGCAGAAGAGAAACCAACTTTCTCACATGAAACCCAACGTCATCATTATAAACCCACTGAAATGATTTCTTTAGCTTAATAATGTGGGAACAGAAAAACGTGCAGATTGAGGACTGACCCCACTGTGTTATTAAAAGTATATATTTCACCTTCTGGCTGTGATATGATGGTGCGTTCCAGGTGTCCCGGGAATCCGAGCAGACACGAGCTGGTGATGTCATCACCAGGTATTTTGCGTTGCCTCATAACAAACAACAGCTAATTTCAGTGTATTTGTTTAATAAACGACACATAATCACGCTGCGTTTTAAATAAAAAAAGACGCAGTGAGACCGTAAAATTCAGTAACGATTCGGTGCTGTTCACACTTGGAAATTATGATCAGAAAATCTCTTATAGAAGTTTAATAAACACAGCAATGGTGCTGGACGCCGCCGTCTTCAAGGTCCTTTTCACGTGGCGTGCTCGGGCCCGTGTCCGAGCCCGGGCCAGGCCCAGACCCGGCCCGGGCGGCCCAGGTCCAGAGGTGGTCCAGGACCCGGGCCACTCGGAAGAAGGCGCTGTGAACACAATCCAGGCCGTGCCGGATGTGACATGCGGGCGATTAAACCCACCAAGCAGCAGTGACCACTAGGGATGTATACCGAGTACCGGTATCGTTTGGTACCGGTTCCTAATCTTAACGATACCAGGGTACCGTTAAGAATCGGGACAAACGATACTCTTATTGATACTTTTTGTACATCTACCTAATCATTGAGTTATCATTACACAGTCAAATAGTCACAGTGATGGACTAAGACAGACACAATTCCCTTATTCTCCCAGCTGTCCTTCACCCACTTTTATGTCCAGGCTTCCTCAACATCATCTGAACAAATCTTCTCCACCACTGGATCTTTTAACATCTTGTAATGTTTTTATTATTTACTCTAAATTATGTTATAGTATCAATAAGAGAATCGATAAATACCGGTATCGATAATGAGTATCGATATTGATAAAATCATAACGATATACATCCTAGTGACCACATCAGAACTCGACCCTGCCGGCATGTTTGTCTTTGTCGTCGTTCATCTTCTCCTTTAATTGTAATCGGTGGTTTAAAAAAGCTAAAATGGTTTAAAAAAGCTAAAATGCAAAATTTGTGTCCGGCTGCATTAAGGATGGAGGGATTTTTGATCGGATCGTCTGTCAGTGATCGAAGAGGATGATCATGATCTTTTTTTTTAAATGGCGATATTTAAGGGGACTTTTAATTCATTTACTGCCATAATATGTTACAGAAAATCTCCAGAACTGTTCTGCTGTGTAGCTACTGACCTGTTTCTCGTGCAGCACCATGTCTGCATGCAGAGCTCACTGATCTGCAGCTGAGGACTGAATAATAAACTCTTAATTCCACCGTTTTCTCATTTTCCTTCTCACTTTTCTGTGAAGCTGGGCGTCGTGGACGCAGGCTCTCCTCGTCCTCTGTTCTTCATCTTCTTGCTTGTTTACCAAACACGTCCCTGCGCCACAAGTGCTGCTATATTATCTTTTTTTACTCACAAAAGAAATAATTTGCGCATATATTTGCACAATAACTTTATTAAATCGAGACATCAGCGTTAATGACATCCTCCACACAAAAACCCAAACCAAAATTACATTTTGAGCCGACGCTTCAGTCTGACACAGACTCAGTAAATCACTGCTTACAGCTGCCAACATAGTCGCCACTTCAAACAAGGAGCTTATGGCGGAAATTAGCAAGAGGAGGCAGATGAGTGTTAAATCAACACTTATAGAATTAAATTTAACACTGTATCCGAGTGTATTTGGTCCTTATCAAAATACTGTTGAATCAACTCTTTCCATAGTGTTGAAATTTCAGAGTAAAATTAACTCATAATTAAGTTAAAATTTAACACTGGCTTACACTGAACAGTGTTAATAGAACTTAAAGACACATGACGGAACTTTTAGCAGTTTTCTCAGTGACGCGCCCCCTATCGGCGACTAAACTAGCATCCATCTTGTATCATACCTGCACCGTGATTCACTCCAGCCAGTAAGAGTCTTATCTTGACTCTTGTTCTGTCCCTTCCTCTCTTCCTCTTCCTCTCCTCCTCCTGTAATGTTTCTTTACCGAATCCGACATGATGTGTGTTCAAAACACTCGTGATGTTGATCCCTGGTTTACATCCGGTTGCTAGTGAGTGACGCGGTGCTGCAACCAATAGTCTGCTGCAACGTCATAGTCGCGTCCCGGATGGGAATCTTACATACTGCTGTTTCTGAGCCCCGGGACGCCTCTGGGCACTGACAGCTCGAAAATGCGCAAAATGAATGTTGGTGTGACATCAAAACGAGTCAGAAACACAGATTTTTAAGGTCTAAAAGTTACGTTGTGTGTTTTTAACACTGTAGGTTAATAACACTGGATAGAGTTAATCTGATTCTCAGCAGTGTTAAAGAGTTACTCCATTGTGGTGATAAATCAACTCAAATGTAAATACTTTTTGCACCTGTGTTGAGTTCGTGGAGGTGTACACTAAGCTCACAACCAAGTTTAAATAATAACATCCATCCCATCATGAACTGAGCTTTGGACTGAACCACCGCTCACGCTCACACACGACACACCAAGGAGACCCGAAGGGATCACATATCTACTTAACTCGCGGTGCAGGACCATACAGGGAAGTCACAAAGCATGATGGGAAATACTCAACTCAAGAGGGCGGAGTCTTCCTGGGTGCACTTAGTTACACTTGATAGAGTCAATTATACACTGAAAGAGGAAACTTGTTTTAACTCTGAAAATTTTCACCAGCACTGGTGGTCATTTGACTCTCAATGGTGTTAGAATTACTCTGAAAGAGTTAATATGATTTAACAACTCAAATTTAACACTGAGGATTTTACTGTGCACCGGCCGTTTTTTTTCATGACGATGATGATGGCGTAACTGTGCCTCTCGGGCGATCGGATCGTCTATCGGTGATTGACAGTGGCTGGTTTCACATCCCCAGCCTGCATCCGTAGCAGACCAGAAATCTCTCCAAGTAACCAAACGAGTTTCCTTCCTTGTTCATAAACTAAGCCGTCGCTTGGATGGTGACGTGAGGGTTTGTTGCTTCCTCGGTTGTTAGCAATCAACGAAGTTTCCAAGTTTCCGCAGCACTGCCACATAATGTTCTGGCACTGAAACTACCGAGCGTGCCCGAGCACTGGCATGTGAACGCAACACAAGAATCACGATCCAGGGCCAGGCACGGGCCCGAGCACGCCATGTGGAAAGGCCCTCATCTAGGGCTGTGTTAAACGATTATTTTTTAAACGATTAATCTATCGATTATTTTTTCGATGCATCGATTAATCTAACGATTCACTTTTTTAGCTCGATTCGACTCGATTCGATTATCGATTATCTCCTCATAAATTGACAGACAGCAATTTATATATGCTGATACAGATATCTAAAATGTAAAAAAGAGCATGAATAAAAGGGCAGTGGGAGCAGCAGCCTGTCATGGAGTTTTTCATGAACCAACAGAATGTAAAATTTATGTTGAAAACACAGCGGACTGAAAAACAGGCTTTTAATTCTTTCATTTACATGAAAATAATAATAAAAAAGTCATTATTGAAATAATATGATCATGTAAACTTGGAGGATTTAAGCTAAGACAGATATTATTTTCCAACAAAAGATAATGAAGATAAGTAAACATTCAGAGTTGAACATTTTATTGAACATGAGTCTAGCTTCCAGAAAAAGTGCATCTTCATCTTTATTCTGTTAATGCTTATTACGGGTGCCAATCACTTGGAAATGAAATGAAAAATTCTTTATTTATCCCAGAAGTGACGACACAATACTATTAGCAACAGATGAAACACGAACATGGGGTTGAGAACGTGACTTTAATTATATTCAGTCAGAGACGAGACAGCTCCCGACATCAGCTGCAGTTCCACCCACGGCCAGCAGATGGAGCTCGTGCTTCATGCTGACCGTCTCAAACAGGCCTGACGTGTCTGAAGACATGGCGTCCATCTCACGGAAGTTGTCTCATGTCTCATTAGGCTTCGGATTCGCCATCCCTAATATATAGTTATACCTTCGATAAACGAGTGTGGGCCTTCACTGCCTTACACTTTGGAAACTTGGAAGAGCCACTCGCGGAGATCGCGCCGCCATCTTTGTTTTAGTCTGAAGTCTCATGGCGCCGCCATCTTTATTTTGGTCTGATGACGCATCGGTACGCATATTTTGCGTCGACGTATTTTTTTTGTCCCAGCCCTACCCTCATCCTACAATCTCGGGATCCTCTGCAAATCACGAGCTCGTATCTCAGAAAAACGAGTTCATCACGTCACTTCCTCGGAAAATTACCTCGAGTTCCGAGACAACTGGAAGGCACGATAATCATCATTGTGGTACGGCCTGGCTCAGCTTTAACCCTTTGTAAAACATAAATGAATTCAGCAAATTTAAGCTAATTATTTTTAAATGCAGTCTTGGGGGAATCCAGTGAAATACAGCCACATCACCATCACTGGTTAGCTCCGTGTCTAACAGCTGATCAGTTCTTCTTCGCCCCTCTAAATCAGCAGCTGCACCACAGCTTCATCTGAGTCTTCTGGGATTCGTCTCCCTCATCTTCCATGCTGCTAGATGTTCTATTGCAGTAAACACAGAGCTGCTTCCTGCTGTAGCTTCCTAGAACAGAGTAATAGTTGTAATAATAGCCTACTTTTAAGATTTAATAACAGCCTATGAAGGTAAATACAAAATTACAGCAAGTTCTTGTTACACAAATATCTTC
Source organism: Atherinomorus stipes (assembly GCA_023101725.1). Classification (NCBI taxonomy): domain Eukaryota; kingdom Metazoa; phylum Chordata; class Actinopteri; order Atheriniformes; family Atherinidae; genus Atherinomorus; species Atherinomorus stipes. Next base: position 19,137 of record JALJCO010004260.1, read on the forward strand.
TGGTTGGTACATCATATAACCACCTAAACCAGCTTCATGCCTGATTTACCGTATTTTCCGGGCTATAAGTCACACTTTTTTTCATAGAATGGCTGCTTCTCCAACTTATAGTCCAGTATCTCCTGCAAGCACGCCGAAACTACAGAAGCCGCAGCAGACGAGATCGCGCGTTCTCTTTTCTTTCTTTCTTTTTTTAAATCAAGATCAACCCCTCTTGGACCCTCTTGTGTTTGTCCCGGTTTGTCTGCAGCTCTGTCGCTCTTAGCACAATGTAAACAGAGAATTTCTTCTTCTATGCTTGCATTGTTGGCAGAGTAGGCTCTGAACGCCGAGGCTTCCGTAGTTTCATGAACGCACATATGTGCGCTTCACTAAAGTAAGACGTTCTACTGTTAAGGCTCTAAAAATCTACTAAATGCTGGTTTCCAGTAAATTCTGGACGCTACCCACTCAGGACACGTGGATTACATTGGACGAGCAGTATGGAGGAATATTGACACGTTTTTGTGGACTTTTATGGACCTTTTTGGCTCGGACCCCGGTGAACTCCATTATATGAAAGTTGGGGCAAACGAGAAGCCTTCTTGATCACCGGCTGCATTTGAGATATTAAAAAAGTGCTGCAGAGTCTTTCTCACCATGAGGGGGGGGGGGAAATAAAGTTACATCATTCTGTAGGTGGAATGTTCCTTTAACCCCCATCATCTGCTCCATGGGTGCCCACACGTGGCAGCCCACTGCTGTCTGGTTAATCCAGAGATGGGTAAAATGCAGAGCCTGGGAACTGGGATCTATATGGTGTGAAAAGGGAAAAGAAGGCAGCAAGAATTTAATGGAATTTTAATGAAATCATAAATAAGGGAGACAGGAGCATCGGCCAATAGAAACCCACGGTGGGGGAAGACCACAAACCAGTCGTTCAATGGGCCGGAGGATCTGGGCTGCTCCTGTAACCTAATGTACAAAACTAACAGAGTCCCATGGGAGCCCCTCCAGCCAATGGCTGAGGAGGAAAACGAAGCAAGTTCATATCACACATGAAAAGAACACCATGCTGTCAGAGCGTAACTGCGAAAAGGAATACGTCTTTCTCATAAAAACTACTGACATGTCCCCAAATCAAAGCTGTTCTCACGTTATTCAAGAAGCAACAGCAAATACTCGGAAGTGCTTGTTGGGATGCAAACTGTTGATTCCCACTTCGTTTTCTGTAACGATTCATTGTTTCCAAAGATGCCACATTTACAGTTGGCTCTGAAAAATCAATCCTACATTGTTTCTGAGACATTGATTTGTAAAACTGCAGTAAACAAAAGGCAGCAGTGCTGGGAAAAGCTTTCATAATGAGCTAAATTAAGCCAACAATTGTCTCAATAATGTCTGAACCTTTTATGTTAATTACATCAGGCCCCAATTATTCAACACAAATTCTCTGCGTGCGCCTGCTGTGCTTGTCTTGGAAATGTCTCTGTGGTGCAAGAAGCAAATAAGTCTCGGTAAGAGAAATCCTTTCCTGATAAGACTATTTTTAAGCTCCTCTTATGCATTATTTCTCCTAAAGAAATGCCTCTTTTCAAGCAGAAAAGTCCTCAAGTTAAAAATGACAGAAAGGTCTTGCTCAACCGGAAACTGATACTTTGATAAACTGAAAATAACTAGACAATGATGCAGTTTATACTGTAAACCTACAGCTGGTACGGAAAGTATTCAGACCCCTTTACACTTTCTACTCTTTGTTTCATTGCAGCCATTTGCCAAAATTTAAAAAGTTCATTTTATTTCTCATTAATGTCACTCAGCTCCCATCTGGGCAGAAAATAACAGAAATGTAGACATTTTTGTAAATTAAAGAAAAACTGAAATATGACATGGTGATAAGTATTGAGTACTTTGCTCAGTACTGAGTAGAAGTACTTCTGAGCTGGTACAGCCATGAGTCTTCTTGGGAATGATGCAACAATGTTCCACACCTGGATTTGGGATCTTCTGGTTCTTCTTGCAGATCCTCTCCAGTTCTGGCTGGTTGGATGGTGAACGGTGGTGTTCAGCCATTTTCAGGTCTCTCAGAGATGCTCAGTTGGGTTTAAGTCAGGGTTCTGGCTGGGCCGGTCCAAGAATGGTCCAGAGTGGTTCTGATCCACTCCTTTGTTATTTTAAGCCCCGTTTCCACCAGTGGGTCTGGGCCGGGTCGGGCCGGATTGATCCATGTTTTTTTGCATCTCCACAGATAAGAACTGGGACGGTACCTTTATATCAACCAAACCTGGCCTACTTTTTTGGTACCCTTTGGTAGGGGTACGGATCTAACCGATCCAGACCAAAGAGGTGGAGCTAATACACAGCAAACCGTTGATTTGTTGAAAAATCCGTCACTTCCCGCGTGACCCGGCGTAAAAACAAAGCAGGAGTGACTCCTTTTGTTTCTGTTACATGTGGTGTTTTTGTTAAATGGCGTTTCACGGCGATGATGTCACGAGATCACGTAGATGCGCTATCCAGCTAATTCTCCGCCTCCAGAGTTAGGGGACAGTTTGCTGTGGGGACGCAGTGTGAAATCAAAACATCCGTACCAAAACCCACCCGATCCGGCCTGGCCCGACCCAGACCCGCGGGTGGAAATGGGGCTTTAGCTGTGTGCTGAGGGTCATTGTCTTGTTGGAAGGTGAACCTTCGGCCCAGTCTGAGCTCCTGAACTCTGGAAGAGCTTTTCTTCCAGGATCTCTGTACTTGGCCACATTCATCTTTCCTTCAACTGCAACCAGTCGTCCTGTCCCTGCAGCTGAAAAACACCCCCATAGCATGATGCTGCCACCACCGTGCTTCACCGTTGGGATGGTATTGGGCAGGTGATGAGCAGTACCTGGTTTTCTCCACACATACCGCTTAGAATGAACTCCAGAAAGTTCAATCTTGGTCTCATCAGACCAGAGAATCTTATTTCTCTCAGTCTGGGAGTCCTTCATGTGTTTTTGGCAAACTCTATGCGGGCTTTCATACGTCTGCACTGAGGAGAGGCTTCCATCGGGCCGCTCTGCCATAAAGCCCCGACTGGTGGAGGCTGCAGTGATACTGACTTTGTGGAACTTTCTCCATCTCCCTACTGCATCTCTGGAGCTCAGCCACAGTGATCTTTGGCTTCTTCTTTACTCTCTCACCAAGGCTCTTCTCCCACCATTGCTCAGTTTGGCTGGACGGCCGGGTCTAGGAAGAGTTCTGCTCGTCCCAAACTTCTTCCATGTAAGGACTATGGAGGCCACCGTGCTCTTAGGAACCTTTAGTGCTGCAGAAACTCTTTTGTAACCTTGTCCAGATCTGTGTCTCGCCACAATTCTGTCTCTGAGCTCCTTGGACAGTTCCTTCCACCTCATGATCCTCATTTGCTCTGACATGCACTGTGAGCTGGAAGCTCTTATATAGACAGGTGTGTGTCTTTCCTAATCACGTCCAATCAGTTTAATTAAACACAGCTGGACTCCAATGAAGGAGGAGAACCATCTCAAGGAGGATCAGAAGGAACGGACAAAATATGAGTTAAATATGAGTCACTGCAAAGGCTCTGAATACTTATGACCATGAGATATGTCAGTTTTTCCATTTTTGATAAATTTGCAAAAATGTATACATTTGTTTTTTTCTGTCAAGATGGAGTGCTGAGTGACATTAATGAGAAATAAAAATAACTTTTTTATTTTAGGGTTAGTGAAAATGTGAAAGGGGTCTGAATACCTTTCCTCCCCACTGTATCATTCTGGTACCCAGAGTTTATCTACAGAGCTGCATAATCAGTTTACATTTATTCTTCCTGGCAAGCAGCTTCACTTTAACACAAGAGAAATTAGTCTGTTCAATGTTATACAGCAGTTTGGAGGGTTGCTGCATAAATTACTCTCCTATCTGTTTTCATTCAGAAAATACCTGCAAACTAATCTTCCTACCAGCTTCAGTTGCATGCCTCCATTATTAAATAAGATGCTGTAAATTGTAGATATTACCTGTCGTTTGAAACACAGACATCTCAGCTTTGTAACTGAGGAAGTGCTGCTGTTCTTTAACATAAGTCTATTATGCTCATGTACAGTATCGCTGCCGTCTTATTAACTTCCTAAACACTTCTGCGTTTTTTCTGCAACAGTTTCAAGACATTTTGCATTAAATCATCACCTCAGTTATTTTTTAGAACACATTTAATCTGGAAAACCACTGTTTAATTGTATGTTTATACATGTTCTGCACAGATGAATAAATCCAATGAAAATCAGGTCCCGTTCCCACAGTCAGCTGAGCGTTCTGACTCGTTCCAGTACGGTTCATTTTAGCCTCATAAGTGTAACAGTTTACTCGGATATTACAGATCCACACCTTGTAATTTACCCTCTGTAGAGCCCAACGTTATTGCTGTTCAGGTAGAAAAAAAAGCTTTGCTGACTGAACAGGACAGGGTTGTTTCACTCTGCTTTAATAGCTGCTTGTTTGTTGAATGGATATTGGGCGTGTTGTAACTGCGCTCGACTGAGCTGGCATGGTCCCCCAAGTGAACTGGGAAAATAACTAGAAATACTGCAGAGTTGGAGAGGCTGAATGCATGAATATGTGATGTAGGCCGGCCGCACATCCTTCAGTGCAGGAGATGAGGTGAAGGAGCGAAGCTGCAGAGAGCAAAGACAATGAGACTGACATTTTTTATTTCACTACCCGTTATTTCAGCCGTACGTCCAGGTTCTGTTTGGCTTTTCATAAGATGAGAAGCATCACTACTTACAGAAAAACCCTGAAATATTCATTTTCAGTTTGACGATAATGACTGGAAATAAGTCTGATGAGAAATTCAGGAATAAGTCACACGAGTAAAATTTGCTTTGTTCCATTTCGTTTCATTTATTACACCATGAAAAAAATCACAAAAACAATCACTTTATTTTTTTACATGCACGTCTCATGGCCAAAGGGAGCAGAAAGAAGATATCATCTTCTATAATCAATAATCTATAATCACACGTAAAAGTGTTTAACAACTGGTGGATAGTGCAGTGGTTGGAGTTCCAGTCTCATGAGCGGATGGTGGAGGGTTTGATCCCCGGCCACGGCAGTCTTCACTGTATGCGTGTCGTCTTTGATGTTTGTTTGTTTTTAAAATTCACCCAATTTAACACACAAATACTTTCCCCCTCCCTCAGCAAATAGAAATATACTGAATATTTCACAATGTGGGGGAAAGTCAGAAAATTTTGGGGAGTGCTGGTATGTGCTCATATGTGAGTCAAGGCAGTGAGACAGTACTTTTGCCAATATAGTTTGTAAGCCAACATTTTCATGTGGGGCCCATAAAGGTTGGAAATGGCCTAAAAATGGCCCCATATTGGATTGTCTACGTGTTACATAATGGCTCCACTTTAGAAGCCCATATTGGTGTTATAATGTGAGAAAATAAAGTGGGCCCCAGTTTGAGCCCATGCCCAGATGGTACCGCAGGTACACTGCAGATGGGGCCTGTTATGGCTGGTTCTCCACCACCTTCATTTTGATCAACTTTCCTCTTCTAAGTTTAAAAAATCAAGACTTTATTCTCATAAATTTATAACTTTGTTCTCATAAAATAATGATTTTTCCTCATATTTATTCTCAATGTCTGAAAAAAATAGTTGTATGAAAAAATAAATGTGTAACTAAAGGTTGTTTTGTATTTTTGACTGGGCCGTTTTTCTTTTTCCGTCTGCAGGAGGCTGAATTTGCAGCATTTCCTCCACAGACTCAGTTTCAGATCTGAACCCAGACAAAAGTGCTCCAAAGTTGTTTTTTTTCTTTCACGACCTCTTTGCCGTACGTGTTCGATGATCATCTCCTCGCTCGGCCCCGCCTGGTTGCTGTCCCGCAGGATCTAAATGAAACCTTTTCTTCTAATAATGTTTGGTTTGATTGCTTTGCCCGTCCCTCTGGCTGAGGGAAGAGAGAGAGAAACAAAGCATCTCGGTTCTGTCACCCTGCTTGATTGTTGAGGCTTTTGGGGATAAATGGGACTCCTTTCTTTCAGCGTGTGAACTGATGGAATCGATGGACGAAGCAGGAGTATTTGAACTTTTACAAAGGCTTGGTAAGCTTGTTTTTCTGCCTGAGAGAAGAACAGCAGAGTGCGGGTGGGTCAGGAGTCGGTTTAAGATGGTGGAGCTGCAGATCCTCACATTAAACAGGATGCTACGGGCGGAGCTGGAAGCCGTGGACGATACTGGAAGATACCAACTCAGGATTCTTGCAATTAAGAGTTTGTGGAAATATCTATTTGCTCAATTTAAAGCTCAAAAGTATCATATCTGTGCAGAAAAAGATGTGGAAAAGCTGATTTGTCTTGTGTCCTTACCTGGACAGAAACAATTTTACAAAAACTTCACTATCGACAAAAAAAAGGAAATTTAAACATCATAAATATCTAATCTTCAATGTAGTGCCATTTTTTAGGGACACACAATGTTGGAATTTTGGCTGATATCCGATATGCTGATATCTTAAAACTCAGGTGGCCAATAACTGATACTGATGCCGATATTAAAGCTGAAAAAAATAAGCAGTCATTGCAAATAGTAGTTTTGTTATCCGTTTCCAACTCAAAAAAAAAGAAAAAAGGGTTGGGGAAAAATATCGATACACTGGAATATCGTGATATTTTTATATGCCGATATCAAATTGATATTTAAAAACGCGGCATCGATCTATTTAACTTATAAAATCTTACAAAATGTCATTCTGTCAAAAAATCTCACGATGTTTCGTGAATTCCAGCGAGATTTTGTACCAGAACAATAAAATACCGCCAGATTTCCTTCGTGGAATAGATGGATACCGCGTTTTTTAATGTCAAAATGATATCAGCATATGAAAATATCGTGAAATTTTTGTGAATTCTCATGAGATTTTGTAACAGAATGATACAATATTGCAAGATTTTGTTAGTAAAATAGATGGATACCGCGTTTTTTAATGTCAAAATGATATCAGCATATGAAAATATCGTGAAATTTTTGTGAATTCTCATGAGATTTTGTAACAGAATGATACAATATTGCAAGATTTTGTTAGTAAAATAGATGGATACCGCGTTTTTTAATGTCAAAATGATATCAGCATATGAAAATATCGTGAAATTTTTGTGAATTCTCATGAGATTTTGTAACAGAATGATACAATGTTGCAAGATTTTGTTAGTAAAATAGATGGATACCGCGTTTTTGAATGTCAATATATCAGCATATGAAAATATTGCGATATTTCAGTGTATCGATATTTTTTCCCACCCCTAGTCTTTATAAGTTTCAAAGTCTGTAAAAAAGATTTTTTTAAAGAAGACGTTTGTTGTTTTTACACTTTAGAAACAGCGGCTTGATCGGTTAAATATGGGTGGGGTGGCCGATATCGGATATTCAGTTTAAAGATTATTTCGTGCATCCCTCCCATTTTTTAAGCTTATCGAAATTCCAATCTGAAGAATAAGAATTTACTACAAATATGAACCCATTACTCGTTTAACTTTCACATTAATTGTAGGAATCAAAATAAATGGTTTAGTAAAATAAATCTGAGTTTGCTCTAAGAGGATTATTATTGAGTTTCTAACACATCATAACTTTATTCACTGTGTTTCTCGTGCTAAACTTTGCCTCCATCTGATGTGTAACACAGAGTTTCGACTCATCGGCCACATGAAACCACAGAGTTCCTGAAAACAATCACAGGAAACTCGTGTCACTATCAACAAGGCAGACATTTCTAATTTGGTAGCTTCATCTTTTCTGTCTTCACTTCTTCTTGCGTCTCTCACACGTCTGCTGAGAAAAGGCAGGATGGCAGGAAGGGAGGAGTGTGATGGAAGGTGACAACTGTCATAGTTACTTCCCGTCACTCTTCACTCTCGTCAGTCTGGTGTTGGGATGAAGAATGAAACACCTCAGTGGTTTTTAGCTAAACTTAAGGTTTTTTTCTTTGTTTACAGTTGCATTTCTAAAGCAACCAGATTGACGTCACAATTGCCCACTCGGAAAAAAATATGTTTCTTAAACACTGAAAACTTCTGCAGCTATTCTTATCTGTCATATGGAACAACCTGCATTCAGATGTTAGTGAGGTCCCTTCAGATGTTAGTCAGGTCCCTTCAGGTGTTAGTCAGGTCCTTTCAGATGTTAGCCAGGTCCTTTCAGATGTTATACAGGTCCTTTCAGATGTTAGTCAGGTCCTTTCAGATGTTATACAGGTCCTTTCAGATGTTAGTCAGGTCCTTTCAGATGTTATACAGGTCCTTTCAGATGTTAGTCAGGTCCTTTCAGATGTTATACAGGTCCTTACAGATGGTAGTCAGGTCCCTTCAGGTGTTAGCCAGGTCCTTTCAGATGTTAGTCAGGTCCTTTCAGATGTTATACAGGTCCTTTCAGATGTTATACAGGTCCTTTCAGATGTTAGTCAGGTCCCTTCAGGTGTTAGTCAGGTCCCTTCAGGTGTTAGTCAGGTCCCTTCAGGTGTTATACAGGTCCCTTCAGATGTTAGTCAGGTCCCTTCAGGTGTTAGTCAGGTCCCTTCAGATGTTAGTCAGGTCCCTTCAGGTGTTATACAGGTCCTTTCAGATGTTACACATGTCCCTTCAGATGTTATACAGGTCCTTTCAGATGTTAGTCAGGTCCCTTCAGGTGTTAGTCAGGTCCATCAGGTGTGAGTCAGGTCCTTTCAGATGTTAGTCAGGTCCCTTCAGATGTTAGTCAGGTCCCTTCAGGTGTTAGTCAGGTCCCTTCAGGTGTTAGTCAGGTCCCTTCAGGTGTTAGTCAGGTCCCTTCAGATGTTAGTCAGGTCCCTTCAGGTGTTAGTCAGGTCCCTTCAGATGTTAGACAGGTCGTTTCAGATGTTAGTCAGGTCCCTTCAGATGTTAGTCAGGTCCCTTCAGATGTTAGACAGGTCGTTTCAGATGTTAGTCAGGTCCCTTCAGATGTTAGTCAGGTCCCTTCAGGTGTTATACAGGTCCTTTCAGATGTTAGTCAGGTCCCTTCAGATGTTAGTCAGGTCCTTTCAGATGTTAGTCAGGTCCCTTCAGGTGTTATACAGGTCCTTTCAGATGTTAGTCAGTTCCTTACAGACGTTAGCCAGGTCCCTTCAGATGTTAGACAGGTCCCTTCAGATGTTAGACAGGTCCCTTCAGGTGTTAGTCAGGTCCTTTCAGATGTTAGTCAGGTCCTTACAGACGTTAGTCAGGTCCCTTCAGGTGTTATACAGGTCCTTTCAGATGTTAGTCAGTTCCTTACAGACGTTAGCCAGGTCCCTTCAGATGTTAGACAGGTCCCTTCAGATGTTAGACAGGTCCCTTCAGATGTTAGACAGGTCCCTTCAGATGTTAGACAGGTCCCTTCAGGTGTTAGTCAGGTCCTTTCAGATGTTAGTCAGGTCCTTACAGACGTTAGTCAGGTCCCTTCAGGTGTTATACAGGTCCTTTCAGATGTTAGTCAGGTCCTTTCAGATGTTAGTCAGGTCCCTTCAGATGTTATACAGGTCCTTTCAGATGTTAGTCAGGTCCCTTCAGGTGTTATACAGGTCCTTTCAGATGTTAGTCAGGTCCTTTCAGATGTTAGACAGGTCCCTTCAGATGTTAGACAGGTCCCTTCAGGTGTTAGTCAGGTCCTTTCAGATGTTAGTCAGGTCCTTTCAGATGTTAGTCAGGTCCCTTCAGATGTTATACAGGTCCTTTCAGATGTTAGTCAGGTCCCTTCAGGTGTTATACAGGTCCTTCCAGATGTTAGTCAGGTCCCTTCAGATGTTATACAGGTCCTTTCAGATGTTAGTCAGGTCCTTTCAGATGTTATACAGGTCCTTTCAGATGTTATACAGGTCCTTCCAGATGTTAGTCAGGTCCCTTCAGGTGTTATACAGGTCCTTCCAGATGTTAGTCAGGTCCCTTCAGATGTTATACAGGTCCTTTCAGATGTTAGTCAGGTCCTTACAGATGTTAGACAGGTCCCTTCAGATGTTAGTCAGGTCCCTTCAGATGTTAGTCAGGTCCCTTCAGATGTTAGACAGGTCGTTTCAGATGTTAGTCAGGTCCCTTCAGATGTTAGTCAGGTCCCTTCAGGTGTTATACAGGTCCTTCCAGATGTTAGTCAGGTCCCTTCAGATGTTAGTCATGTCCTTTCAGATGTTAGTCGGGTCCCTTCAGGTGTTATACAGGTCCTTTCAGATGTTAGTCAGGTCCTTACAGACGTTAGCCAGGTCCCTTCAGATGTTAGACAGGTCCTTACAGATGTTAGACAGGTCCTTACAGATGTTAGACAGGTCCCTTCAGCGCCGCAGTCTGGTCAAAAAAGCAGCCATGTTTTCTAATAACTTATTTATTCCATAGATCATCATGAAGGACGTTTTGGTTGATAAAAACATGGCAAAAATGTCAAAAACGTGTCATCTGCACTTTAGACTTAATTCATCACTGATGCTCATTATTTTGTTTCAGCTTCTGTGTCTGAAAATGTTTCATTGAAAAGTTGGTTTGCGATGATTTGGTCAATATTCCAACTGATAATTACAGTCATTAATCAACAAAGCCAGAATAAGTTTTAAGGTCAGTTGTTTTTCTTTTGTTTTGTTTTTCCTCCCTGCCGGGACCTTTGTGTGGTTTTATGAGAGGGCTGATGGGAAGTCTGGGATGCCCACTGGCACATCACCTGAATCAGCGTCGGCGTTTTCCAGCCGCGTCCCTGCAGAGGAAAGTAACATCCTTCATGTTTTCCTTCCTGCAGCTGGAAGTTTCCACCACAGACTTCGCCGGGAACGTGGTCGAGGGCCCCGTCATCCTGGTGATCACCGTCATCGACCAGAACGACAACCGGCCCATCTTCAGAGAGACGCGCTACACGGGGGAGGTGCTGGAGGGATCCCCCACAGGTAGGCCACGCTCTCTGCAGAGAACCGAGCTCTGATTGGATGCAGCAGGAACGCCGTCACTCGCTCTGATCTGAGGGGGCGTGAGGTCGGACGGGGGACGTTTCCACGCATGTCCTCAGTCGTGTGCACGCCGTTCACTCGTGTCAACGTAATTATCCTTAAATATGAACACAAACAGCCACATTTTCTCTGGTGGGGACAGAAAAGTTGTTTATTCTGCGTTTGTTGGAAAGAGCAGGTCCTTGAAGGGTCTTAAAAAGTCTAAAATTCTAAACTTTAAATGTAAGGCCTTAAAATGTCTCAACCCTCTAGGGGCATAAATGTTTATTTTACACTACTTTTGTTTTTACCTTTATATTTCACTTTTAAAGCAGTTTCCCTTGTTTGGTATCATTTTTTTCAGCACAACCTCACCAGTGTGATTTTACAGTTATTTTCTCAATTTGACACTTTTTTAACACAGTTGGCCTAAAACCATTCAAAAAACCAAAATCTGTGTAGAAAAAACTTTGATTTTTCATTGTGAAAACCACAAACTTGTTTCACGAACCTTCTTATAACTTAGAATGCAAATATAAGTAGTTAGTTTTATAAATATTTGGAGAAATTGACCATCAAAAGAGAAATAAAACAAGAATTATATGAAAATGCAATAAAGTCGAAGGCGGGTTTTTTTCTAAGTATTTACAAAACAATCAATAATCACCATGAGATGCCACAAAGATTAATTAATTGCTCCGGTCCAAAAAGACGTTCCTGTCCATCACCAGACAGACTGGACATTCCAGGTCTGATGTTTCCAGGGTTGTTAGTCCTCCTGTCCACCAGGGGGCAGCACTGAAATCTGATTTTGGTGAATTTTTGGTTCCTTCCACCAGCTCTCCTCTTCCTCAGCAACAAAACGCATCATGTTGTCACGTAATTTTCTTATTGGTTGATGTGTCTCATTTTTCTACCAACAGTAAAGAGGTTGTTGGGTTGTTGTGATACTTTTTTCCTGCTTTTGAGCATTTTCCATAGAATTCACTGTTTTTCCCGTTTTTTTCCTTCATTAAACGCACGTTAAACACGTATGTTATATCAGTTAGAAAACTAGGCTGTACATTTTATATCATAACTCCGGTTATATTTGGTCTATTAACACGATTTAAAAACTGGTTAATAGTTTGAAGTCTTCACTATCCAGAGAAGTTTCTCACTGTCACTGATACGTCATCTTAAATCGGACATGCGATCTGGACGCACGGTGCGTTAACGGCCCTAGAGGGTTCAAAACAGCCAGACTTTCATCCAAGGTCTTAAATTTGATTTAGACAAGTCTTAATGTTTTAACTTTTATTCATTGACGAGAAGCGTTGGCCACGTGGAATAAAGCAGCAATCAGAAACTGATTCTGTCCGGCTCAGATTGCTGCTGCATGAGAGCTGGTACCTGATGATGAAACTACAAATGAAACTTGTTTTTGTCTGACAGCCTCAGTGTGACGGCAGGATAGGGTCAGATAGAAGTGTTGTTGGGGAGATTTTTCATACCAGGACTGAATTGTTCGTCTCCTTTTTAAGTTTAAGGAAATTTTTAGTTACTAAATTCATGAAAAAGGTTTGAATTTCTGGGATCATTTGATTGTTTCTGCTAATGCATGTAGTTAACATGCAGAGATTACTGTTATTTCTTCTTTTACACGCCTGTTGTTTGCTAATTTGTTATAAGCTAGCTTTATTGTTTTATATTTTGTTTCCTTTTTCTCTTCTTGCCTGCTCATTGATTCGCTTGCAGAAAATTGGGCCCCCTCATGTAAGCTTTAGCTTCTCTGGGGAGACACATGTCACACCTGCATGTTTGTATTTTTTATATGTGTGTGTGTGAATAAACCTGAATCATTTTGGGCTTAAATTGAATTAATAAAGGTGTTAAATGTAAGTTGCTGAAACCTGCAAGAACCCTGGAACAGATTTTCCCGGTCGTCATATTTCCGATCCAACGCGGAGCAAAGAGGTGGTTTAAAATTCTGGATGTATGTTTTAGCGTTTCCCGCTGATCTACGTGCCCCCGACCTGTTCGAATCTCATCTGCGTCCCGCCGCCTGAGAGCAGGTTTACCGCCACCCAGCAGCAGTTTAATCACGACCCCCCCTGCAGCGACTCGTCCTCGGCCTGCTCCGGATTCCTGCTGCGGGACGTCCCTGCTGTCCCCGAGGCGGGCTCGTTTATGAGAAATGCTGCTTCTGACTCTGGTCCTAAAAATGAGGATTGTGCTTCACTAAATTATTTAGCAAGTTAAATACCCTCATAAATAAATCAGGAATGAGCCCCCGTGCCTTAACTTTGTCTAATTACTGTTAAGAGTAATGAAAGTTTAGTTTAAAAACGGTGACGGTCTCATGTATGTTTGGAGGCATCTATATATATACACATATATATATATGTATATATATACACACACACTACTCACAAAAAGTTAGGGATATTCAACTTTCGTTTTTTGGAGAACAGAATGATGCACAATAAATATTTAACCATTGAACAATGTACATGTCTATTGAAAAGTTTAGAGAAAGTTTAATTCAGTTCATCTGTAAAGATTGTTGTGGATTTTAGATTCATTCTGACATCATAGAAAAAGCCACATATCCTTAAAGGGGAAGTTCAGAATTTTTGACATAGGGCCTCATTTACAAGTGAGCCAGAATGCTGCTTGTCACTGAAGACTGTTTCAACATATTTCATCCCGTTATTCTAGTTCCAGGAGGTAGCCAATGCTAATGCTAGTGGAAGTCAATAAGAATCTGCTAGCCTGTCATTAATAACAATCTTATCCACTCCACAGAAGATCTGAGGTAAATCATTTCTGTGAATCTGTGTAAATGCCGTGTTAATAGAATAATTTTACAAATAAAACTAGCCTGCATTTCGTTGCATTTTGATTGTTGCTGCTGAGAAACTTTACAAAGTTTCACTTCCTGTATTTGGCAGCAGAGTGATGTCATCTGCTGCTACGTGCATGCATACAGTCTTATATCCTCAGACGTGGCCGTAGTTGTCGGATATTGAAGATGATTTCAAACTTTTTTTCATCAAACTAACTGTCACCATGACTCTATGAACCGAAATACACTGACAAAGCTGGTAAGAAACTAGTTTCTCAATATGTAATAAAAAATATGTCATGCAAGGCTAGTTTTACTTTTTTTAACACACGAGTTTACTAGTTTAACACAACATTTACACAGATAGACGTGCTGATTTGCCTTGGATCTTCTGTGGAGTGGATAAGATTGTTTTTAATGACAGGCTAGTAGATTCCTATTGACTTCCACTAGCATTAGCATCGGCGACCTCCTGCAACTAGAATAACGGGATGAAATATGATGAATCCGTCTTCAGTAATAAGTAGTATTCTGGCTCACTTGTAAATGAGGCCCTATGTCAAAAACTCTGAACTTCCCCTTTAACTTTTTGTGAGTAGTGAATATATATATATATATATATATATATATAATATTTTCTTTAACTATTTTATATCAAATACAACACAGATACCATGATCCCCACCCAATTCGTCTTTACAACATCTTGATACAGAAATTTTGAAAACAATTGAAAAAACACACAATTACAGCACAATACTAAAACCTTCATCAAGTTCTTCAAAAACAAACAAAAGAAAAAAAAAGATACAACAAAGATGAGAAGATTAATGAAACATCAGAACAGCTTTCATTAAAATTTCAATCTTATTTTATCACTTCGGTTAGCTATTTATTTTACACATTAAAATAACTAATATTTATTTATTTCATTCAAACAGGAAAGAGTAGTTTAATTTCAGTCATTTTCCAAAATAAAAATATAATTTTTAAAAACTTATTTTACTGTTTAAATGAGAGCTGGTGGAGCAACACCTGTTTTTCTTCTCTTTTTACGTCACATTTATTGCTGGGTATTTGGTATGTGCGGGACTTTGGAGACCTGTTCTGACTTAAATGTGTTTCCTAAATGCGGTGGACCGGATTGGTCCAGGCATCGTGCTCCAGACCCCCCTCTGAAACCTGTAAACAGGAGTCTTCCTCCTCTCCCTGTCAGGTGCAGACATGTCACGGTCAGGTGTTGCTGGAGTGAATCGTGGTGACGCGTGGCTGGCAGAGCCCTGCACGCGTCCTTTCACCTCTGGCTTCCGCCGTAAATCCCGGCCTCCTCTCAGATCCATTTCTCACTCTGTCAGATTTAGCTTCCTCGCTGCCGGCGCTGCTCCCTCCTGATCTGACGGTTGTGCCCTTATTGGGCTTGAACATAAATAAGTGTGGATTAAATCTGCAGCGTTTCTATTTCAGCTGCTTTTTTGTAACTGACACCTTTATAGTGGCTGAATGTGTGTGTGTGTTCTTGTATTTGCTCTATTCTGAGGACAATTCTGCGTTTTTAAACAACAAAGTGAGGTCATTTTGTCTGGTCTTTACTAAGAAAGACCCTTTTTGAGGGTCAAGATTTGGTTTTCCAGTTTAGGTTAGTTAGATTTTGGTTAGGGTACGGGGTGAATATACTTGCTGCAGGCCTCGTGGTGCGTTCCTGCTGTACCTGCAGCATCAAAATCATAGGTGAATCTTGCGACGATTATTTGGATGCTGAAAAGTTGTCATACTGGCCAGGCAAACATGTTGTAGATGCATCAGTGGTCAAAGTTTCAAGTTATTTCTTTTTTTTTTTTTTTAAAAAATTGTGACAATATTTCCATGGAAAGAAGGAAAAAAGGAGGAAAAAGGTTGTTTGATTATGAAATTGACAGTGGTGGTTGTAAGTGTGTTGGTCCACATTTCACAGGAACGGTGCTCTAATGTAACTGGGGCAGCTTTGTTTGTTTGTTTTTTTAAGATTATTATTTCTTACCACAATTAAAAAGGGATATTATAATTCACTAAATTATAATTTTGTAAATTTTTATTTATTATTAGTTTCTTTAGTTTCTTGTTATTTGAATTATTATTGTGAATTCAGCCTTTTTTCTTTAATTGGAGGGTGTCGGTAATCTTGAGCATGACTGTATTGGATCATTGTGCATTAATGTAAAGTAACTATTTCCCCAAGACAGACTACAGATTTGAAGTCTGGTAGACAAATGTAAAATGCAGTTACTGCGGTTTATGCTGGTATTAGGGTGGATTTAGTCGTTACTGTAAATTTGCTGTCGTGATTTCTCCGAAATGGGACAGAGTTGGGGCAAGTGGTTTAATCTAAAGATAAAGGAGGTGTTATAAAGAACATTAAAGACGAACTGCGGCACTTTCAGAGGAGGAGGAGGCGGTTCTTCCTGCAACCCTCTGGAACGTATTCTTCTTTATTACAGCTGTCATTGCTGCACTGCACGGCGCCGAGGATGAAATTAGTGAAAATCAGCTGCTTCATGCTGCGCGTGCCTGCTGCAGCTGAGATGGACTTCCTCCGATTCCCCTAAAACAGAACCCTTCACCTCTGCTGTTCATGTGCTGGTCTGCAGGGCGAACATGCAGCACACACAGGCCGCTGGTAGAAATCCTGCTGCATGTTGAGCTGCAAAATAAGGAGTAAAAGATAAACTTACACACCACAGATAGCATGATGTTCCTGTGTTTGCTCTCTCATCATTAACATAGAAAGCTCGCAGACAAAAAGCTTTATCGCCAGCAGAGTTTCAGAGATAAAAGGGATCAGTCAACAGTCGTCGGAGCGCCATCCAAACACACCAGCGCACACACAGCTTCCCGTAGACATCCTGAGCAGCCCACAACTTCACACTCAGCTAACGGTACGAGCTGGGAATGCTAATTTTGCTTATGCAAGGTTTTACTTGAGGTAAGCAGAGTATCAGCAGAGGAGGACGGATGAACCAAGGAAGCAGCAGAATACATTAAAAGTTCATTTTTGGGATCATCTTTAGTCTGAAATGGTGGATGTTTGCCCCGCTCTGCCTCCCAGCTCGTTTTTGCTCGTGTTCGGAGACCTTTGCAGACGTTTGGTCCGAGCTGCTGTTTGCAGGTTTTTAGCAGCAGGAGGTTTTCTGCTCCTCACAGCAGGAAACGAGGAGGAGCGTGCAGAGGAGCGTCTGTGGGGAGCACATCCGAGCAGCACTGGCTCACTGTTAGCAGACAACTCATTACATCACATTACGGATGCTTGATATTGGAATTTTGGCCGATATCTGATATGCCGATATTTTAAAAACACATGTGGCTGATAACCGATATTGATACCGATATTAAAGCTGTAGAAAATAAGCACAAATAGCAGTTTTGTTATCCGTTTCTGACACTTAAAAAAATAGGGGTGGGAAAAAATTATCGATACACTGAAATATCTCGATATTTTCATATGCCGATATCAAATCGATATTTGAAAATGTGGCATCGCTCTATTGTACTTACAAAAACTTGCGAGATTTATCGTTCTGTTACATCTCAGGATATTTTGTGAATTCCTGCAAGATTTTATAACAGAACGATAAAATATCACAAGATTTCATTTGTAAAATAGATCGGTACCGCATTTTCAAATGTCAATATGATATCAACATATGAAAATATTGCAATGTTTGAGTTTATCAATATTTTTTTCCGTCCCTAATCATTAGAAGTTTTAAAGTCTGTAAAAAGGAAGTTTTTGAAGAAGAAGAAGTCTTTTATATATTTTTAGACTTTGGAAACAGCGGCCTGATTGGTTAAATATCGGTTATATATATATTGTGTGTGTGTGTGTGTGTGGGGTCCGATTCTCAGTTTTAAGGCCAATATAGGCCGATTCCGATAGGGGGCCGATTATATCGTACACCCCTAGACCACATGATTATGAATGAAATCTCCAGAGATATCGTTTCGTTACGAAATACAGCGAGATTTTGTAACAGAACGATGAAATCTCGCGAGATTTTGTTTGTAAAATAGATACAGTGTTTTTAAATATAGATATGGTATCAGGATATGAATATATAACGGTATTTCAGTGTATCACTATTTTTTTCCGTCATTATTTAAACTGTGTGGAAGACAATCCTCCCCCAGACTTTTACAAAGAAATCAACTATCTTTAATTATCATATTGTACGGTATCGTATCATGTTGTACCGTGTCGTATTGTATCGTATGGTATGGTATCATGTATCGTGTCACATCATATTTTATTATATTATATGGTATCATATCATGTTGTGTTGTGTCGTATAGTATCGTATCATGTTGTATCGTATGGTATGGTATCATGTTGTATCGTATCGCATTGTATTGCATCGTATTGTATGGTATGGTATGGTATGGTATCACATTGTATGGCATCATATTATATCGTATTTTATTCGTTAAAATTCAGGTATTTTATGGTATTTTATGGTATGAGTCAGGATCTTGTGCTGGAGCTTTTGTCTGTCTTATTGATCTGAAGCAACGATCAGGCTTTTCCAGGCTCAGTGCGTCTTTCTGAGAGTGTTTATGAATATCTGCCTTTGCATTTCGCTGAATTGGGAAGTAAATCAGAAATAAGACAAATCCCAGCTGGGAAACTCGTTGGCCCCCGTGGCTGCCCGACCACACGAACCAGCCGAGTCATCATGACCGGCGTAGCTTTCAGTCACGCCTCGCTCTGACTTCTTCTGCAAGCTCAGCGCTGATGAATTTTTAAATAAACCTTATCCAGCTTTACTGGCACGGATCTGACATCATCTTTTAAAGTCCTGCTTGCATCTTGGCTCCAGAGTTTTGTTTGATGTTGAACGTGAACGTACGTATGTTTCTCTAAAGTAAACAGAAACTATTTACTTCAACAACAGTTAATGTTTCAATGTGAAATCAGAGATTTCCTGATTTATCAGACAAAATCCGACCGGATGAATTTGAGTTTAACCTAGTTGAACTTTGGTGTTATCCGACAGCTCGTTTATACTCCCGTTGCCATGGATACCAGAGAGGAAACAGCAAATCTTGCTTCAGTTCTTTCATGTGTTTTCAGCTACATGGAAAAAAGAAAAGATAAATGACATTTTGATCAGTTTTTTTTGTCTGTACTGTAGAAGCAATTCATACAGAGATATACATGAGAACTTTACTTTTTTAAAAAGAGTATAGTGCGAGTTCCAGCTTTTTCCCGAAAGTGTCCCCCTTCTGGTGACGAGGCTGCTTCTGCTGCTTCGCTCTTAACTCATTGACTGCCAGACCTTTTCCCAGCAGAGCTCCATATTACCAGGATTTTTAAGCATTTTCACTGATTTTGGGAGATCCACAGAATATTGTGTACTATGCCAATACAAACACTGAATGTACCAAAGGAAAGCTTAGACTCTCTTCTTTTATCAGAAAAAAAACATTTGTTTCTAGCTTTTTCCATTCTTTAGTAATCTGCAGTAGAACATGGCTTTGTTGCAGCGAAAATGCCTGTTTCTGACCAAAAAGCAGAGAAAACTAGCTTTGAATGCTGATGTCCGCTTCAAGTAGAAAAGTGTCTTTGATGCCAATAATTTTTTACTTTAGTGACACCTTCATCATCTGATCAGCTGTTTACTTCTATGAAACAACAAATACAACACTGAGAAAAGAGTTTTGGAGGCAAAATAATTATTTACTAGCTGAATAAGCAACCGCGTGCTGTAGACTTACTTTCACTTTCAGCTGCTGCACTTCGCTGCTGTATTTCCATCGTGTCTTCGGTCGATCGTGTCTGTCTGTCACCGATCACTTTTTCCACAAACTTTCCTCCTTCATCCTAAACTGCTTCCATTACAACCGGTCGCCATGCTCTCTCACCCCCGCAGCAGAATCCATCACACTTCTTGGGCTAACAGCCGTTAGCAACCACTAACACAGGAAGCATCATGGAATCACATCACTTCCTGGTAGGTTTTTTAAAGCTTGTCTGACACCGCCATCTGCTGGATCAGATGAAAACTACTGAAAAAAATTATCATGAGCTCTTGGTTCTCTCTGACAAGCTCCGCCAGAGATTAAAGTAGCTCCGCAGATTAAAACCCTTTGTGGAAACACGTGATTGGCAGTTAACGTTCGGATTTGAATTAACGTGGAAACACGTGAATGGCAGCCAGTGAGTTAACTTTACCCTCACTGCAGTCAGTCTGAGTCCCACGTTAGCAGCACAATGTCTGCTGACGTGATAAAGTTATAAACCTGCAAGTTGTTTACAGTTTGATATCTGAGGAAACCGACAAAGCTAACGGTAACAACAGGCTAACGCTGGCTGTGGTTCAAATATCAAACTCACAGGCTGAGACCACGATTACCTTATAAAATTACCAAACCAGCTGCAGTTGTACTTGAAAGTTTACATCCCCCCCTTAAAGAAAAAGGCTAAATTTACAGTAATTCAAATAACGAGAAACTGAAAAACGTATTAAATAAAAAATGAAAATTGAAAGTGAAATTTGATTTTAAATTGAGGTTTTTGATAATAAAACAAAACTGTTTTTGTAACAGAATGACGAAATCTCGCGAGATTCCGTCAGTAAAATAGATCAATACCACGTATTTGAATACCGATATATCAGCATATGAAAATATTGCGATCTTTCAGTGTATTGATATTTTTTCCCAGCCCTACTTGTTATCCATCTTTTAGCAGCCGTCAGTGTTGTCTCGATGATGCTAATGTTGGCGACACTAGCACGCAGGCAAACGTGCACGTGCAGTGCGCGTGAGGAGCGTGGCAGTTGTAAGAGCATGTGGGGAAAGAAAAGTATTTTTTAAACTTGTGAAATGCAGATTTAAGCTGGTTTGATCTAATGTGGAGCGTCTCTTTCAGAAGAAGCATAAAAAATTAAGCTAATTTGGATGAAACGCTGGAAAGCAGGCCAACCATGACCGTAATGCAGAGAGAGTGCATGCAAAGGTTCCCCAGAGGCAGGACGAAACAAGCGCTCCTCGTTCTGGAGGGGAGGAATCATGACTAACAACTCCCTGAGAGGGAGGCGGGTGGAGGCTGAAATGCTGCTGCGCATTCACAGTTCAGCAGAGTTAACCGTTCATCTCTGATCTGTTGACCTGCTCGACCCTGAATCAGATCTTCCTGCAACTTTCCTTAAAGGAATAGTCCACGAAAATAGTCCATGACAGATGAAGCCTAACACTGACAGGGGGGACCACATGGAGAAAAAAATAAACCGAGGCTATGAACCAAACAGGGAACAAGCAGCACCATAAACTAAGACCTGTAACCAAAACTACAACAAAACAAGGCCTAGCTATCCCAACTCCAAACTACCAGTGCAAACTACGAAGAAAAGGGAATCCAGCAACTAATCCATCAACCAAACTAAAACACCCGGAAAGCAAAAACTAAAGAAACAGTTACCCAAACTAAAGTCACCAAGAACCCACAAATGACACAAAGGGCTAACTGTTAGCATCGACTGAGCCAGCACTCTGCTCCCAGCCAGCAGCTCCAGGTGGGACTGATTAGTTAATCAGCAGGTAAGGAGGGAGGAGATGGTGGTGGTGGGGAGGCCAGGCCAATGGGAACAGGGATTGAGCAGGAGGATTGCATGGAAAATGAAAAACAAAGGGGTTAGTAACATCCTGCAAGCACGCCGATGCGCGTTCACAAAAATACGGAAGCCGCGGCAGACGAGATCACGCGTTCTCTTTTTCTTTCTTTCTTTGTTTTAAATCAACATCAACCCCTCTTGGACCCTCTTGTGTTTGTCTGCAGCTCTGTCGCTATCAGCACAATGTAAACAGCTAATTTCTTCTTCTATGCTTGTATTATCGGCAGAGTAGGCTCTGAACGCCGAGGCTTCCGTAGTTTCCTGAATGCGCATATGCGTGCTTCGTGAAAGTACGATGTTCTACTAAATGCTGTTTCCAGTAAATTCTGGACGCTACCCACTCAGGACACTTGGATTTCATTGGACGAGCAGTATGGAGGAATATTGACAAGTTTTTGTGGACTTTTATGGACCTTTTTGGCTCGGACCCCGGTGAACTCCATTATATGAAAGTTGGGGGAAACGAGAAGCCTTCCTGATCGCCGGCTGCATTTGAGATATTAAAAAAGTGCTGCAGAGTCTTTCTCACCATGAGGGGGGGTGGAAGATAAAGTTGGGTGGAATGTTCCTTTAACTGCTGCATTTATGATGGAGCTTATGTTGCAGTGTGTATTTTATTTCATTCTTTGTGTTCCTCCGTCTAACTGTGACTTCACAGAAAGCACGTGGAGGAGGCACGGAGTTGTGTGCATGTGCGGGGAGTGTGTCGGTGTGTATCTGCAGCAGCGGCGGTGGGCAGGGGGGGGGGAGCTGCAGGGAAGAACGTCACAGTGCTCTGACATTTCTGTGCAAACTGATAACAAAGGCAGCCAGAAGCCCGAGTCTCCTCACGAGCCCTCTCCCTCCTTTCTTTGTTTCCTTCTCTTCTACTTTATCTCTCTCGTTCTTTCTTTCATGCCCTGCATTCCCCTGAGCGTTGTGTACACACCAGTGTACTCCATATTTACAGTCTCTGTGCTTTCCATCTTTGCTCTGTCAACAAACTTTTTAGTACTTTGATATTGTCTCACTTTCTGCTACCCCCCCTCCACGAGGAGCAGTTCGAACTCTACAGATTACAGAATAAAACCTCGAGAGCGACAACTATATTATTGTTGAACTATTCTAGAAATTACATGAGGTCAAATACGATGTTTAAAAACTAAAATGTTGGTAAAATGAAGCATTAATAAATTTAACTGTGATGTTAATTAGTGACACGATATGAAAAAACCAACTGATACGAGAATCGATGATTTTCTGCTTTGCAGACTGATGCCGATGTTAAAGCTAAAGATGTTGTAATATTCATTCCTTGTGAAAAATTATAAAAATCCTTCTGCTGCAGATCAAGTAGATACCTGGAGACGTCATAACGTTGCACAGTCAGAGTTCCCACACGTCCTGGAAAACCTGGAAAATGATTAAGCATTTTTCCAGTCATGAAAAAGGCATGAAAAGGAGAAAAAGAGGAAAAAGAGGTCCTGGAAAATGATTTTTCGTCCATGCTTTGTCATTGCTTTGTCCCTGCTTTGTCCCGGCTTCGTCTCTCGGCTTTGTCCCTGCTTTGTCCCTGCTTTGTCCCTGCTTCATCCCTGCTTCTTCACTGCTTTGTCCTTGCTTTGTCCCTGCTTCGTCTCGGCTTCGTCTCTGCTTTGTCCCTGCTTCGTCCCTGCTTCGTCCCTGCTTCTTCCCTGCTTTGTCCCTGCTTCGTCCCTGCTTCGTCCCTGCTTCTTCCCTGCTTTGTCCCTGCTTCGTCCCTGCTTCTTCCCTGCTTTGTCCCTGCTTCATCTCGGCTTCGTCTCGGCTTCGTCCTTGCTTTGTCCCTGCTTCGTCTCGGCTTCGTCTCTGCTTTGTCCCTGCTTTGTCCCTGCTTCGTCCCTGCTTCTTCCCTGCTTTGTCCCTGCTTCGTCCCTGCTTCTTCCCTGCTTTGTCCCTGCTTCATCTCGGCTTCGTCTCGGCTTCGTCCTTGCTTTGTCCCTGCTTCATCTCGGCTTCGTCTCTGCTTTGTCCCTGCTTTGTCCCTGCTTCGTCCCTGCTTCTTCCCTGCTTTGTCCCTGCTTCATCTCGGCTTCGTCTCGGCTTTGTCCTTGCTTTGTCCTTGCTTTGTCCCTGCTTTGTCCCTGCTTCATCTCGGCTTCGTCTCGGCTTTGTCCTTGCTTTGTCCTTGCTTTGTCCCTGCTTTGTCCCTGCATTGTCCCTGCTTCTTCCCTGCTTTGTCCCTGCTTCATCTCGGCTTCGTCTCGGCTTTGTCCTTGCTTTGTCCTTGCTTTGTCCCTGCTTTGTCCCTGCTTCGTCCCTGCTTCGTCCCTGCTTCGTCCCTGCTTCTTCCCTGCTTTGTCCCTGCTTCATCTTGGCTTTGTCTCGGCTTTGTCCCTGCTTTGTCCCTGCTTCATCTCGGCTTTGTCTCGGCTTTGTCCTTGCTTTGTCCCTGCTTCGTCCCTGCTTCTTCCCTGCTTTGTCTCAGCTTCGTCTCGGCTTTGTCCTTGCTTTGTCCTTGCTTTGTCCCTGCTTTGTCCCTGCTTCGTCCCTGCTTCTTCCCTGCTTTGTCCCTGCTTCATCTCGGCTTCGTCTCGGCTTTGTCCTTGCTTTGTCCCTGCTTTGTCCCTGCTTCGTCCCTGCTTCTTCCCTGCTTTGTCCCTGCTTCATCTCGGCTTCGTCTCTGCTTCGTCCCTACTTTGTCTCAGCTCCGTCTCTGTTTCGTCCCTGCTTCGTCCCTACTTTGTCTCAGCCTTGTTTCGGCTTCGTCCCTACTTTGTCTCAGCTCCGTCTCTGTTTCGTCCCTGCTTCGTCCCTGCTTTGTCTCAGCCTTGTTTCGGCTTCGTCCCTACTTCGTCTCGGCTTCGTCTCGGCTTCGTCTCTGCTTAGTTGCCGCTTCGTGGCTACTTCATCTCTGTATTATTAGTCTATATTGTGACACCTTGACTCGTACTGTAGCAGCTGGGAAAGTCCTGGAAAATAACTTTAAGAAAAGAGTGGGAACCCTGTCGGTGGGCGTGGCCTAATGTTCCCATGCAAAAAATAAAGAAAAACAAAGAACAGCATTCTGCAGGTTCACCACCAAACAGTGCCTGTTATATATATGGATTACTTATATAGATAACTGTTTTATTTACAACTTTATATTTCCTTATGTCAGGGAGCCTTTCAAGATCTGTCTGGGAACAACAAATAAATACGAGCCTTTTGGCTAAATCTGGCGTATTTAGAAGTTTTTCTTTGTTTTTTTTGTGCTCTGTCCCCATCAAATTAATTTAATTTAATTGGCTGATATCAGGTCGGTCTCGATATGCAGTTTTAAAGCCAATATTGGCCTTTACCATATCAGGCCGATAACATCTTTTTTTGTGTTTGTCATGTCTACAGCATCATAGCAGCAGGATGGTGATCTGGCTGCTGTGTTGTGCCAAACAAATTTGCTTTTCCAAGTCGAGCATTATGAGTATAAGGCTGCTCTTGACATTTAAATATTATGCTTTATTTATAGTTAGTTTGCCGATGGATCTACATATTAATGCTGAACCTGACGAAGGGGCCGAGGGCAAAAGGAAAGACATAAAGGAGAAAGAAAAGGGGGGGGGGGGGGGGGGAACATCGTTCATTACTAGTTTTAATAAAACATTATAAAAGAGAATGAGGATTTCTGAATTTAACGGGACTAAAACTGCTTCGGATGAACGTTAATGACTAATGAAGGAAGAGAGTCACTATCAACAATCTTTTTGACACCAACCACAGAAGCAGCGTCATGAGGAAGTGGGTTTACCGGTCACATGTGAAGGACTCCGGCGTAGATCACGTCGGTTCTTCAGGTGATAAGATGCATCTTGTTCTGACTTGTTTTTCCATCCTTTTCCAGTCAGGCCAGCCGTGGATGTTTGTACAGATTATTCAGATTATATTTCTGTACCATTGCAAACAAGAATTCAATGATGAAACATCCAGAGAAAATTCTATTATCGTCTTTTAAATGGTTTATTTTTCTCTCTACTGATTTAAAATTATGCCTGAGAAAAAAAAAATCCAAAGTTGATCAGCGATGGCTCCAAAACGAAAACCCTCAGGCTTCCTGTCAGACAACGGGAGAAATTTAGAGATGCATGAAGTCTGAAACTCCTGCAGAGTTGCTGTTTTATTTCTGCCTCATTGGATGCTTAAATCCGAGAGCATTTGACAGTCCTAACAGTGACTCACGGATACTGACGTTAAACCTCTCAACTGTAACTCAACCACTTGAGCCTCGAGCTTAATTGCTACAACTTCTAGAAGAGTGGATCATTGACTGAGGGGAAGGTCTGCAGTTTGATGCACTGAAGCTGGAGTTGCTCCCGGCTGCATGTCGGCGAATTTAAAAGCTCTCTGTAGGACTTAGCTGCAGCTAAAAGGTGCTACATGGATGCAGAGCATTTCCGCTGTTACAGATGTTGCATCATTATAGTCAGACAGGTTCAAGGTGACCGTCGTGTGAATGTGCCATATGTGACAAATAACAAAATGCTGCAGGAAAAAAATCCTCATACAGACACATTTCAGATGGAAAAGGCTCAGGCATCGAGTCCCTGCGGTTAAGATTCATAAAACGCCCTCAGGGTTTACCTCTGGACACTCAGACCTTCGGAAATGGGATTCTTCGCACTCTTTCTCCAAATTTCCTGCCGACTTATCATTCTTTATTTTTTCTGTCTAATAAAAAAATATAAAAAGAAAAGAAAAAAACCCTCGTTGTTCTTCAGCCAGGAAGCCCCGAGGCTCATGTTCAGCTATCAAATATTTTCCTGAAAAGAAAAATGTTTTCTTAGAAACTGTTTTCAGTGATTGAGCACAAGCAGCAGTAAGACTGTGTTACTGTGAAATAACCTACAGTGTCTCTAAGTTTAGACATTTCCACATCAAAGTCCTCCACAGTCCCCGTGGGACTTTCTGCTAATAGCATACGTGTTATTATTTTTCTATTATTCCTCTGAACCGGTGAAATTTGTCTGGTGTTCATCTCCATCTGTGTGAATGGAGACAGACGTGCAGCTAGCCTGATCGTAGCTGAGCTCTGTGCTGCACGAGCTCGTGTTGAAACCACCTGTGACAGTTTTGCAGGAGGGAACTGGTTTCGGACCAGAAGGTGAATAAACACATCTCAACGAAAAACATGATTTTCCATCAGTTTTCATATTCTCACTGCAAAAACTCACATCTTACCAAGAATATTTTTCTCATTTCTAGTCAAAATATTTCATCACACTCAAAATAAGACAAAACTAAAAGAAACGTATGATGAATAACCTAGAAATCTCCGATATTATTGTCCGATATCAGCATTAAAATGCAATATGAAAAAAATATTGGTATGACTAATTTTTCAACTGATGTCTTTACTGATGAAATTTGGTGAGATCTTGTACCATCAGCGTTGGTCCAGCATGTATAAAAGTCCCTGTTATTGTGGAAGAACTACATTTCCCAGCATTCCTTTCAGAGTCATGTGACCACGGTGCAGCTGCTGCTGCTACAGACTGACTTGCTTTGAAGCTGCTGATAATATGTCTGCTAGTATCTGATATGTGGTAGTATCTAATACCTGCTAGTATCTGATATATGCTAGTATCTAATACCTGCTAGTATCTGATATATGCTAGTATCTAATACCTGCTAGTATCTGATATATGCTAGTATCTAATACCTGCTAGTATCTGATATATGGTAGTATCTAATACCTGCTAGTATCTGATATATGCTAGTATCTAATACCTGCTAGTATCTGATATGTGGTAGTATCTAATACCTGCTAGTATCTGATATATGCTAGTATCTAATACCTGCTAGTATCTGATATATGCTAGTATCTAATACCTGCTAGTATCTGATATATGCTAGTATCTAATACCTGCTAGTATCTGATATAGGTAGTATCTAATACCTGCTAGTATCTGATATGGTAGTATCTAATACCTGCTAGTATCTGATATGTGGTAGTATCTAATACCTGCTAGTATCTGATATGTGGTAGTATTTAATACCTGCTAGTATGATATATGCTAGTATTTAATACCTGCTAGTATCTGATATATGGTAGTATCTAATACCTGCTAGTATCTGATATATACATCCTGCTTCTCTCCATTTGTTTTGGAGGAACTTCAGTCATTTTTATAAAAGAAAGAACAAAAACACAGTTAAGTGAAAGTTCTGCTTTTTCGGAGAGCGATCATTTGAATCAAGCTTTACACATTCAGTGGTTTATTGCCAAAAAATGACAGTTATGTTTTTGGTAATTTCTGTTTATTTTAGGTCTGTCAACAGCACAGGGCCGAGTTAAATGTCGCATCGAGGTGATATATCTTATGTAATTGGACATGATGGGGCATAAATGAAGATATTACTCACTGCTGAATCTCTGTTTGTGTTCCAGGCTAATTTGTGTTTATATCAGAGGTAATTACAGCCTGAGCTCCTGCTGTTTTAGGGAGAGGACTGCTTCTCCGCTCGACTCTTTTACTCAGAAAACCAGCAAAAAGCTGAAGAAATATAGGTTAGAGCTAAACTTCAAGGCTAAAATCCTCTGTTCCATCATACAGAGAGTGCAGAATTATTAGGCAAATGAGTATTTTGACCACATCATCCTCTTTATGCATGTTGTCTTACTCCAAGCTGTATAGGCCCAAAGCTACTACCAATTAAGCATATCAGGTGATGTGCATCTCTGTAATCAGAAGGGGTGTGGTCTAATGACATCATCACCCTATATCAGCTGTATTAGGAAAACAGAATTATTAGGCAACTTAACCATAAACAAAGATATCCCCATTTCAATGATTTATTCTCAGCAGGGAAACCAATATAACAGCTCAACATTCACAAATAAACATTTCTGACATTCAAAAACAAAACAAAAACAAATCAGTGAGCAATATCTCCACCTTTCTTTGCAAGGACACTGAAAAGCTGCCATCCATGGATCCTGTCAGTGTTTTGATCTGTTCACCATCAACATTGCGTGCAGCAGCAACCACAGCCTCCCAGACACTGTTCAGAGAGGTGGACTGTTTTCCCTCCTTGTAAATCTCACATTTGATGAGGGACCACAGGTTCTCTATGGGGTTCAGATCAGGTGAACAAGGAGGCCATGTCATTAGTTTTTCCTCTTTTAGACCCTTTCTTGCAGCCACGCTGTGGAGTACTTGGATGCGTGTGATGGAGCATTGTCCTGCATGAAAATCAGGTTTTTCTTGAAGGATGCGGACTTCTTCCTGTACCACTGCTTGAAGAAGGTGTCTTCCAGAAACTGGCAGTAGGACTGGGAGTTGAGCTTGACTCCATCCTCAACCCGAAAAGGCTCCACAAGCTCATCTTTGATGAGAGCAGCCCATACCAGTACCCCACCTCCACCTTGCTGGCGTCTGAGTGGGACTGGAGCTCTCTGGCCTTTACCGATCCAGCCACGGGCCCATCCATCTGGCCCATACCAGTACCCCACCTCCACCTTGCTGGCGTCTGAGTGGGACTGGAGCTCTCTGGCCTTTACCGATCCAGCCACGGGCCCATCCATCTGGCCCATACCAGTACCCCACCTCCACCTTGCTGGCGTCTGAGTGGGACTGGAGCTCTCTGGCCTTTACCGATCCAGCCACGGGCCCATCCATCTGGCCCATACCAGTACCCCACCTCCACCTTGCTGGCGTCTGAGTGGGACTGGAGCTCTCTGGCCTTTACCGATCCAGCCACGGGCCCATCCATCTGGCCCATACCAGTACCCCACCTCCACCTTGCTGGCGTTGAGTGGGACTGGAGCTCTCTGGCCTTTACCGATCCAGCCACGGGCCCATCCATCTGGCCCATACCAGTACCCCACCTCCTTGCTGGAGCTGGAGCTTTGGCCTCCGATCCAGCCACGGGCCCATCCATCTGGCCCATACCAGTACCCCCACCTCCACCTTGCTGGCGTCTGAGTGGGACTGGAGCTCTCTGGCCTTTACCGATCCAGCCACGGGCCCATCCATCTGGCCCATACCAGTACCCCACCTCCACCTTGCTGGCATCTGAGTGGGACTGGAGCTCTCTGGCCTTTACCGATCCAGCCACGGGCCCATCCATCTGGCCCATACCAGTACCCCACCTCCACCTTGCTGGCGTCTGAGTGGGACTGGAGCTCTCTGGCCTTTCCACCACGGGCATCCAGCCACGGGCCCATCCATCTGACCCATCCAGACCCACTCTCATTTCATCAGTCCATAAAAGCTTAGAAAAATCAGTCAGAGATATTTCTTGGCCCAGTCTTGACGTTTCAGCTTGTGTGTCTTGTTCAGTGGTGGTGGTTTTTCAGCCTTTCTTACCTTGGCCATGTCTCTGAGTATTGCACACCTTGTGCTTTTGGGCACTCCAGTGATGCTGCAGCTCTGAAATATGGCAAAACTGCTGGCAAGTGGCATCTTGGCAGCTGCACGCTTGACTTTTCTCAGTTCATGGGCAGTTATTTTGCGCCTTGGTTTTTCCACGTTTCTTGCGACCCTGTTGACTATTTTGAATGAAACGCTTGATTGTTGGATGATCACGCTTCAGAAGCTTGGACATTTTAAGAGTGCTGCATCCCTCTGCAAGATATCTCACTATTTTTGACTTTTGGAGCCTGTCAAGTCCCTCTATGACCCATTTTACCAAAGGAAAGGAAGTTGCCTAATAATGATGTTTTCCTAATACAGCTGATATAGGGTGATGATGTCATCAGACCACACCCCTTCTGATTACAGAGATGCACATCACCTGATATGCTTAATTGGTAGTAGCTTTGGGCCGATGCAGCTTGGAGTAAGACAACATGCATAAAGAGGATGATGTGGTCAGTAAACTCATTTGCCTAATAATTCTGCACTCCCTGTATGTATTTATGATGATGTCATTTCTTGTTTTCTGTCAATAAAAACCACAAATGTTTTGCTTTGTGGCTCACGAGCTGACTGTAATACTGAAATCATTTATTCAGCTGCAGAATGTTTAACTAAAAAAATTGCTGGGAAAAATATTAAGCTCAGTATTACAGGGCCTGATTCTGGTTATTCTACCAGATTAAATAGCTGAAAATCCACTCAGCAAAATCAATACGTTCCATTGAAATTTAGAAAATACATGATCATAAATGCATCTGTCCGGCTTCATGGTTTCCCTCTGGTGAGGAAACTCCATCTGTCTGCAGCCCCTCGCTCAGCTCTCCGGGGGTTGTGTGTTTTCCAGAAGCCGTGATGCGGAACGCCGCCTCGGCTCAGAGTGGAGACTGTTTCCTCTCACAGCTGCAGAAGATGCACGTCAACATGACACCGCTGGAAACAGGAATCAGAGCTTTCAGCCTCCTCACAGCGACGACCAAGCTCCCACATAGCTGCCGTTTATGTCGGGTTACCGCCTTCCTGAGGAACCTCAGAGCTGTTCTGCTTAAAGGTGTCAGGAACACTTTATAACCATCCGTTATAACTAGTTAATAATAATTTCTAAACTGTTAATGAGTTATTAATCACTTAAGTGTTAGTTTATAGTTTAAGGATTTATAATGTTGCCTTATAGATAGTTAATAGAGCATTAATAAAGTGTTAATGAGTGATAAATGACTTAACTGAATGTTAATTATTTATATACCTTATAAACTATTATAAACGGGTGTTTTTGTTCTTAAATGTGATTGGCTGAGCTGCGTTCCAAGCCCGTGGTAAAACAGACTATCGGATCTACGTGTGGGTTACAGACTGCAGCACAAAATATCCCTGCGCCAGCATAAACAGATGTTGCGTTGCTTAGCAACCAACTGCTCTGTGTTCGACCGACACGTTGCATTACATTTAAGACTTTTGTAGACCTTGTGGGGAATTTTAATATTCTGGGTGTCCTAAACCTGGATGAGGGGTGGGAGCACAGCGCAGATTTCACCGCGGGCATGTTGCCTCGCATTTGCAAAGCAGCCGACATCATATCTGCCCCCCAAAAAAACCTGCCGCCAAACGCACACCGTTTGTCCAAACGTTATTTTTACAGCATTGTTAATGGAAGTAACATTAACGAGACAGACAGCCTGAATTGTTGAGAGCAAATGGCCAAGTGTAGCCGGATTTTTGTAAAACGAATGTCCTCCCTCCTCCAGCTAAGAAAAGAAAAAAGAAAAAAAATCTGGTCCACACCACCTTGTTTCCGGAAGAAAAATCCTCCCACACTGAACTGCACATTCAGAGTTGATCTGTTTCTGAGGGTTCGCTCCTTCACCGTCAGCCAGGCGATGGCCCGGGAGAAGTGCTGCTTTTTATCCATGTTTTAATAATCTTATGATGTAAGGCTGTGTATGGAGAAATATTACTGTAGATGGACAAATGGAACGGTGAACAAAGAAGTAATGATGGGCGTGTTTGGAGGAGTTTGCTGCTTAAATGGAGGGAAAGCGTTTGCAGGTGGAAAGAGGCTTTAACAAGACAAATGAAGGATCTTTGGGAACAAAGTTAATCAAATTAAATAGAATAAAAGTGGGCTGAGCAGGTCGGATCTGAACGGGTCATCTGTCCGATTGCCGTTTTAAACAAAGACCCGGTTCACAGCTTGTTCGCCTGGACAGTAACGATCCATAAATCCAGGTCGCACATGTGATCAGAGCATTTTTTTGTTGCAGGCAGTGATGTTTAAACCTTAAAACCCTGGTTATTAATGTCCACACGCAGTTGCATGAACGAGGTAAACTAAATCTTCACTTCGGTCAAAGTTTCTGAAATGAACTTTTTTAATACCAAAAAATAAATTAATAAGTAGATCAAAAATAATAAAATGAAATCAAATCTGCGTTTACGTGTTAATGAAAGGCCAAATCGTAGGAAATATCTTTGTTTTATGAGACCCTCCTACTTGTGGACAAGCTGAGTTGCTCAGCAACCATACAGTCCACTCAATCTTATGTGGTGAGAGAACAAATAGTTCTCCATTTTATTATTTCATTATTACCCATAAATTGTTTATTTTTGTATGTGTGAATTTATTTTTATTTATTTTATAGGCAATATGTGAGGTAACTCCGCTTCTCACTGTGCCCTGCTGTTGTAAAACCGCTATAACACACGGCTTCTCGGGGCTTATTGCCTTAGTAATAAATCATGAACAAGCCGTAAGTGAATTACTTGCTAATGACTTGTTAAGTATCAATACTTTATATATGTTTATTGGGGCATTATTCTGAAGTTGCAACTATTCCTCATTAATTAACTGCTGGTAAATGAGGAATAGTTGCAACTTTTAGAATAACATCCCAATAACTCTTATAAACTATTAGCTGATGTTTAGTCATTAGTACTGTAAGTAATTCAAATTTTGTATTTGAACCTGGTTTTATTCAATGTTTAGATTTTTTTTGCCCAGAAATGTATGGAAATTAGCGCATTTTTGGTTATATAACACCTAATTTGCATATTTAAACAGAATTTCTGAAAACTTGCAATACAAAACATGATAGCCCTGATGTGAGGAATAAACCAGGAAAGTTTCATGGTGATACCGATTTTTTACCCTATTTACCTGTCGTGTCTCGCTTTAATAAAAAGCTAAAACTATGAGACGTTTTCAGCTTCTTCTGAGATACGTTGGATTTAAAGCTCAAACTGAAAACGACACATCATGAGCTAAACCAACAGATCACAGCTTCAGCTACTTTAGGTTCTGGAAAAGCTAATAACTTCTCTTTGGGGATTTAAAAAGCGTCTTTCATTCCCTTTACTGTAATCATTTCATAGAATTATAAGGTTTATAGATGGTGTTCGGAGTCAGATGCAGAGAAGGCAGGAAAAAAGGCAGAAAGTGATTGATCTGGGACGGACAGGGATTCAGCAGAGATATTACACCACAACTGGCAGGTAATTTGTAGCAGGATGGCGCCCGTTTGTCCCATTATGATCCCGTCTCTGCCGCTCGCTGCCTTTGTTAGCAGGAGAACAGTCTGTCCAACAGCCGACCAGGTGACCCGCTGTCCCACAATGCCTCATTATCAGCTTGTCAGCCAAAAAATAGAAAAAAAAACTGGCAAATTGAGGTCCAAGGTATCTAAGGCTGCTGCCCAATTAACTCTAGGGCATTGTTGTTTCAGGATAAATTAGCTCTCCCCCCCGTACACCTATGAATGTGCATGTTCGTGAAATAATAAGCCCACCTGGTCAGCCTTTGTTTCTTTTTAATTACTCGCTGACGTTTCGTCTGATGCGTCTGAGCAGCGACTATCTGGAATTAAAAACGCTGCGTTTGATAGACGATGAGGTGACGGAGATATGATGGTGAGGAAACTGCAGTTGTGTGAAAAAGTGTTTTGGTTTCTTATTTTTTGCATGTTTGTCACACTTAAATGTTTCAGGTCATCAGACAAATCTAAATATTACACAAAGATAACACAAGTAAACACAAAATACAGTTTTTAAATGAAGGTTTTTATTAGTAAGGGGGAAAAATCCAAACCTCCATGTCCCTGTGTGAAAAAGTGATCTTCCCCTAAACCTAATAACTGCTTGTTCCACCTTAGCAGCAACAACTGCATCAAGCGTTTGTGATAACTGGCAGTGAGTCTTCTACAGCGCTGTGGAGGAATTTTGTTCCACTCATCTTTGCAGAATTGTTGTAATTCAGCCACATTGGAGGCTTTTCCAGCATGAACCGCCTTTTTAAGGTCATGCAACAGCATCTCAATGGGATTCAGGTGGGGACTTTGACTAGGCCACTCCAAAGTCTTCATGTTGTTGTTCTTAAGCCATTCAGAGGTGGACTTGCTGGTGTGTTCTGGATCATTGTTCTGCTGCAGAACCCAAGTGCGCTTCAGCTTGAGGTCACCAACAGATGGCCGGACGTTCTCCTTCAGGATTTTTTGGTAGAAGCAGAATTCATGGTTCCATTTACCACAGCAAGTCTTCCAGGTCCTGAAGCAGCAAAACAGCCCCAGACCATCACACTACCACCACCATGTTTTACTGTTGCTATGATGTTCCTTTTCTGAAATGCCGTGTTACTTTTACGCCAGATGTAATGGGACCTCCACCTTCCAGAAAGTTCCACTTTTGTCTCGTCAGTCCACAGAGTATTTTCCCAAAAGTCTTGGGGATCATCAAGATGCTTTCTGGCTAAACTGAGACGAGCCTTTATGTTCTTTTTGCTCAGCAGTGGTTTTGGTCTTGGAACTCTGCCATGCAGCCATTTTTGCCCCCAGTCTCTTTCTGATGGGGGAGTCATGAACACCGACCTTCATTGAGGCAAGTGAGGCCTGCAGTTCTTGGATGTTGTTCTGGGGTCTTTTGTGACCTCTTGGATGAGTCGTCGCTGTGCTCTTGGGGTCATTTTGGTCGGCCGGCCCCTCCTGGGAAGGTTCACCACTGTTCCATGTTTTCACCATTTGTGGATAATGGTTCTCACTGTGGTTCTCTGGAGTCCCAAAGCTTTAGAAATGGCTTTGGAACCTTTTCCAGACTGATAGATCTCAATGACTTTGTTTCTCATTTGTTCCTGAATTTCTTTGGATGGCAGCATGATGTCTAGCTTTGGAGGATCTTTTGGTCTACTTCACTTTGTCAGGCAGGTCCTATTTAAGGGATTTCTGATGGAGAACAGGTGTGGCAGTAATCAGGCCTGGATGTGGATAGAGAAACTGAACTCAGCTTTCCAAAGATGAGAAACCACAGTTACTTAAAGTTTTAATGGGGGGGGGGCAATCACTTTTTCATGCAGGGCCATGGAGGTTTGGATTTTTTTCCCCCTTATGAATAAAAACTTTAATTTGAAACTTGCATTTTGTGTTCACTTGTGTTATCTTTGTCTAATATTTAAGTTTTTTGATGATCTGAAACACATAAGTATGACAAACATGCAAAAAAAAAAAAAAAAAGAAATCAGGAAGGAGGCAAACACTTTTTCACATAACTGTATGGCCGGCGGATGGAAATCCAAGATTCAGTCCAGCAATAAAGTCTTTGAGCATTCACTTGTTTATGTGCATCTGTGAGGCATGGCTGGTTCCCCCGACGTCTTAACTGAGCCATCTTCTTCTGAATCACCACAGACACTGATATGCATTACAGCACTGAGAGGAAAAAGAATGTATTCTAAATGGGCTTTATTTTCACCACTGATTTGATATGAATATATGTGAACGGGCCTTTGTCTGAATATATTTTCTTGGTTTGGAGTAAATTATGCTGCTCGCTCCCTGGCTCTATGGTATGCGATTCCCTGCCTCATTCCGAAGCTAAATTACATCAGCTCCCTGCTCCTCAGCCTTCTGTCTTTGTTTGTCTTTTCTTTTTCTATATTTCTCACCTAATACATGAGTTTTATGTAGATGAGATTTCATGGCTAAATTTAGAGGGTGAGATTTGCCTTAAAGCAGAATTTAGATCTTCAGAACTGCCTTTACGGTCGTAGAAAGAGGATTGGGGATTTAAGACGTGACCGTGGCCCACCTCTTGGTCTCCCTGGTGGCCGTCCCGCCGCTGGACCGCTGCTAATCTATGAAAGAGTTTCTCCTCTCCTTTGCCCCCGCGGGGTCCCAGATCAACACAGCTTTGATTATCTCTGCCTCTGTTCAGTCCTGCCGGACCTGTTCGGGCTCAGAACCGCTGGACTTGAACCAGACAAACCAATCTGGCTCCAGATCTGCTCCCCATCTCCAAACAGAATAGACGGCTTCCGCCTCTTTTCACAGCCTTCGCAGCACTTCCAGCTTCTCCAATTTGGATTATCTCGCTTGTTTGTTTCCCAAGGCTGACCCCCAGGCACCGTCGCCCTCCAGTATCTGAGACCTGCTCGTCAAACCTACAGTCTTTTATTAACCCTTTAAAGCAGCTGTATCAGCTTTTCAAATGTTCCAAAAGTCAACTACAGGCACACACTCAGAAACAGAGGTACGAGACATTTATTACAAATGTTCTCTAAAAAGTACATAATTGGTCTTTATGAGGCCAGAAGTACCTATATACTATGAAAAAGGCTCCAAAGTAATATAAAGTACACATTTGTACCATTTCAACCCTAAGGGTACCTGCAGCATTGAAAAATGTGTGTAGCTCGTACAATAACTATAAATAGCAGTACTTCTAAACAGTAGTATAATTATAGTTATTATATTGTGATTTTCATAATAATCATAGTAATAATTACATGTATAAATATTAGGGCTGTCAAAAAATTAATCCTGATTAATCACATTGCTTTTTTCACTTCTAGAACACATTTAGGGTTAAAGGTGTCTCACCAGGAATTCTGCATTTATCTTTAGTAGACTAAACTACTGAAACTTTGTCCTTACATGTCTCCCTATTGTCCTTCAGACGGCTGCAGTTTAGTCCAGAATGTTGCTGATACGTCCTCACACGCTGACTTCACAACTGTCCTGATGTGAAGCTGAAATTCAGGTCTGAGTCCTGCACTACTCCCGAATGTGAAGCTTGGTTTTAGCCTTTAAGTTGTAAAACAAATGGTAATGTATTTTCTGCATATAGCAGTAGTAATTAAAAAGGACATCTCTTGTTTGGACCAGCTCTACACCCTCTTCGGGATCCTGGAGGGGGCATGGGAGTTCTCCAACCAGTCTCCATGTGCTTTGTGGACTTGGAGAAGGCGTTCGATCATGTCCCCCGGGGATTCCTGTGGGGGGTGCTCCGGGAGTACGGGGTGCCGGACCCCCTTGTTCGAGCTGTCCGGTCCCTGTACGACCGGTACCAGAGCTTGGTCCGCATTTCCGGCTGTAGGTCGGATCCATTCCCGGTGAGAGTCGGACTCCTCCAAGGCTGCCATTTATCGCCGTTCATATCCTGTTCATAACCTTTATGGACAGGATTTCTAGTCCAGCCGAGGTGTTGAGGGGATCCGGTTTGGTGGCCTCAGGATCCGGTTTGGTGGCCTCAGGATCCGGTTTGGTGGTCTCAGGATCCGGTTTGGTGGCCTCAGGATCCGGTTTGGTGGTCTCAGGATCCGGTTTGGTGGTCTCAGGATCGGGTCTCTGCTGTTTGCAGATGATGTGGTTCTGTTGGCGTCATCGGGCCGTGATCTCCAGCTCTCGCTGGGGCGATTTGCAGCCGAGTGTGAAGCGGCCGGGATGAGAATCAGCACCTCCAAATCCGAGACCATGGTCCTCGCCCGGAAAAGGGGGGAGTGTCCTCTCCGGATCGGGAGTGAGGTCCTGCCCCAGGTGGAGGAGTTCAAGTATCTCGGGGTCTTGTTCAGGAGTGAGGGAAAACTGGAGCGGGAGATGGACAGACGGATCGGTGCGGCGTCTGCAGTGATGAAGACTCTGCATCGGTCCGTCGTGGTGAAGAAGGAGCTGAAGAAGGAGAAGCTCTCGATTTACCGTCCATCTACGTCCCCCCCCTCACCTATGGCCATGAGCTGTGGGTCATGACCTAAAGAACCAGATCGCGGGTACAAGCGGCCGAAATGAGTTTCCTCCACAGGGGGGCCGGGCTCTCCCTTAGAGATGGGGGAGGAGCTCAGACATCCGGGAGGGACTCAAAGTAGAGCCGCTGCTCCTCCGTATAGAGAGGAGCCAGATGAGGAGCTCGGTCATCAGGGGGGGGGGGCTCAAAGTAGAGCCGCTGCTCCTCCGTATAGAGAGGAGCCAGATGAGGAGGCTCGGGCATCTGGTCAGGATGCCTCCTGGACGCCTCCCTGGTGAGGTGTTCCAGGCATGTCCCACCGGGACCAGACCCCGGGGGAGACCCAGGACACGCTGGAGGGACTACGTCTCCCGGCTGGCCTGGGAATGCCTCGGGATCCCCCCGGATGAGCTGGCGGCTGTGGCCGGGGTGAGGGAAGTCTGGGCTTCCCTGCTTAGGCAGCTGCCCCCGCGACCCGATCCCGGATAAACGGAAGAAGACGGTATCTCTTGTTTGAACATAGGATTACTTTAGGATTAATTTTTTGACAGCCCTAATAAATATATATGTGTTTGGCCTAATATTTCTATAATAATTATTCATTTATTATTAGCATCTTTGATTGTTGTCATAATCTCTATTTTATTGACTTTTATTCATCATCTTTAATTGGTTTAATTGTACTTTATTAACTCATGCAGCTTGATAAGGTACAAAAATGGACCATGAAGGTACAGAAATGTCTTTCAGAAAGGAACCCCCCCTCCCAGCAACAAGCTTTGGACCCTTTTAAGTACAAACTGGTACCTGTATTTTTGAGTGTGCATATATAAGCTAAACATATATAAGCTACTATAGAAACTAATCTGGTGTAAATATCAGTTTTTTATGCGTCTAATTTCCAACATGGAAGTAAAACGTCTGACTGTACTGAACCACCGAAGCGGGGGGATTGAAAAAATAAAAATCCTGGAAAAAAATGTTTTTTTTCGAATGTTCTGTAATTTTCTTTTCTTTTTTTTCTTCCGTGTCCCTGATCTTCTTCCGTACAAACATCTGTTTGCTGACGGCTGTTTGTCTCTGAGGAAATCTTCCCGCTGGTTGTTGGTTTCTTCCTCAGAGAGTGTGTACAGGTTCGGATTCTCCTCCAGTTTCTCTCCAACAAAGAGGGCGTCTTGCTACGATGCTGCGCATGCGTGTTTGTGTTGCTTCATGATTGGTTCCACCTCATTACGAACACCGGTGGTCAGTCAGTCGTGGTAATGAAGCTTGCCCTGAATATTCATATTACTCAAATATGCACAAATGGAGAAAAAAATAAATTGACATAGTAACATGCAGAAAAGCTCTTAAAAGTCCATTTTTCATGGTACGGCTCCTCTAAGGTCCTGTGCTGCCGCTTGGCAGAGCGACATATTTGGTGATTTTAATGAATTTTTTAAAAAGTTTTAGGAAATAAACTTGCCGAGCCTTCTCTAACCCTGCGTTTGGGTACAAAAAGGCAGAAATAAGTGTTTTCCCTTCACTGGTTTCACCATTGTTGCTTTATCGTTAGTCGTCATCTCAACCATCTGTTAATATTGATTCATTTTATCACCATCCAAACAACAAATCCAAAGAAACATTCTTTTTGTTGCTTTTTATCTTTGTGTGAACTTTAAAGGATTAAATCGACTTTTCTCTTCGTCTTATCAGAATTTAAACCTCATTTTTA
Organism: Atherinomorus stipes; assembly: GCA_023101725.1. NCBI lineage: Eukaryota > Metazoa > Chordata > Actinopteri > Atheriniformes > Atherinidae > Atherinomorus > Atherinomorus stipes. Next base: position 58,590 of record JALJCO010004260.1, read on the forward strand.
TTTTTTATTTTTTTACATTTTTAGCTGTTTCCAGTCTGTCAGAGCCTCTAAGTTTGGTCCTCCCTTTAACAATACGGAGAAATCATTCTTTCTTTCTTTAACCTCCATATGATGAGTGAATGTTACTGCTGGTCGCGATGCATAAATCCATAACATGCAGAGGAGAAATCTTCCCACAGGAAAAACTGGTTTTGCTCTGGCTCTTTATCGTCCGACTCTTCCGTGCAAAGATGCTGGGAGGCAGTCCAACATGGATCTTGTGGTGAACTCTGATTTCATCTTGGTGGTGGAGCAGTGATGAGTGTCTCTCCTGGAGGGGGTTCTGGATTTAGATGGATGCTGTGAGGAGTTTTTTCTTCTTTTCGTGGACGACCAGAACTTAATGCAGCTGAGTTTATCCTTCCTTCTCTTCTTCCTCCGTCTTCGCCTGCATTCAGGTCGTCTTTGACAAACGTTGGCACGGAAACGAGATCTTTTATCTGTTTAATTTCTGGAAACTAGCGAAGAAACAAGCCAAATCTGTTTATCAAACAGCTGTCTAATTACATTTGAGCTCATTATTTTTACCCTTCATCCAATTCGATTATCAGAACTGAGTCAAGATGATTCCGTCGTGAAGTCCATCATTTTTATGTGCTTATAACATTTATATGTTTTGTTAATAAACTAGATTGTCACCATCCAGATATGTTCATTCACAACTGTCCAGGCAGACACGGTTTCTATGATTAAATTTCTTCCCCATAATTGAATTTTCTGTAGTCACAAAGTGAAACTGGTCCTACATCAGAGCTCCACAGTCTCACTAATGGAATATCCAGATCGTCTCACGACTCCGTCATCACCGTTTATCTCCATTTTACAGCCGTATGTCATCATCATCCGTGTCATGTTAATTATTGTGACAGTAAAAAGCAAACAGAAATGAAGGAACGCCGTTTAGAGCAAGTTCAGGATTCCCATCAGCCTGACTGACCTGAGACGCAGTTAAAGCCCCGTTCTGGATCAGTATGACCAAGGATCCATTTTTAGTAATGACAGAGGTCTGTGATGTTCCTCCCGCGTGAATCGGCCATGTCGGTGATTTGTGATGCAACTAATGAGCGGCACGAGTCGTGACGAGGACCAGAGGGCGGGATCACGTTACACCCAACCTGATCTCACAAAAATACGTGACATGAGCATGAACGGTTTTCTGCTTCAAATTATGTCACTGACACGTAAAGCTGCACAATGTTAAGTCAGTGGGGAGGCTTTCCCCCTTTTCTGATTCAAATTACGTGCTGCTGACACGTAAAACTGCAATATAAAATCAACAAGTCCTCTAAAAAAAATCACATCCAGAGCTGCTGCAGCGCGGCTCGTTACGTCTGCAAAACTGAATGACGGCATGAAGTAATTCAGATGACGTTGGGGAAGAAACGCCTCTAACCTGCAGGACAGCAGCTCTGGAGAGACAGACGAGGACACAGAGCAGCTGTCCGTCATGCAGAAGGTGGGGAGATGGATTCCAGGTTTCTCCAGGCAACATGCAGCCAAAAAAACCTAAAAGGATTTAGGCTCCGTCAGAATGAGAAGAACTCTGGATCGCAGATATAAACTCAGTGGATGTTAAAAACCTAATATTGTCCATATTTTTGTGCACAAACGACCTGATATGGATGTGAGTTTTTTAGAGGACTTGTTGATTTTATATTGCAGTTTTACGTGTCATCAGCACGTAATTTGAAGCAGAAAAATTTGTGTCTGGGGACACGAAAAGCTTCCCCACTGACTTAACATTGTGCAGCTTTACGTGTCGGGGACACATATATGAGTAAAACCGTTCATGCTCATGTCACGTATGTTTGTCAGATCAGGTTGGTTACACCAGGTTTAAAATGGCTGCGTTGGCTCCCCCGTGCCTTTCAGGGTTGATTTTAAGCTTCTTTTCGTGGTTTAAAACCTGCTTTTAGATTATGAGCCCTCGCGGACCCTGAGGTCCTCTGGTACCGGGCTTTTAGTTGTTCCCAGAGTCGGGACAAAATCCCACAGCGAGGCCTCGCTCCACCATCATGGACCAGCCTGCCAGAGAAGCTGCTGAAGCTTTTATGAGGAGGCTTAAGACCTTTTTAATCAAGCATTTCATTAATTTGTCATTTATAATTTTACACTTTTATTAATTTATTTACTTATTTATTTATTTTAACTGTGTTATTATGGTTTTGATTTTATAAAGGCATGTCATAGTTGTTTTTATTACTCTTTTGTCCTTAATTAAAGGGACATGAAGCAAGATTAAGAAATGAAACTCGCGACTGGCGCTTCAGGTACCTGCAGCCCCCCCCCCCCACCAAGCCGTCACGGAGCACAAACCGAAGCTAGAATGTTGTTTAATAACCTTTTTCTCCGTAGTTCCACTTTTTAGTGTCTTTCAGTTGATCTGGATCGTTTGCTGACGGCAGAAGAATCCATAACAATCACTTACAGTGTTTGAATTTACCGCGACGTCTTCTTCCTGCATCAGAACTGTGGATGTAGCGTTAATGACGTCACATCTGCAGGGCAGCGCGGGAAATTCAGACACCGAATTGCAGCTTTATGCAGCACACAGCCTGTTCAAGGCAACGGAGAGAAACGTGGTGGAAACGTTCTTTTTGGTATTTAGCGCTTCATCACGGACATGCATGTTTGTTTTGTCTGGTCCCTTTAATAGTTCTTATCTGTTCATGTGATTTACTCTTTTAACATAAACTCCATAGTTTTCCTCATGGGGGGTCTCCTTGCTGGGAGCTTTGCTTTTTGGTCTGTTGGGTTGTTGCCAACAAGTCAGACAAGCAGAGATGACGAAGTTCACACATGAGAAGTGGTCAGCCTGCAGTGCTTCTGCTGTAATCAGCGCTGTGGGGCAGAGACTCGTACCCATCAGTCACCGTGGTGAGCTGTGATCATGGTGTCCAGTCTCCCCCAGCACGTCAGGGAGGCGCACACTCAGAAACATGGAGGTACGAGACAGGAACATTTCTGTACCTGCAGGTACGTTTGTTACAAATGTTCTCACAAAAGTACAATATTGGTATTTATGAGGCCAGAAGTACCTATATACTATGAAAAAGGCTCCAAAGTAATATAAAGTACACATTTGTACCATTCCAACCCTAAGGGTACCTGCAGCATTGAAAAATGTACAATAACTATAAATAGCAGTACTTCTAAACAGTAGTATAATTATAGTTATTATATTATGATTTTCATAATAATCATAGTAATAATTATATGTATAATTATATATGTGTTTGGCCTAATATTTCTATAATAATTATTCATTTATTATTAGCATCTTTGATTGTTGTCATAATCTCTATTTTATTGACTTTTATTCATCATCTTTAATTGGTTTAATTGTACTTTATTAACTCATACAGCTTGATAAGGTACAAAAATGGACCATGAAGGTACAGAAATGTCTTTCAGAAAGGACCCCCCCCCCCCCCCAGCAACAAGCTTTGGACCCTTTTAGGTACAAACTGGTACCTGTATTTCTGATTTCTGCACGCGGTGCATCGACGTAAAGATGCCGACTTTTTCCCCCGGCAGTGACATCATGGACACAAACTGGGGGCGAAACACGCAGCGGCGGTTTCAGAGGAACGCTGCACCGATAAGAGCTCCGAAACGAGCGTAGCCACGAGAAATGATGGCAGCATGTGTTCGGGGATGTTTTGCTTCCCTCCTTCATTTATTTTTCTTTTCCTTCTGACAGTTAGAAAAATGATTTTGCAGCTAAAATAAAGCATCCAGCACTTGATAAAAAGAGATGGCTGTCATCGTCATATTTCCCTCAAGCTGGATAAAAAATGGCTTTTTCTGTCTTCATTTATCATGAAACTGGTTCGTGTGTCACCAAACAAAAGCTCGGTGTTGTTGTCACGTTGTTTACAACAGAGAAATGTTAAATAGTCATTTGTGGTTGCGAACAATAATTATCTTTTCACATCCATTCTCTAAAGACTTGAATCAAAAGGCAAGCAAAGTAATTCCTGTTTATCTTGTTGATGATTATTTAATTGGCTTATTTGTTAATATGTATTTTTTAAAAACTCTGAATAACAAAAATGTTTTTTTTATATAAAGATATTTTCAGACATCAGCTTTGATCATTTCATGTCCTCATTTAAACAAACAATCTGAAAAAAGTCTAAAAACAGATGGTGAAATTGCTGCAGATGAAGCTGCAGTAAATAAATTTTCTCTTCACACTCAAAAACAGGTACGAGACAAGAACGTCTGTACATATAGGCACATTTTTTACAAATGTTCTCTCAAAAGTACAATATTGGTGTACCCTTTTAAGTACAAATTGGTACTTCTATTTTTGAGTGTGTATAACACATTATTCCCTAATATCACTGATTTGTTTCACATGATCTGACAACACGCTGAAATTTTCTTGACTCCAGTTCAGGAGACGCTGTGAGCTGATATGATCCCCCCTCCTGAACCACAGCGTCGTTTTTATTTAAGCAACATTTTAAAGTTTACATTCTTATCGTGAAAAAGTACAGATAAGGGTACCGATAAAGTACCTGATTGATAGGCAGTATGGTTAAGAATAGTTTCTCCAGTATAAATCCTTCATGACACCCATGAAGTCATGAGTCAGAATAACTAAAACAGCACATTTGTTCCCTCTCTAACTAACATTGTTTTTCTAGCAGCTCTCGGGAGTTTTAAACATGCTACCTGCAGCATCCGGCCGGCTCTCTGCAGAAACTCCTGATAAATACCAGGACAGCGAGTTAAACTATCGTCAGAATTACCTTCGTGTCTTTAACGACCCGTTCACGGACTTTAATCGTCCTCCTGTCAGATTCATGTGGGACTTTTTCAGCTGCTGGACTGAATGCAGCAGCTGAAACTCTGCACAGATTCTTTTTTCCCCTCAGGACAAAATATGATCGCTTAACTTTTTATTTGGCACCATCATTAGGGGAAAAATTGAATCTACTAAGCGTGGGTCTTTAGGTAATGGCCGGACTTAATTAATTTTATATTAATCTCTGGGGTAATTTATGTTCAGCGCTAATTATCTTTAGATGACATAAATGGATAACATTACCCTGTAGTGGCTTAGCATCAGCATGCTAGCATTGTACTGTGGGTATGTTAGCTTAATGAAGTCGGCATTAATCAGGAGGCACGACTGGGCTTTAATTGAATAAGTGAAGGTTTGTGAACAATTTCTCAGGAGGAAAATATTCCTGCTGCTGCAGTGATAACTTCTTACCCACTGATTGGTAGCACTTAACTCTTTAAAGTGGTGTCATAAGACTTTTATTGGCTTAAAGTACTTTTCATGCATGTTTTTGCTGTAACACGTTACTTCATGATTACCTGTCTCATAATCACTCCACGGTTTATTTCAATATGAATAACTGGTCACATTTTCTGATCCACAGTTCTTTTTTGCTCACAGAAAACTTTACTATGACACACAACTTCACCTTTGTTTCTACTAATCCATGAAAAGTGGAACATCTCATCTCTCAACATCATCTCTTCTCATTTCATCTCATGTTACCTTTCAATATAATTTCTTCTCATTTGTTTTTACCTCATCTCTGATCATCATCATCTCATTTCTTCTCATCTCGCTTGTCAACATAATCTCATCTCTTATCATGTCATCTCTCAACACCATTTAATGTCATGTTATCTCATCTCATCACCTCTCATTATAATCTCATCTCATTTTATCTCATGTTACATTTCAATATTATTTCTTCTCATTTGTTTTCACCTCATCTCTGATCATCATCATCTCATTTCTTCTCATCTCACTTGTCAACATAATCTCATCTCTTATCATGTCATCTCTCAACACCATTTCATTTAATGTCATGTTATCTCATCTCATCACCTCTCATTATAATCTCATCTCATTTTATCTCATGCTACATTTCAATATTATTTCTTCTCATTTGTTTTCACCTCATCTCTGATCATCATCATCTCATTTCTTCTCATCTCGCTTGTCAACATAATCTCATCTCTTATCATGTCATCTCTCAACACAATTTCATTTAATGTCATGTTATCTCATCTCATCACCTGTCATTATAATCTCATCTCATTTTATCTCATGATACATTTCAATATAATTTCTTCTCATTTGTTTTCACCTCATCTCTGATCATCTCATCTCTCAATATAATCTCATTTCATATCATCTCGCTTGTCAACATAATTCCATCTTGTCATGTCATCTATCGACACCATCTCATTTCATTTCATTTCATCTCATCTTATCTCAAATCATCAGCTCTCAACAAAATCTCATCTAATTTTTTGTCTTCTTATCTCACCTCTCAACATCATCTCATTTCTTTTCATCTCACCTCTCAATTTAATCTCATCTAATTTCTTCTCACTTCATTTAATCTCATCTCACTTCTCAACATAATCTCATCTCCTGTCATGCCATCTCTCAACACCATCTTGTTTCACCTCTTGTTGTCTCATCTCAACTCCAACATCACCTCATCTTATTTTTCTCATCTCTACTTATCTCGTCTCTCAACATAATCTCTTCTCATTTCATCTCATGTTACCTTTCAATATAATTTCTTCTCATTTGTTTTTACCTCATCTCTGATCATCATCATCTCATTTCTTCTCACCTCAGTATAAGCTCATCTCATTTCTTTTTACTTCACCTCTCAATATCATCTCATTCAATCTTACCTCACTTGTCAACATAATCTCATCGCCTCTTTTCATCCATCAACACCATCTCATTTCATTTCATCTTAACTCATCACCTCTCAATATAACTCATCTCTTTTCTTCTCCCCTCCCCTTTCGACATCATCTCATTTCATCTTATCTCTTTTGTCAACATTATCTCATCTCTTATCATGTCATCTCATCACCTCTCATCATAATCTCATCTCATTTCATCTCATGTTACCTTTCAGTATAATTTCTTCCCATTTGTTTTCACCTCATCTCTGATCATCTCATCACTCAACATAGTCTCATCTCACTTGTCAACATAATCTCATCTTGTCATGTCATCTATCAACACCATCTCATTTCATCTCATCTTATCTCAACTCATCACCTCTCAACATAATCTCATCCAATTTCTTGTCTTCTCATCTCACATCTCAACATTATCTAATTTCTTCTCATCTCACCTTTCAATTTAATCTCATCTAATCTCTTCTCACTTCATTTCTCAACATCAACTCATTTAATCTCATCTCACTTCTCAACATAATCTCATCTCCTGTCATGCCATCTCTCAACACCATCTTGTTTCACCCCATGTTATCTCATCTCATCACCTCCAACATCACCTATCTTATTTTTCTCATCTCCTCTTATTTCACCTCTCAACATCACCTCACCTCAACATCATCTCTTCTCATCACACTTCATCTCATCTTTCAACATAATCTCATCTCATTTCCTCTCATGTCTTCTCATCTCACCTCAACGTAATTTGGTTTCATCTCAATAAAATAGCTGTTATTTAAAAAAATCTAAATTCAAGGCATCTCTACTCCTTCAGCAGATTTTTACAGAATTGTAATTAATAGTTTGAATGTAACTAAAGTGCACATTCACACAACAGTGAAGTGGATTTGATGTCCTCATCAAAGAGGCTTGTTAAAAGCGAAGCACTTGCAGGCACTCTTCACCTGTTATACATATCGCTGAGAGTAGAGATTGCACCATAACAATGTTTACTATTGAGCATCCTCATGGGACACATGAGATCAGATCGAGTGTTTCTGGTCAAATAATCATAAACAGAGAGACTCTGTTCAGCATCACTGTGTAGCTTGATCCGAGGCTCCTGGGGACGTGCAGGGCGACACAAAATGCTGCGAGGAGGCTGCAAAAGTTGCATTTCAAACATGGACAGAGACAGAAAGTGACCTCCGCGTAACATCGATGCATCAGGCTTTGTTCACTGAGGGACAGAAAGGAACTTCATCATGTAGGATGCTGTCAAAGGAAGGCAGTCGAGCACAAACCAGGCGGGGAAACGAGGCCGGGCTGTTTGCTTCGGAGTCCCAGATGTAGCAGGGATGTTCATGACGAGCTGACAGAGGGAAAATGAAGCCACGCTGTGTAAAACCCATCGAGCTGTTGTGCATCTAACCCTAATCAATCAGAATTTCTTCACATTACTTTACCTCTAAATGAAAGAAAACCACCTGGAGAGCAGTTTGCCAGATTCTGTCTGGTTTGCTATTTGAATTAGTCGTGATCCTAATCAACACCGGTGTACGGGGGATATCCCGAGGGAGACGTTCAGTAATACCTACCTTACATCTCTATAAGAGGTACAGATCAATGAGCGTGTACTGGTCTGCACGTCGGTTGCCTGTAGTTGCATCAGAAAGTGAGGAGACGCTTGGGTCTCCACAGAACAGGTAGCTGTGTTTTTAGTTAGCTAGCTTTGATTAAACCTGCTTTCATACAGCGGATGATCTGAGATGAAAATCTTTTTGATATAGATCTGCAAAATCAAAATAGCCTCCTGCTGTATCTCTGCCATCTTACAGCCTCAGCCTTTCATAAAGGCTGCTCCCACTTTCAGCTGGTGAATACAAAAAAGGGGAAAACATCTTTCACATGTGGTATGTTAACCGTGCCTCACAGTCCGCCAGGTAAATGACTTTAGCTAACGTTCCTAATGGCATTAGAGTAAACAGACTTCAACAATAGAAACAGATCCAGGTCGATATGTTCTGCATCAACTACACACACACACACACACACACGCACACACACACACACACACACACACACACACACACACACCCACACCACTGGGATTGTATTTCAGTCTTTTTTTCTACATTTGAAACAAAACAGACGAAGAAATTTATGAAAGAAAGAACAATAACGTTAAGAACAAATGTAAATTTGGACAGCCTATTACAGACAAAGCGAAGTTCATGCAAGTGTTACTCAACAACAACGGTGATAAACGACACATTAATGACGAGATTATTGCAGCACAAACCTTAAAATGTGCAAAACAACTAAAGTTCTATCCAAATGAAGTAAAAATGTAAAACTTAACTACACGGCATAATAGCAACCTACGTAGAACATTTCTGTCTCCAGAAACCGCATCAGACCAGCACATGTATGTGAAACGAAAGCAGAATCCAGACGTGGTCTCACAGTCGTCTATGCAAAGATCACAGAGATAGAAGCCGATAAGCAGCAGCAGCAGAAACCGCTCAGACACAAACTAGTTTAAAGATTTCTCTTCCCTTTTCTGTTTCTCTGCGAAAACTATTTTTTACTGGTGAATCCACACCTGTTTTTTTTTTTTTTTCTTCAAAATTTCTGGTAACACGTGAAACACTTTGGGCGTAGCCACAGGTCTTTAGGACCCAGAAGACGGCTTAACAATTCACCACTGCAGGTACCAGCCAATACTGAATGATTGCCTTCTGCTGGCTCTGATTGGCTGGAAGTGCTGTCAATCTTCCCCACGGGGGTCCAGATACGTTCTACTGGCTCTAATGATTTGATTGATGTCTCATTCACCAAAATCAACCAATCCGCTGTGGAGTTATGGGCCTGTGTAACCACGCAGCAGGTAAGGAAGCGGTGAGGCCGTGCGCAGAAACACACGTCACAAAAGCTGCAGTTTCAGGATGTTTTTGTTGTTTTTAAAAATATATATTTATTATGAAAGAATAATAATAATGTGGAATGATGGACAATAACATTTCCAACTGTGCCAAACTGGCCATTTTGGAAACCTTCCCTTAAAGGGACATGAGGCCAGATTAAGAAACGAAACTCGCGACTGGCGCTTCAGGTACCTGCAGCCCCCACCAAGCCGTCACGGAGCACAAACTGAAGCTATAATGTTGTTTACTCACCTTTTTTCGCTGTAGTTCCACTTCTTAGTGTCTTTCAGTTGATCTGGATCGTTTGCTGACGGCAGAAGAATCCATAACTATCGCTTACAGTGTTTGAATTTACCGCGACCGTCTTCTTCCTGGAACAAAACTGCAGATGTAGCGTTAATGACGTCACGTCTGCAGGGCAGCGCGGGAAATTCAGACACCGAATTGCAGCTTTATGCAGCACACAGCCTGATCAAGGCAACGGAGAGAAACTTGGTGGAAACGTTCTTTTTGGTATTTAGCGCTTCATCACCCATTAGTATGAAAACATTGACTCTGCAGAAACAATGTCAACATATTTTACTTTGGATTGAAAGAGATTAGCAGCTTCTACAGCATCATTTCAGAGTTGCTGATGCTGAAAGTGCTGTGCCATCTTCATTTACTCTAACAAACATATTTTCACATCTCCATGAATCTCACAAGTGTTTAATTTGACACCACATTTATTCAAACAGACCTTGTGGTTGCAGAAATGCTCATTTTAATGAGAAAAATGGGCTTCGGGTTCAGAGATGAAGGTGCTCATTGCATCCGTGTTTTTCTTACAGTCGCTTTTGAAGGTGTGTTGTCATCTTTTAACTTTTTAGCTTGTTGTTGTGTGAACAGCTTCTAAAGCCCCCCCGTCCATGTGCATCAAAACTTTGATGTTCGGTCGCACACAATGACTCCTGCTCCCCCATTTCAGTCATGGATTACAGTAGAAAATGTGCACAATCCCTTTGATTGCAGCAAATACCCCCCAATCTCTCTGGGCTGTCTGGCTGTGCAGAATCCATCACCCGTCACTGTCGGGCCAAGCCTCTCCAGCCCATCTGTCCGTCCCCGCCACTCTTTCACAGTGTGATGTTTAACTCCAGGCAGCAGTCCTTTATTGCCTCCACAGCCAAATCTCTGCAGCAGTGTGCTGGGGTTCGCAGGGCTCGAGTGTAAACAGAAAGCATGTAATGCTTTCCATCTCGCTGCCAGCGGTTTTCTTGTATCAGGCTCGAGCTATCTGACATCAGCAGCCACGATGAACATGGAATGAGAGTGGCTTAGAGCCGGCGTGTAGCCACAACAAAAACACCTGAGAGAACAAACGAAATCTTCTTTAAGTTGACTGAAACTCTCTTTCAGGTCAAAGTTGTCCTTCACTTTTTGGAAAATAAATCAGATGCGGAGTTTACTGAGAAAATGGCAGACAAACGTGTTTACGCTCCCTTCGCTTATGTAAATAAGTGTGTCCATTTCAAACATCTCTGCCTTCATCCTTTACTCTCAGATATGGGGTCATGGTTCAGCCGCTGCAGGTCCAATCTGCACGACGAGCTAAACGGTGCTGATTGGCTGCAGCTTGCAGTCGTCGTAAAGGGAGCCGAAGTCCCGCCCCTCTACTTCCGCACCACGAAAAATCTGAAGTCAGTGAGGAGAAAATGATGATCTTCTGGTTCCAGTCGTTCTCCGTCCTGGATTCCACATTTGTTGGTTGTGGATTTAAATGAAAATTTTTTGTGCAAAGAAAAAATAAACTGTGATGTGATGACGTCGCTCCCTGAGACACGGGAACGAGACCGGACATCGTTCCATCGGCGTGATGGAAAGACTTCACTTTGGATTTAGAGGCGTTTCTGTCCGGGACGCGTTTTCTCTCTAAATTATGATGTTATCAGTGGCATTTTTCCACAGCAGTAAACGTTTATTTTGGACGTTCAGCATTGGTAACGACTGTCTGCGAGTTATTTTTCACGCATTTGTCTCTGAATGCTGCTGATGAAAACGCGGCTCGTGCGAGCAGATGTGACGCAGCGTGTCGACGTCATCCAGATGTTTTTGAATGTCAGTTAAAATCTCAGACTTCAGTTATTCCGTACGAATGCACCGCAGAGAAACAAACGTGGGGGGTAATTCATTTATTACATGTGGTCTCTGGTAAAAGTAATCCCGTCAGAATACGGCTTAAGCTTGCTTCATACCTCCGGATACGGATGAAAGCGTCCGTATCCGTGGTGATCGTGGGGGATGATGGAGCGTTATGATGCACAAAAGCACATTAAACACACGTAATGCAGTTCAGGTGGAGTGTGAAGTAAAATAATGCTGCGGTCAGGTCATGAGACTTTTAAGCGACCGCTTCAGAACTCCAAACTCAAAATGTGTTTTACAAATCCTCAATCTCTCTGCTCCCCCACCACAGAGGTTCCAGCTAATGACTTCACTCTCTAAATCAAGACAAAAGATACTTCCTCTTTAAAAGGACACTTCAATTAATTACCCTGGAAAATCCCTTGTAATTCTGCAGTCGGCGCTCAGTGAATAAAACTGAAAACTCATTAGTGGGCATTCATCTGATCTCACCCAGGAAGAGGGAAGCAATCAGTGTGGAGCAGCTACTGTACGAGCAGGCAGGGATGGGAGGAACGGAGGCTTCGGGATTCCTGCACCGGATCAAAGTCAGGCTTTTATTTATGCTGATTAAAATGACTTCATCCTTTAGGTGAAACTTTGTTTTCCCGCTCTGCTCATTAGCTGTGATTAATGACTGAAAGCAGACAGAAGACGTGAGGAGAGACGGAAACGTTCAGCTGTCTGCTGGTTTCATGTACGTATGCAAGTTATTCTGGTTCTAAATGTGGGACGGTGTCCACGATCATCACCTGCTGAGTAGATTATATCTGATTAGGAAGTTAAACTAACACAAAGGGAGAATAAAACGTGATGGTGAGTAAATGTTACAAGAAATTATCTGATTAAGAAGATAAGAATAATTTCATCTGAATGTTAAAACATGTTTGATAAAGGAGAAGCAGGAATGTAAAACCAGAGAAGAAGAGTAGCTTATCTGACCAGCCAATCACACGGCAGCATCTAGTCACGTAGACGTGGTGAGGACGACCAATCACACGGCAGCATCCAGGACAGTTCTACATGCTGGACCGGTGCTAAAGGAACAAGATCTCGCAAGATTTTTTAACAGAACAATGAGATCTAATGAGATCTCGTGATTTTTCGTTAATAAAAAATATCAGTCAGAAAATAAAATGATACAGATGTTTTCCAATATCACATTTTAAGGCCGATATCGGCCAATAATATCTAACATCTGTAGTTACTTATATTTGTAGGTTTTACCAGTAAATTAGCATTTTTTAAAATAAGAATCAAACTAATGCTTCATGACAGAAGCACAACAGCGACATAAAACAAAAACCTGAACGTGCACATTTATTTCCAATCGGAGAACTTCATGAAAGAGAAGTGGAGCTTTCTGCTGAGACAAAGTCATAAATTCAGTGGCTGAAATCTTTTCTGCTCTCCATTCTTCTTCATCTTTATCCTGCAGCAACACAATCAATGACGGACAATCAGAAACAATCTTCACCTGCTCATGCCCTTCATGTGGAATAAACTCTTCCAGCCTCTCCTCGGGTCTGAGCTGCAATCTGTCATCATTCTTTTCATAAAGACGCCGAGCAGTTTCAGGGAGTGAGGAACAGACTGCTGCAGCTGCCGTTTGTTTGCCCTCGACCGTGATTCCACAACCATCACCACGGCTACAGTTCATGGAGCCGTGCAGGGTGTTTGACGGTGGGGAGGGACACAAACGGGTCGTAGTTCAGAGCAAAAATGCAAAGAAAATAACCTGTTAACCTGTTTTAGTTTGTTTCTTCAAGAGGGAGAGAAGATGTCAGTGTCTTCTGCTCCATCGGCCCCGTTTATCGTGAAGAAGAAGATTCAGAGTCAAAACTAAAGATTAAAGGAACAGTTCACCCACAGAATGATGTAACTTTATCTCCCCCCCCCCTCATGGTGAGAAAGACTCTGCAGCACTTTTTTAATATCTCAAATGCAGCCGGTGATCAGGAAGGCTTCTCGTTTCCCCCCAACTTTCATATAATGGAGTTCACCGGGGTCTGAGCCAAAAAGGTCCATAAAAGTCCACAAAAACGTGTCAATATTCCTCCATACTGCTCGTCCAATGTAATCCACGTGTCCTGAGTGGGTAGCGTCCAGAATTTACTGGAAACCATCATTTAGTAGATTTTCAGAGCCTAAACAGTAGAACATCAGTACTACATCAGTACTACATCAGTACTACATCGCATCTCCTGCAAGCACGCCGATGCGTGTTCATGAAACTACGGAAGCCGCGGCAGACGAGATCACGCGTTCTCTTTTTTCTCTCTTTAATTTTTAAGTAAAACATGACATTTTAGTGAAATATCGGAACTTGTTTTAAGATAAATGCATCTTATTTCAAGAAATCTTATTAAGAAAATTTCACTTGTTCTATTATTCTTTTGCTTATTACAAGCAAAAAAAAAAAACCTTGGCTACTCTTAAAATAAATTTTTTGATGTTGTTTTTTTGCTTATAATAAGCAAAATATTTCTGCCAATAGAACAAGTGAAATTTTCTCAATAAGATTTCTTGAGATAAGATGCATTTGTCTTAAAAAAGGTTCCTTTATCTCACTGAAATGTTTCTCTTTAGGCAGTTTTGTCTTATTATGAATGTGATGAGAGTTTTTGACTAGAATTCAGAAAAATCGACGTGGTAAGATTTGAGTTTTGCATCGTAGACGCTGATATCTCGTTTCTGTTTATTAAGATGCTCCTCTGTCATCTGCAACTGACTCCATCCGTCATTTTCAACTCAAGAACGTCGTGAAATAAAAAGCATAAATATTTGACCACAGCTTAAATTAAATGTATTAGAAATGATAACTGGCCAGACTTTATTCTATTTTGTTTGGATAAAAACTTAACTGAGGTGAAACCCAGAAACAACTGTCATAGTACAAAAACCAAGCAGGGAAATTCTCAAATGAAAGTAAAGCTTTGTTCATGTAAATGCTAAGTTTAGCAGCATTTTCCATTCATCCATTTCTCTGCAAGTATAAATGCATATCTCTGTCTTTCTCTGTTCACTGCTGTTACTGCACAACGATTGAACAGCTAAATGTAGAGCAACAATATGTAAGAGGAGCAATTAAATGATGTTAAACCACGAGCTGAATCGAATTTCTTTCATTATAAATGTTGTCTGACGTTTGCTGCTTGGTTCTTTCAGTATTTTGGCCGAGTGAAAACACAACTCTGAGACACTGACAGATGTTCAGAAATACAGCTTGAGGGTATGAGAAGGGGCAGAAATGCTTCAACGTGGCTTTTAACTTGTCCTAGACCTACAATATCGCTCAGATGGATGCTCTGATTTCCTCCAGCTGAAGTATCGCTGCTGGCTACGCAGCGCTGTGATACACAATCCTTTATGTATCCCCGCGAGTCGCACAACAGTTTAATGAAAAGGAGCCTGTGCAATGTGTGCAAGAAGAATCAATTTTTCATTGAGAGCAATTTATTTAGAGCAGCAGTCTCACAGAAATAAGATTCTACAATCAAAGAAGACAAAAAGGGGATTATTATCAAGAAAATACCAAACAACAATGCGGAGTAGAAAAGCACTCATTACTCTGAAATCACAGCTAATGTTTCATTGTGAGACGCCGCTTTAAGTCGCTTTGTGAGCCAGTTTCAAAGCTCAGGAGAAATTATTTCTGATCAACCCAAATCCCTTCCAATTATGGCAAGTTTGTGATGATGCGCAAATAAATCTGTAAATGTTAGAGGAGGATGAGAATGAAGGAAGCGGAGGGATCAGACTGAGAAGGAGGCACAAGGGCAGTGCTTTCCACAAGCGCCGGCTGCCGGCTATGTAGCCGACTACTCAACTAAGTCCAGCCGGCTACTGGTCGGGATCCCGCGCAAAGGCGCGTGACGTTTACGCGCTCTGTGGCGCATGCAGCCAAAACGCAGCTTCCACATTCAGGCTTCCCCACCGTAGTTTCCCTCATAGCTACTTCGGTGAGTCCCGCTGTGACACCGTTCTTTTCTCCACCAGAATGCTGAGGAGCATCTGTGGTGAAATTATCTCCAACTTGTCAGTTTCACTTTCAAACTCCGCAGCTCCGTCGCAGAAACCATCAATCCATTCATCCGCTTTGAAACCAGTGGCATCGTGGGGCTTTTGTCCTGTGCCTCGCATAATTATTCGTATATTTATGCAGGCTTCGTATTATAAGGTGATGAAACGTCCTATTTTACACGGACATGTCGTCCCTTTGAAAGGTAGAAAATGCGCCGTGTTTTTCAAAATCATCTGGGAAGGAGCCGCAGCGCAGAGAAGCGTCACCTGTTAGCGGCTGCACAGGACAACGGGAACACACTATATTCGCAATTTCGTGCCGTTTATTCGCAGTGTGAAAAGGCCTTAACCGTGTTACTGCGAAATACAGAGTTTGCACCAAACTCGAATTGGAGGGTTTCCCATGAAGGATGCGAAGCTGCTCAGACTTTCCTGGAGAGATCACATCACATCTCCATCATCTTCTCCACTGTTTAGCAAAAACACCGTCAGACGAGGTGAAGTCGAGGTTCATGTTCTGACTGATGCTTTGATGGTTTGGGGAAGAAGAAAATGCAGAAACATAAAAGTAAATGAAAATAAATCCCTTTTCATCTTGGTGGTGAGGCATGAGAAGCTCAGTGCATGATGGGAAGCAGGAGCTGGAGGTTCTCATCAGTTCTGCATAAACAGACTTCTTTTTTTCCTTTAAGTCTGGTGTTTCTACGTTTAATACATTATTACATTCTGAAGAGAAAAACACCAGCAGAAAAAGTATTTTTTCACTTGGCCCTAAACTTTATGTGATCTTTGGTCCCCCAAAACGCCAAAATATTGTCTTATTTAGACAACATAACAACACGTCCTCAAAATTATTCATACCCTCCAATGAAAGTAGGAAAAAAATCAGCTGTAAGTGAAATAAGATGAAATTGACAAAAGTGAAATAAAATTTCTATGAAAATCATGAGATTGATTTTGAATCGTGGTTCAACAGAAATATTAAAAACAAAAACACAAAATTAAAACAAGTAAACAAGCAAGATGGGGTTCCAAAGCTAAAATTCTATTGAGCAACACTTTGAGACATTCACTGCAATCAGGTGTTTCTCTAATGTTCAAAAAGACGTCTGCACCTGTTGACATCAGTGTTGGCCCACTGTTTATTGGAAAGGTGCTCTAATGTGTCAATTCAAAAGCAATGTTTTATTTCACTAACCTCTGATTTTGTCAATTTTTAGTTATCATAGTTATCATTAGTTCCTTGTTGAATTAATATTGTGAATTTAGCCTTTTCTGTAATTGGAGGGTATGAATAATTTCAAGGTGTGTATGTGTGTGTATATATATATATATATATACACACATACATATATATGAGATTTGGTTTGGTTATGTGGACTTTTATTCAGCTCCGTCTTCATCCAAACCGAAGTGCTCCCAGACGGAGGACTGGAGAGTGGGCGGAGCTTCCTGGAGCTCAACAATCTCACATCCGTGTTGTTAGGAGTTGTCAGAAACAGGATGGTGAGGCTGCGCTGCTCCGTTTTGTCCGGCAGCAGCAAGAACTTCATGAAACAATAAACTGTTATGAAATCTTGAAGAAACTCACGAAATATTGTGAGATTTTGTAACAGAATGATGAAATCTCAAGAGATTTTGAAAGCAAAATAGATCGATACCGCATTTTTAAATATCGATTTGATATCGGCGTATGAAAATATTGCAATATTTCATGTATCGATACTTTTTCCCTTTTTTTGTGTCTTATTTTTTTCAACTTTGATATCGATGTTGATATCAGTTATCGACTACATGAGTTTTAAAATATCGGCATAATAGATATCTGCCAAAATTCCAATATCATGCATCCTTTTAATTTAGTCATTTTTATTTATTAGTTTGTTGTTATTTGAATCACTGTTGTGAATTTAGCCTTTTCTTTACCTGGAGGGGAGGAACGATTTTGAGGACGACTGTGTCCTGCAATGATGTCGGTGCAGGTAAACATGCAGAAAAAGGGGAGACAGACGGTGATTAAGAAAAAGCTGGAAAGTGTGACAGAAGCCTGCAGAGCGGTCCTGCAGTCTCTCATGGTTCAGACTAAAGCCTGATCCCCGTCCGCTCTGGCAGAGCGAAGGTGCCCTTTCCCATGTGAAGATCAGAGAGGTGATCGTGGGGGTTCATGTGGGCGGCTGGAGAACATCTCTTCCTGAGAGGACGGTGGGGACGTCCCTTTCTGGTGAGAATAAAAAACACAAAGCTGATGCAGAGACCGAAGAGGACGACTTGGGTCTGACATGTCATGACAGTTGTATTAAAATCCTTTTGCAGATTTAACAGCTGAAAAACTGATGAAGTTCCAGCCCTGCTGTTGTGATTCTCCTGCAGCTTTGACCATGATGGGATTTAACATTTCTCTCACGTCCCGCTGGAGACTCTTCAGCTGCTGAGCTCTCGGTGGAGATGGTGGCTGCTGCCATCGTTTGTCTACAGTAGCTCGCACCTGACGAGCATGCTGAGCAGCGTCAGACGTGACCGTGCCGTCTCACTGTGCACGTGCTCGGAGATCATTGATCAGGGCGACGTCATTCCTCTGCTTCTTTACATTAATGACTCTCTGCTTTTGTTAAGATGTTCGCTGGCAGAAACATTCGGACTGGTCGTGTGACATCACAGCCCAACAGTAGTTCTGTTTCTGTAAAGAACTGTTTCATTATTCAAAAGATAATGACTAATAAGAGTTTAAGGGCTTCATATTTTGTAATAACTGCTTAATTAGGAGATTTAAACTCAAATTACATTAAAAACATTGTAATTACTGTATTTCACAGTCTTCAAAGTTCATCATAAGTAAATATATCCACTCAATATCCATTCAGTTAATTACAGCTGTGTAAAAAAGTGTTTTCTCCTTCTTCATTTCTTTTTTTTTTTGCATGTTTGTCACACTTAAATGTTTCAGATCATCAAACAAATTTAAATATCAGACAAAGATAACACAAGTAAACAGAAAATGCAGTTTTTGAATGAAGGTTTTTATTATAAAGGGGGGAAAATCCAACCCTCCATGTCCCTGTGTGAGAAAGTGATCTTCCCCTAAACCTAATAACTGGTTGTTCCACCTTAGCAGCAACAACTGCATCAAGCGTTTGTGATAACTGGCAGTGAGTCTTCTACAGCGCTGTGGAGGAATTTTGTTCCACTCATCTTTGCAGAATTGTTGTAATTCAGCCACATTGGAGGCTTTTCCAGCATGAACCGCCTTTTTTTGATTTCCTGTTATGATCCCTGAGGGGGAATTGGGGCTCTGCATTTCACCCATCTTCGTACTGTAGTACCAGAGAGCAGTAGGCTGCTACTGAAAGGATAAGTTTCTTTTTTTTCCTACCTGGACCTTGTTTCTAGGAGTGTATACGTGCATTTACTCACCAGTAAAGTTTCTGCATCACTTTGAGTCCTTGGGAAGATATGAGTCGCTTTTCGGTGAACGTCCAGTATCATGGCGGAGACGGGGCAGCCACTATGTTACACATTATTCGCAGTAAAACTCCTTCATTTCATCAATGCTTTAAGTAGAATGAATGAACAAATGAGTACGATTGTTCTGTGACTTTAGAGTTTCTCTAATTGTGTTTTTGTTGTCTAGGTAGCAGCTGATCGTCTCAGCTGTATTACAGAAGCGCATCGTGAACACGCGGCCCCGAAAAGTGTGTAGAACCCTGATAACTAACGGAAAGATAAATCTGAACTCAGGGGACAATAGTACTCATTCGTTCATTCATTCTACTTAAAGTATTGGCGAAATTGAGGGAGTTTTGCTGCAGATAATGCCCAATAGTGGCTGCCCCGAAAAGCGACTCAACGTAGTATTTTCCCAAGGATTTAAAGTGATGCAGTAACTTTACCGGTGAGTAAATGCACGTATAAACTCCTAGAAATGAGGTCCAGGTTGGAAAAACAAAATCTTATCCTTTAAAGTGCCTGGGGAGCAGTTGGTGGGGGTTAAGGACCCTGCTCAGGGGTCCACGGTGGTTCACCTTAGTGGCCTTACGGGGACTCGAACCCAGGTCCTCCGCGCCAAGGCCCGCGATATTAGGACTAGGCTACCCACTTTATAAGGTCATGCAACAGCATCTCAACGGGATTCAGGTGGGGACTTCGACTCCAAGTCTTCTGCAAACTGGTTTATTTCCTGCCCAAGTCTTTGACCTCAAAGTAACTCCGGAAGATGGGATCCTAACATAAAGACACGTACTGCACGGCAGAGGATAACGACCGGGAAAAGACTTCCCACTTCACGACTGGACTCGATGCTAATTTGCTACCAGTTAAATTGTTAGCTGGTCTGGCTGCACAATGAATAAACTAAAGAACTCCATTTCCAATCAGCTGAGCGTGCCGTCACCTGTCAAGCTGGAATCTGACGTAATCTGATCAATAACTTGTTCCAACACGTGTTTGTCCATTAAAATGTCCTCTAAAAGAAGCTGAACGCAACTTTAAAGGTAACGATACTGAGCACGACTTGATGCTTATGTGTTTTTATCGTCTTCTTTCGACGTCTTCCCTGCCCCCGCCCAAAAAGAAGTATGTCATTAAGTGTACTTAGGTACAGTAAAAAATATCCCCCACTAGCAGTATACAAACTAGTATACTTCTTGGGACTAAATTGGCTCACTTTAAGTATTTAAAAGAACACTTTCAAGAATACTGAAAGTAATCTTCTTATAATGTTAGTTTACTCCTACAAAAACTTCAAGCTTACTTTTACTTTTAGAAAGTACACTTTTAAGTATACTAAAAGTAATATATGTGATGTGAACCAGGGTTTTTCAAAGTGTGAGCGAGCTCGCACCAAATCCTACAAGATAGGATATAAAAACATGATTGAATGTACATCTCGCAGTATGTCACAAAGAAACCAGCATGTGTAATATGTACTATGAATGTACGATTAAAGCAAATCGTTCAAAAGTTTAAATCAAAGAGCAGGCTTAATATAATTAAACTTCTGGTATATTTATTAGTAAATGGGAAGTAAACTTAAAGTATATTTCTGATAAGAACATAAACATTAACTGAAAGTTTACTGTCTTATTTAGGATTTAAAATTAGTATACTTCAAGCATACACACTCATAAACAGTGGTACCAATTTGTACCTAAAAGGGTCCACAGCTTGTTGCTGGGGGGGTTCCTTTCTGAAAGACATTTCTGTACCTTCATGGTCCATTTTTGTACCTTATCAAGCTGTATGAGTTAATAAAGTACAATTAAACCAATTAAAGATGATGAATAAAAGTCAATAAAATAGAGATTATGACAACAATCAAAGATGCTAATAATAAATGAATAATTATTATAGAAATATTAGGCCAAACATATATATAATTATACATATAATTATTACTATGATTATTATGAAAATCAGTATATAATAATTATACTACTGTTTAGAAGTACTGCTATTTATAGTTATTGTACAAGCTACACACATGTTTCAATGCTGCAGGTACCCTTAGGGTTGGAATGGTACAAATGTGTACTTTCTATTACTTTGGAGCCTTTTTCATAGTATATAGGTACTTCTGGCCTCATAAAGACCAATATTGTACTTTTGAGAGAACATTTGTAATAAAATGTACCTACAGGTACAGAAATGTTCCTGTGTCGTACCTCCGTTTCTGAGAGTGTACTTGTGTACTACTTGGGTAGCTGAAAGTCAATAACTAGTGGAAGATCTGTGTTTTCCTGCTTCAGCCTCCATGATGGTTCATTGTTCCAGACTGACCGCGGACTTTAAACCAGTTCAGCCACAACGTGGACGTGAATCTGTGTGTAGGATGAGATGTGACACCCCCATCCAGCCGGTGAAACTCTGGTGTAGAGACGGAGCGAGGTTTCATGAGGCGGTGAGAATCACCTCCTCCTCAGCTCCTCTGTTTACGTGAAACAGCTGATGCTCCTCAGACTTCACCGCCTGCACCAAACCGAGGTCTACATAGAGCCATATTTTCCGCAGTGTGGAGTCAGGAGACATCTTCCACCTCTCCATCACAGGGTCGGGTCTACCAAAGGTCTGCATGTATAAACCTTTGACAGATGTGTTTGCAGTGAAGGCATGTGTCAGGGAAGCACGGAAACCTGATTCCTCTGCGGATGCTCCTCTCTGAATCTCCTCTTTTTTCTTTGAAGGACTTCCTACGCTTCATTTATTTTTCAATTATCAAGTTAGGATGTGATTTCATTACCAAAGTTTGTCATTGTGCAAAGTGGAGTTGTTTCTCAGCGTTCATTAGCTTCGTGTTATTTCCCAACGTTTCATCAGAGCTGTCCCTCCGTCAATCACTGAACTGCACACGTTTCCGTGCCATTTAGTGCACGGAGGGTTTTATCAGTCCAGCAGGGGGGCGAGTGGCTGAGAGGAAGGAATGAATGAATTCTGTCGGCTCACGCCTCATTATCGCACATTTAGCAGCAGAGCTTAGCAACAGCTTCTCACATCCTTCACCGTCATTGCATCTTAATTTAAGCCCCGTTTCCACCAGCGGGTCTGGGTCGGGTCGGGCCGGATCGGTCCATGTTTTCTTTGTGTCTCCACAGATAAAAACTGGGACGGGTACCCTTATATCCGACCTGACCCGGCCTACTTTTTTGGTACCCTTCGGTAGGGGTACTGATCTGACCGATCCGGACCAAAGAGGCGGAGCTAACACACAGCAAACCGTTGATTCGCTGAAAAATCCATAAAAGTCCTACTTTTGCGGGAAGAAAGAAGAAATTCGGTGTTTACATTGTGCTCAGAGCGACAGAGCTGCAGACAAACACAAGAGGGTCCAAGAGGGTTGATGCTGATTTAAGACAAAGAAAAAGAAAAAGAGAACGCGTGATCTCGTCCGTAGTTTCATGAGCGCGCATCGGCGTGCTTGCAGGAGATGTGATGTAGTACTGATGTAGTACTGATGTTCTACTGTTTAGGCTCTAAAAATCTACTAAACGATGTTGTTTCCAGTAAATTCTGGACGCTACCCACTCAGGACACTTGGATTACATTGGACGAGCAGTATGGAGGAATATTGACAAGTTTTTGTGGACTTTTATGGACCTTTTTGGCTCGGACCCCGGTGAACTCCATTATATGAAAGTTGGGGGGAAACGAGAAGCCTTCCTGATCACCGGCTGCATTTGAGATATTAAAAAAGTGCTGCAGAGTCTTTCTCACCATGAGGGGGGTGGAAGATAAAGTTACATCATTCTGTGGGTGGAATATTCCTTTAAGTTGCACAAGTCTGAAGAACAAGGCAGCGACTAGAAACGTAATTTAAGACGGAAATAAAAGTTTATTTTTCCTTTAACCTACACATTTACCTTAGTAAAATGCACCCTTGAGAATAAAGGACCTAATGTGTCCTGCAGAGTAAAAGTGGGGGTGTGCTGAGGAGGAGACGTGTTCTGCACACAGCAGCTGAGAGACAAGTCAAACACAAATAACCAGACGTGGAAAGTACTCCTGCAGGAGACTCATCTAAGTGCTGGCGGACGAGCGATTTGACTTAAAGAAAATCTTGTATTTGCAATTATCTCTTTGAAAGGACAAAAGATTCAGCAGCATCTTCAAGCAGAAGAGAACGGCGGCGGTAACAAAAGGCAGGCAGACGGCGTCGGCTGGAGAGGAAGATGTGAGACAAACGCGTCTGCTGATGGCGGCTCGGCGACGTGGGCGCCACTTAAACCACAATTACCTGAAAGCTTAACAGACAGAACAGAAGAAACTTTAAACAAAAAAAGCTGTGAAATGCTTGTAGAAACGCTGAGGATCGAAGGAAAGAAGCATCTGATCAGAGGCTTTTTTCATTAGGCTGCTTTTGTGAGCTGAACATCTGTGATTCTACATCTTTGCCTGTTCGATAATCACACAAATCACAGCTGCATCTATCACACCTCCACACCACATTTTAGCTCCATCATGACGCCATTCGTTCTGAGACAGCTGATGTCATCCACCGGACTTTTGTCCTGACTTCTTTCATGTTCTACTAATGCATCATACTTTATCTTGGCCTTTGCTCCAAGATAAATTAAATTATAATTTATTCTTTTTTTTGGGGGGGGGGGGGGAGGGTCATTCTTACTGGTTCACCCACCTCAGTGTTTGCAAATATCAGATTTGAATACTTCCTGAATGTATTTAGTTACAGAATACTGAATATCCATGCACTCAAAAATATGAATCTTTGACTTACATAAATTTTTTTTGTAAACGGGTTCCACATAATTATAATATGTTACTTTAACTAAAAAGAAACAACAATTGTGTACATGCAACACATATATATTATGTAGGGATAACATGAGACAAAATCACATTAAGATAACTTTTAAAAAAGATAACTTTACTTTAAGATGACTTTACTGATTTGGTTCCCTTTTTCATTGCACCTAAAAATGTATTTTGTAACATATTCCGTTACATTTCTTAATTGTAGTACTGTAATCTAAATACTTTAAATACTTCTCCTTAAACAGTGTTTTTGTCTATTAAATGCCACATTATGTGTGACTAATCAGTCAATCAGTTTTAACGATAATTAAAATTTAAAACGGTATTACCAATCGTTGGGAATTTTATCACTGTTAACCATTTTACTGGAAATCGTTATGTCACTACACGAACCATTAAATAATTGCAAAATTAAGATAAAAAATATAGGGCCACAAATATCTTAAATTAAGAGCCGTTCGGGAGTCGAAAGAGCCGGCTCTCTGAAAGAACCGAACTTCCCATCACTAACTCAAGCAAATATGCAGGAGTAGATGCAGAGTCTGAGAAAATTCAGTATCATGAAACTTACTGAGCAACATTATTTCTCTCTGCCAGGCGAGTTATTCCTGTCTGTGGTGAAGTTTTCTCCCTGTACAGTCCTTCACACTCATGGTGCAACTTTGACATCCAGACAGAGCAGAACTTTTCAAAAACTTTCTCTAAATGTGAATATAACAAAGGCAGTAAACACATAAATTCATAGAATAGCAATCAGAAAAGGTTGAAATCCTGCTGGATTTGCATTTCCCATGAGCCTTTGTGGTCCAGATACGTTGAGTTTTGAAAATAGCTCCGCCCCCTTTATGTCCATGCACGCTTTAGCTTAAGAACACGAGTTCAATCAATGATGAAGGTCTGAAAAAAAAATGTCAAGACAACTTACAATTATAAGTTAAACATCTGCAACGCATGACCTTAAAGGATAAGTTTATTTTTGCCAACCTGGACCTTATTTCTAGGAGTTTATACGTGCAATTACTCACCGGTAAAGTTTCCGCATCACTTTGAGTCCTTCGGAAGACATGACTTGATTCACACTTCAGTGTACATCCAGTGTTAATGGCGGAGACGGGGCAGCGACTGTATAAGACGTTATCTGCAGTAAAACTCGTTGATTTTTTCGCCAATACTTTAAGTAAAATGAAGGAACAAACGAGTACTATTGTCCAGATTTAGCTTTCCATTAGTTATCAGGTAGTTCTACACACTTTTCGAGGCATTCATTCTACTTAAAGCATCGATGAAATGAAGTTGTTTTTCTGCAGATAATGTCTTATATAGTCGCTGCCCCGTCTCCGCCATTATTACTGGATGGACACCGAAGGGTGAATCAAGTTATATCCTCCGAAGGACTCAAAGTGATGCAGAAACTTTGCCGGTGAGTAAATGCACGTATACACTCCTAGAAATAAGGTCCAGGTTGAAAAAAAGAAACTTATCCTTTAAGTTCTGTGTCCAAAACTCAGAGTAGACGTGTAGTTTACAAAAGAAAGTAAGTGGGTACAACTTGATAGGGCTGTCTGTTCTTACAGTGAGCCGAAAGCCTGTTGGTCAGGTGGTGATCGCGTGAAAAATGTGCTTTCAAATGAATGAGTCTGACTGAAAGGGGGGACAAAAAGAAAAGACTTCAAGCTTCAAAAAGCTCCCGTAAAGCAGGGTCGCGGCAGCGTCTGGCATGGAAATAAACGCTGATTCTGTTTGAACCGGAAGTCAGTCGCTTATTTCACGCAAGGGCTCATGGGGGATGAAGATAGACAGATGAAGCTGGGCTGCAGCAGATGAGCTCCAGGCACATGATTAACTGATAAACGTGATGCTAGCTCGGCCGCGTCAGCTGCTGTGTTGCTCCGACGTGAAGGGACGATGGAATATTTCTCTCCAACATCTTCGATCTTCTTCACTGGAGACCTGGAACCCGTCTTATCTGTTCCAGGTTAACCGGATCTCCACCGGTGTCGGTGTTTGGCTTCTCATTGTTCCTCGTCCTGCTTCTGTCTCCGTACGTTTCATCCGGACTTATCTCTGCTGCATTCTGCCTCTGAATTTGCTTGTAATTCATCATGCTGTAGTATTGGCATCGGAGACGATTCATCTTTGAACTTCCTTTGATCTCATTCACACCTTAGAATAGCACGGCTTAGCCTTTGGTCGTTTCATCCTCTTGATTCTGATTAATATAAATCCAATTCCTGGTTTTAGAATCTCTATAATTGAAAATGAAATTCCAACCACTCACCTTCCCTCAAATACAGTCCATGCACAGACCCTGTAGATTCAAAGACATGCGAGCATCGCCTTTACCCTTCTTTTTTTGTCTCGTCTATGTTGTCTTGCTTCATCTTTTCTCCTCACACTGTGTCGGCTCCCCGGTGGCACCCGCAGATCTGCCATCCCCCACTGATTTCCCTTGGTGTTTGAGAAAGATATAGAAGTTAGCTGTAGGCAGCAGCGCTGTGTCCCAACAGCTTGTGTGATGAAATCAATCCACAACATGTGTATCAGTGCCTGCTTTCCCTCTCTGTGTCACTGCTGCATCTTTTTATCTGCGGTTGGTGATTTTTCACCTCGCGGTCCTGCTGCTTTCCGCTCGTCTGACTGAGCGGCTCATTGTCGGTGGCCGACGCTTGTGGGGCTGTCTGAAGCCGATCCATCCTAATTACAGCTGTGTGAAAAAGTGTTTGCCTCCTTCCTGATTTCTTTTCTTTTTTTTTTTTTGCATGTTAGTCACACTTAAATGTTTCAGATCATCAAACAAATTAAAATATTAGACAAAGATATGGTCCTGTATGAAAAAGTAATTGCACCCCCCCCCTCCCTTGTTAAAACTGCGACCCAAAGAAATTCAGGAACAAATGAGAAACAAAGTCATTGAGATCTATCAGTCTGGAAAAGGTTCCAAAGCCATTTCTAAAGCTTTGGGACTCCAGAGAACCACAGTGAGAACCATTATCCACAAATGGTGAAAACATGGAACAGTGGTGAACCTTCCCAGGAGGGGCCGGCCGACCAAAATGACCCCAAGAGCACAGCGACGACTCATCCAAGAGGTCACAAAAGACCCCAGAACAACATCCAAGAACTGCAGGCCTCACTTGCCTCAATGAAGGTCAGTGTTCATGACTCCCCCATCAGAAAGAGACTGGGGGGCAAAATGGCTGCATGGCAGAGTTCCAAGACCAAAACCACTGCTGAGCAAAAAGAACATAAAGGCTCGTCTCAGTTTAGCCAGAAAGCATCTTGATGATCCCCAAGACTTTTGGGAAAATACTCTGTGGACTGACGAGACAAAAGTGGAACTTTCTGGAAGGTGGAGGTCCCATTACATCTGGCGTAAAAGTAACACGGCATTTCAGAAAAGGAACATCATAGCAACAGTAAAACATGGTGGTGGTAGTGTGATGGTCTGGGGCTGTTTTGCTGCTTCAGGACCTGGAAGACTTGCTGTGGTAAATGGAACCATGAATTCTGCTTCTACCAAAAAATCCTGAAGGAGAACGTCCGGCCATCTGTTGGTGACCTCAAGCTGAAGCGCACTTGGGTTCTGCAGCAGAACAATGATCCAGAACACACCAGCAAGTCCACCTCTGAATGGCTTAAGAACAACAACATGAAGACTTTGGAGTGGCCTAGTCAAAGCCCCCACCTGAATCCCATTGAGATGCTGTGGCATGACCTTAAAAAGGCGGTTCATGCTGGAAAAGCCTCCAATGTGGCTGAATTACAACAATTCTGCAAAGATGAGTGGAACAAAATTCCTCCACAGCGCTGTAGAAGACTCACTGCCAGTTATCACAAACGCTTGATGCAGTTGTTGCTGCTAAGGTGGAACAACCAGTTATTAGGTTTAGGGGAAGATCGCTTTTTCACACAGGGACATGGAGGTTTGGATTTTTTCCCCCTTACTAATAAAAACCTTCATTTAAAAACTGTATTTTGTGTTTACTTGTGTTATCTTTGTCTAATATTTTAATTTGTTTGATGATCTGAAACATTTAAGTGTGACAAACATACAAAAAAATAGAAATCAGGAAGGAAGCAAACACTTTTTCACTCAAATGTACGTCAGTTCTTTCTCAAACCGGTCTGAGCGAGTGTCATCCGGCAGCGAGGCAGATGGTCCGAGCGATAGCGGGGTAATGGCGGTCCTGCGCGTCTGCTTCCAAGCAGCCATCCAAAGCGGTTAAGATTGATTGGGCCTTCCAGAGGATGAAGCTGATAAGTGGGGGGGGGAGGACGAGTCCTCACAGAGGCCCCCCACATGATCTCACTGTATGATTAAATGCACGCTGGAGTTATTCCAGTCCAGTCGTACTGTTACAGAATACTAGATGCTTATCGTAAGTTGATTAATGCTGATGGTTGTGTTGTGTCCCGGGTACATGATGCTCATCCCTGAGTGGAATTACGGTATCAGATGAAGACTCTGAGAGGGTGTGCTTCAACAGATATCACATACAGCATGTAAGATTGCACTTTCCAGCAGAATGACATCATCATCCGCTAAGATCTGTTCAGGATAACCAATTTAGTCATCGTTTTTAACTCTAATTTGCTGCAGGTGGGTGTGTGCTTGCAGCAGTGTGCACAGATGCTTCGGATGGCGTGTGCGTGCTCGCTTGGACGTCTCTTGACAGCGTGGCTTTTTAAGGTGTGAAGTGGAACAGAGTATAGGTAATGAAGGAGATAGGACTGTGTAATTATTCTGTAGAGGAAGGATTACCAGTTTACTTAACTCTTAATGGGTCACCTTGAAGTGCAAATGGCGCGGGGACGAAGCTCGCGCCCTCTGCCCCCTCATTACCTCCAACTGGACCAAGAACATTCGCTACTAAGCTGTTATTTACTCCACACTGCATATTTCCAGCAGCCCTTTAGAGTCTGATTTGAGTAGTTGTGCTAATGGACTGTGGTGAAGTACTACCCCGTATTTAAGGAGAAACATGAGAGGAGATCTTTATGAACCATTTAATATTGATTTTCATACTTTGAAGACGTTTTTAAATAAATATGTGGTAAAAAAAAGAATCAAATGAAGCTCCTCAGCAGCAAACTTGCAAGTCCTCGACACTCGCTCACTCATCTAAAATATAATTAATGTTTAAATCTTCAATTATACTGAAAAAAGCATTTTTTGTTCTTATAAAAATCACTCTGGTAATACAGGAGTTTTTTATGACTGTTTTTACTTAAAAAAAAGTTATTTCTTTGTATATTTTTAAATCAATTTTAAATTGTAAGTATAGCTGACAATTATCAAGTACTTTGTATTCATTTGTGATCAACTTGTAAAAGGCAAGTAAACTTGACTTTTCCTACTGTCAGAGGGGGCGGGGGTCTATTCTCAAAACTCAACATATCTGAACCACAAAGGCTCATGGGAGATGCATATTCAACAGGAATTTAACCTTTTGCAAATTCTATGCTATAAATTTGAGTTATTTGCTGTGTCATGGTTTAGATTTAGACAATGTTGGAAAGTTTAGTTGTTTATTATGTATATTTTTAAACCCTAAAGTTGAGCTTATTGATGATCAACTGTTTAATATTTCAACTGTTTATAACGACTTGTCCGTTCGTCTGTCGCAGAGTGGTTACTAAAGAATGCTATTTGTTTCAAATTGAGATTTTCAGGTGACGCAAACTAAGTAGAACTTACCAATCATGACAAAATAAAACTCAAAGGAAAAGTTGAAAAATACAAGTAAAGATTACTTGAGTTATTCTTGTAGGAATAACTTGTATATGCAAGTAAAGTTTACATTTAAATAACCCCTGTAAAATATACCCAACAAAGTTCTAGCGACCAATCAAAACGGGTCCTCAGATCACATGATTTCAAGATGGCAGCTCGCAGCGACATAGTCTGTTACATTTCAGAGGATAAATCGGTGGAAATGCAGCCAGACTTGACCTGCTGATATGATGTTTCTTCAGACTTCAGACACAACGATCCAGATATCGTCTCTGTCTCAGTTTCATTCATTTTTCTTACATGACTTCTTCTTTCCAGTTTAATGGCGGTTGGTGAACTCAAAGGTGCATTACCGCCTCCTACTGGTATGATTGTACTATAGTACAGTATGTCGCATACAATTTACATAGTAAAACGACAAAATAGATAGAAATTAAATACAATAACACAATTCAGTCTCTGACAAAAAGATCCTCAAAAGTTTTCTGCCTTCAGTCTGTGGATCTTTTTTGCAAAATATCATCCAAGTCTTCTAACGTGACGACAGAGAGCTGCCATCTTGGAATCATGTGATCTGCAGACGTGTTTTGATTGGTCGTTAGAGCTTCTGCCCTCAGCAGAGCTCAAGTTGAGCGCACACGGTGAGTTTTTTGAGGCAAAAAATATCAAATGCATTTGATTTTCACCTCAAGGCCTCGTGAGGCAGAAAAGTCAGCAGAAATCAGGCGACGCAGTGACGAGCTGAAAGTCCAGAACATCATGTGTTTTGATGGTGGGAGGAAGCCGGAGAACCCGGAGAGAACCCACGCATACACGGGAGAACATGCAAACTCCACACAGGAAGGAACTGATGGAACTGTTCCAACCCCTCCTCATCCGGGAATCAAACTAGCAACCTTCTTCATGTGAGGCTGTGGTGCTACAGTAACCACCACGTCACTGTCCAGCCCTCATAAATCACAAATTACAACCAACATTTAAATAAAATCCCTCAACGTTCTTACAAATGAACACAGACATCAGTGTTACGGGTTTAGAACCACCTCCGTCCCGGCGTGGACGTTTCACCGGAACAAGCAGCACGGACGTCCTCTCCTCTCCACCCCTCGCTGGAGAAACGGAAACACCATCTGGAGGAGAAACAGCCGAACACGCTCGGTTTGCATCGGTGTTGGGAGCTCGTGTTGGTTTTCCAGCCTCTCTGGTGGGGGGGTTGAGTGTGTGAGGCTGAGCTGGTGTCCTCACCGGTGAGAAGCTGAGATTGAGGGCTGAGGGTGTTTCAGCTCAGACAGGTTTTCCACTTTTCCTCCCATTACCAAATGAAATGCACCCTGCTGTTAGAGCTGACATGAGACACGTTAATAGGGGGGATGAACCTTTAAAGAGGCCGTCTGAGCACGAGTCCGTCCACATTTCACCTTTTCATGCATCTGCTGCAGCTCTTCAAAACCCATATAACTTAAAAAATACTAAGTGGACGAGTCTTTCTGATGCTGACTCGTCGAACATCGAAGGTTTTTTTTCTACATGTTCAAGTGTTTTAACACTAAACCTACTGACTGCCGAACTGGTTCGGTTCTCCCTGTGGGTTCCTACCAACTGCCGAGGTTTTTCGGCGTGGGGTTTTTGACGCCTCGTCAACTCGGCCTCTATGATGCAAATGCATCCAGGAACAACCACAGTGGTTTATGCAGAGTCCAGCCATGATCAGCGTGTAATACACGTGTTCAGCTGGAGTCATGATGATCCTGCCACTTCGTCAGATCAGATCTACAAAATGATTTATAATAAAGTGTCAACGTCTCACATCTCTACATCAGATAACACGTGTCCACACGCTGTCAGCTGTTTACTGTTAGAGGATGTGGAGACCTTCGTGCTTCAGATCGCTCTAAAAAGCCCAAATAAAACAGATGATGATGAATAATAAAACCATCCAAACCGTCTTCTTTTATCGGACTTTGCTGAAATAAGATAGGTGTTTTGAACAGAGAGATTTCAAACGCAGTGAATCGAAAGTGAGTCTGAACCAACACAGGCTGCTCATGACGACGGAGAAAACTGGGCTGAATGTGTGCAGAGTGTGTTTCTGTGGTGCAGCGGCTTCAGTAACCTTCCTCAGAGGTTTTGCTCCATATTGACATGACAGCATCATGCAGTTGCTGCAGATTTGTCAGCTGCATATCCATGATGAGAAGCTCCCGTTCCACCACATCCATGATGAGAAGCTCCCGTTCCACCACATCCATGATGAGAAGCTCCCGTTCCACCACATCCATGATGAGAACCTCCCGTTCCACCGCATCCATGATGAGAACCTCCCGTTCCACCACATCCATGATGAAAAGCTCCCGTTCCACCACATCCATGATGAGAAGCTCCCGTTCCACCACATCCATGATGAGAACCTCCCGTTCCACCACATCCATGATGAGAAGCTCCCGTTCCACCACATCCATGATGAGAAGCTCCCGTTCCACCACATCCATGATGAGAAGCTCCCGTTCCACCACATCCATGATGAGAACCTCCCGTTCCACCGCATCCATGATGAGAACCTCCCGTTCCACCACATCCATGATGAGAAGCTCCCGTTCCACCACATCCATGATGAGAACCTCCCGTTCCACCGCATCCATGATGAGAACCTCCCGTTCCACCACATCCATGATGAAAAGCTCCCGTTCCACCACATCCATGATGAGAACCTCCCGTTCCACCACATCCATGATGAGAACCTCCCGTTCCACCACATCCATGATGAGAACCTCCCGTTCCACCACATCCATGATGAGAAGCTCCCGTTCCACCACATCCATGATGAGAAGCTCCCGTTCCACCACATCCATGATGGGAACCTCCCGTTCCACCACATCCATGATCAGAACCTCCCGTTCCACCACATCCATGATGGGAACCTCCCGTTCCACCACATCCATGATGAGAAGCTCCCGTTCCACCACATCCATGATGAGAAGCTCCCGTTCCACCACATCCATGATGAGAACCTCCCGTTCCACCACATCCCAAAGCTGCTCTGTTGGATTGAGATCTGGTGACTGTGGAGAACATTTGAGTTCAACGAACTCATCGTCATGTTCCAGAAACCAGTCTGAGATGATTCCCGTTAATGACATGGTGCGTTCTCCTGCTGGATGATGTCATCTTTATGACATGGCGCGTTCTCCTGCTGGATGATGTCATCTTTATGACATGGCGCGTTCTCCTGCTGGATGATGTCATCTTTGTGACATGGCGCGTTCTCCTGCTGGATGATGTCATCTTTATGACATGGCGCGTTCTCCTGCTGGATGATGTCATCTTTATGACATGGCGCGTTCTCCTGCTGGATGATGTCATCTTTGTGACATGGCGCGTTCTCCTGCTGGATGATGTCATCTTTATGACATGGCGCGTTCTCCTGCTGGATGATGTCATCTTTGTGACATGGTGCGTTATCCTGCTGGATGATGTCATCTTTATGACATGGCGCGTTTTCCTGCTGGATGATGTCATCTTTATGACATGGCGCGTTTTCCTGCTGGATGATGTCATCTTTATGACATGGTGCGTTCTCCTGCTGGATGATGTCATCTTTATGACATGGCGCGTTCTCCTGCTGGATGATGTCATCTTTATGACATGGCGCGTTCTCCTGCTGGATGATGTCATCTTTATGACATGGCGCGTTCTCCTGCTGGATGATGTCATCTTTGTGACATGGCGCGTTCTCCTGCTGGATGATGTCATCTTTATGACATGGCGCGTTCTCCTGCTGGATGATGTCATCTTTGTGACATGGTGCGTTATCCTGCTGGATGATGTCATCTTTATGACATGGCGCGTTTTCCTGCTGGATGATGTCATCTTTATGACATGGCGCGTTTTCCTGCTGGATGATGTCATCTTTATGACATGGCGCGTTTTCCTGCTGGAAGCAGCATCAGAGGATGCTACACTGTGGTCATAAAGGGATGGACATGGTCAGCAACAATACTCAGGTACGCTGTGGTGGTTAAACCGCCATGTTGGTACTAAGGGGCCCAAAATGAGCCAAGAAAATCTCTCCCACACCATCACACCACCACCACCAAGCTGAACCACTGATACAAGGCAGGATGGATCCATGCTTTCATGTTGTTGACACCAAATTCTGAGCCTACATCTGAATCTGGGAGCAGAAATGGAGACTCATCAGACAAGGCAACATGTCTCCATCTTCTATTGTCCAATGTTGGTGAGTCTGTGTGAATTGTAGCCTCAGTTTCCTGTTCTTAGCTGACAGGAGCAGCACCCGGTGTGGTCTTCTGCTGCTGCAGCCCATCTGCTTCCAGGTTGGATGTGTTGTTCATTCAGAGATGCTCTTCTGCAGACTTCGGTTGGAACAAGTGCTTATTTGAGTTCCTGTTGCCTTTCTATCAGCTGGAACCAGTCTGGCCATTCTCCTCTGACCTCTGGCATCAACAAGGCATTTGCACCCACAGAACTGCTGCTCACTGGATATTTCCTCTTTCTGGGACCATTCTCTGTAAACCCTAGAGATGGTTGTGCAGGAAAATCCCAGTAGATCAGCAGTTTCTGAAATACTCAGACCAACAACCATGCCACGTTCAAAGTCACGTAAATCCCCTTTCTACCCCGTTCTGATGCTGGTTTGAACTGCAGCAGATTGTCTTCACCATGTCTACATGCCGAAGCTGCTGCCATGTGATTGGCTGATTAGAAATGTGCATTAATGAGTAGTTGTACAGGTGTACCTAATAAAGTTGCCAGTTTAGTTTAGTTTATTATGGATACCCTTCAGACTATTCTTCCTGGGGTCCAGATCAATATAAATTTTGAACATACAATCAACAAAAACACAGATTAACAAAAGCCAGTGTGTGTGTGTAGAAAAAAATGTATAGTATATATCTATATAGATATATCTATATATATCTATATCTATATATATAGATATAGATATAGATATATATTGAACGACTGAAGTGGCTGCAACATTCAGATTACCTGATTTCTAAAACAATGGCGATTGAATGGGCCGATTTAACTATGGCAGTGGGGGGTGAGGGAGGGGGGAGCTGGTTTGGGGGAAATCAGAAAATTTTGGAAAGTGCTGGTGTTAATTGGTTTCTATTCAAGGAAATATTAACATCATCACTGTAATCGCTGCACATGAGATACCAGATTATGGTCCTGTGCTCTGATCTCGTAACTTTGTGGTCAAGCTTGTCCTCCGATGTCTCCTCCAGGAACCACGGTGATGACGATGACGGCGATCGATGCGGACGACCCCGGCACCGACAACGCCGCCCTGCGTTACAACATCATCAGACAGTCGCCGGACAAACCTTCGCCCAACATGTTCTACATCGACGCGGAGCGAGGCGACATCGTCACCGTCATCTCGCCCACGCTGCTGGACAGAGAGGTGAGCGGCTCGTTCACGCCGAGCTTCTGCAGCTGCTCCTTCACGGCTTATCTCCGTGCAGCCAGAGAGCAGAGTGAAGCGCGTGCATGGGCTTTATGTGGCACCTGGACGGGGCTGTGCATCCGTATGAGAGGGCAACGGTGCACGGGGGCGTCTCTGCATATCCCACCCGAGCCAGACAACGAGATGATTGCTTTTCCAGCAGCGTGACGAATGCCAGAACATCGATTGGGTTCGCTGCTGGAAGAGGAATATTAGCTGTTGTCAGACACTTAGTGAATAGTTTAATTGAGGTGATACACACTCATCCGTGGACTCTGGTGCTGTCCAACAAGCCTGAATGAAAACCTGCCATCCGGAACTGCTGGAACCATCACCACTAATGTCCTGATGAGCCAATCTCAGGGCTACAGTAAACCTTTTTAATAGAGGTGTAATTGATTAGAAGTACAATGAAATGAGATGTAATCAATGCGGTGAGCGGCGTTGGCTGCTTGGTGTGGCGATGACAGGATTTATCGCAGAGGTGCACGGTGGTCTCTGTGCTTTTTATTAGGAGGGTGAAAGTGAGATTTTGGAAACAAATCAATATTTTAAAGATTAAGTGAATGTGAAAAAGCGATTGGATGCCTTTAAAATCAGCACAGAGCCAGAACAGCAGTTCCTGAAGCGGCTTCAGTACCAAGCTGCCTGCTGGTCATAAACCTGACTTTCTGTCAGATTTTGATACGATCTCTGTGTGGCAATAGTATGTTTGGCACAGCTAGACTGTACCGTACCACACCGTACTGTTCCGTACCGTACCGTACCACACCGTACCGTACCACACCGTACCGTACCGTACCGTACCGTACCACACCGTACCGTACCGTACCGTACCGTACCGTACCATACCGTACTGTACCGTACCGTACTGTACCGTACCGTACCGTACCGTACCATACCGTACTGTACCGTACCGCACTGTACCGTACCGTACCGTACCGTACCACACCGTACCGTACCGTACTGTACCGTACCGTACCGTACCGTACCGTACCGTACCATACCGTACCGTACCGTACCGTACTGTACCGTACCGTACCGTACCGTACCGTACCGTACTGTACCGTACCGTACTGTACCGTACCGTACCGTACCGTACCGTACCGTACCATACCGTACTGTACCGTACCGTACTGTACCGTACCGTACCGTACCGTACCACACCGTACCGTACCACACCATACTGTTCCGTACCATACCGTACCGTACCATACCACACCGTACTGTTCCGTACCATACCGTACCGTACCGTACCATACCGTACCGCACCGCACCGCACCGTACCGTCTTCCTCCGCTTATCCAGGATCGGGGCGTGGGGGCAGCTGCCTAAGCAGGGAAGCCCAGACTTCCCTCCCCCCGGCCACAGCCGCCAGCTCATCCGGGGGATCCCGAGGCGTTCCCAGGCCAGCCGGGAGACGTAGTCCCTCCAGCGTGTCCTGGTCTCCCCCGGGGTCTGGTCCGGGATGAGACGTAGTCCCTCCAGCGTGTCCTGGGTCTCCCCCGGGGTCTGGTCCGTGATGAGACGTAGTCCCCCCAGCGTGTCCTGGTCTCCCCGGGGTCTGGTCCGGGATGAGACGTAGTCCCCCCAGCGTGTCCTGGTCTCCCCGGGGTCTGGTCCGGGATGAGACGTAGTCCCTCCAGCGTGTCCTGGTCTCCCCGGGGTCTGGTCCGGGATGAGACGTAGTCCCCCCAGCGTGTCCTGGTCTCCCCGGGGTCTGGTCCGGGATGAGACGTAGTCCCTCCAGCGTGTCCTGGTCTCCCCGGGGTCTGGTCCGGGATGAGACGTAGTCCCTCCAGCGTGTCCTGGTCTCCCCGGGGTCTGGTCCGGGATGAGACGTAGTCCCTCCAGCGTGTCCTGGTCTCCCCCGGGGTCTGGTCCGGGATGAGACGTAGTCCCTCCAGCGTGTCCTGGTCTCCCCGGGGTCTGGTCCGGGATGAGACGTAGTCCCTCCAGCGTGTCCTGGTCTCCCCCGGGGTCTGGTCCGGGATGAGACGTAGTCCCTCCAGCGTGTCCTGGTCTCCCCCGGGGTCTGGTCCGTGATGAGACGTAGTCCCTCCAGCGTGTCCTGGGTCTCCCCCGGGGTCTGGTCCGGGATGAGACGTAGTCCCTCCAGCGTGTCCTGGTCTCCCCCAGGGTCTGGTCCGGGATGAGATGTAGTCCCTCCAGCGTGTCCTGGTCTCCCCCGGGGTCTGGTCCGGGATGAGACGTAGTCCCTCCAGCGTGTCCTGGTCTCCCCCGGGGTCTGGTCCGGGATGAGACGTAGTCCCTCCAGCGTGTCCTGGTCTCCCCCGGGGTCTGGTCCGGGATGAGACGTAGTCCCTCCAGCGTGTCCTGGTCTCCCCGGGGTCTGGTCCGGGATGAGACGTAGTCCCTCCAGCGTGTCCTGGTCTCCCCCGGGGTCTGGTCCGGGATGAGACGTAGTCCCTCCAGGGACTAGTTTTTTAATGCACATTTATATGTTTGATGTGTACGTGTTGTACCAACAGAAAGTCTGTTTGCATTTTAGTATTTTTTTATTGAAACTTGATGAAATTATTTTAATGTGTGTATCAGAACGTTTTCAACATTTTAAGCAGATTTCACTAATACCGCCATAATATAGATTTCCAGGATAATTTTGGTCACAATTACCGTGACATGAAATTTTTATATCATTACATGCCTAGCAAACATATTACAAAGCCATGTCACAGGGGGGATCCCCAGCATTTATTCCATACCCCCCTAAAACATCGGCCCCTTCACTTGGCAACGTGGAAATTTCTTGACCCTCAGCGAAAACGAAATGCTCTAAAAGTTTTGTTGTGAAAAGCTGTTCCTGTTGGTACCAGGATGATCTAAACTATGAAGATCGAGCTTTCTACGTTGTCTGTGAGCATCGTTGTATCCAAGTGCTTTTTATTTCAGTTTAAACAGAGAAAAATGCTTTTTTTTATCTGTTTGTCTTCTCATGGGAGAATGCAGCGAATGATGTCTGTGATACTCACACGCTGCTGGGTTAGAACATTTACTGATTTACTGATAATGATTGCATCGTATTTGGTATTTATTTCATTGCTGAGGGGATGTTTGTAATTATAAGCGCACCATGTTCTCTAATAACATGCTAATGTTTTTGTTTTACATATATATATATATATATATATATATATATATATATATATATATATAATTATTGTGCAAAAAGACAATCCAGTGACACGAACAAACTGTGAACGACAACAAACAACGAGATAACATTAGTGGTTTTGTGTGTGTGTTTGTGTGTGTGTTTGTGGGTGCGTTTATGCTACATTATGGGGACCATTTCCCCTATTTTACCATCGGTGTGAGCACATCTTGCCCTCGTGGGGACGTTGTCCCGGTCCCCATGGGTCCAAACCCTGTTTTGAGGGTCAAGATTAAGTTTTAGAGATTAAGTTACAGTAAGGTTTTGGTTAGGACAAGGGTTAGGTTTAGGCAATTATGGGCGTTAGGTTTAGGGTAAGGGGAATGTATTATGTCAAAGGATGTACCCCACGTTTATATAAAAACAAACATGTGTGTGTGTTTTTGAGAGTATATAAGAAAAAACAATAACAGAAATGAAGGAGACGAGACAATAAACAGCAAAATAAACTTCGTTTTCTCCCAAAATTAAATAAACATATAATCATTAATAATAATAATATTAATATAATGATAATAACAATAGTAACAGCAATAATAATAACAGATAGTAGTAATAATAGTAGTATTGAGGGAGCATGGGGGAGGAGGCGCTGATTTTTGCAGCAGTTCCATATTTCTGTAGGAAGAATAATAAATACGTATGACATCATCATACTGAAGTGCAGGAAGGATCATTTCAGGTGTTTTGAGGGACATAATCTCAACGTGTGATCATTTCCCCATAAATACGAGCCCAGCGTGGCATCCATCATCTTTAATGGTGCAGGTTTTGACAACAGCACATCCTCTTTTTTTTCTCCGATGCTCTTTTTAAATGGAAAACAAAAAAGTTTAAACACCACAGGGAAAAACGTATGTATGTTTTCCAGATTCCTCCGCCATAATTCACGGGGAGCCCCCAGCGTTTTCAGACAGACACCTCAGGGAAGCCGAAAGCAATCCGGAGAAAATTGGAAAATCAATTTTGTCACGTTGAAATCAGCTGAATTTTCCCTTTAGTGCCTCCTCTGCGGCATAAAATCGGGCCTTGATATGCACATTTATTCCACTGCTGTTTTTCTCGCCGCTCCGGCTTCAGACACGCCTTCGCCGTTGATGTTCTGACGCGCAGCATCGATAGATCGATGGAAAGGCTGTAATTTTTGACAGCTAATATTGCTGTCACGGTGAGGCTATTTTCATACATTTGAAAAGATCAACCGGGGTTCTCATCTTTTACTGGATGTACTTGGAAAATCTGTCTCACTCAGTTTGCTTCACAGGAAAAATCAATTTCAACCTGTTAAATTAGAGCAAGAGAAAACTTCAAACATGACTCGTACGCTCTGACTCTTTTTTAATTATCTTGCTTCATCATTTTTGAAAATGAATGTTTGATCCAGAAATGCCAATAAAGAAAGCAAAGGAGTGATTGTGCTGAACTTGGAGTCTGTGAGGTTGATGGGGAACTCTTTCTGTTACTGGTTATAAAAGAAGAGGGCAGAGAGGTTGGAAAGGTCTCACCAGTATTAATTAGCGCGTTCCTGGCTTTTGGCCTGTGTGAAGGAAAGCTGACGGTAGCTTGAGATGCAGAGGACGTATGTGAGGTGTTAGGTTATCGCTCTCAAAGATGCTGCTTAATTGTGTTTTCCTCCTTTGTGTGATTAAGTGTGCATGTTTGAGTGTGCAGCGGAAATATCTGAGCTCAACTAAAATTAATTGTTTACAGACACAAAACACCTTGAGAGACATCAAACAGATAAGCTTCATGCTGAGCACATCTTCCTGCTGATCCTGCGTCCTACAAAAGAGAGAAAATGGAAGGAATAATCCCGATATCTCTGCTGGATGATTTATCAGTCGAACCCGAGTTTCCTCCGTCAGCTGTGCTTTCATGCACCACCACCTCACACTGCCACATCCTGACTGCAGGACACAGCAAAAATTACCAAGTAGATTTTTCTCATTTCTACTCGAAATATCAAAACATCTCATCACACTCAAAATAAGACAAAATGACCTAAAGAGAAACAATTTCAGTGAGATATAGCAACTTGTTTTAATCTTATCAAGGAAATCTTACTTGAATTTTTTGCTTATTACAAGCAAAACAAAAACAAAAAAACTTTTTTACTTATTTCAAGAGTGGCCAAGATCTTTTTGCTTGTTCTTAATTTGCTGTTGTGATATTTAAATTGTCATGTTTTTTTAATTTGGTGTGTGAAGTGATTTATTGTTGTGGTTTGCACTTCAGGGCCACCGTACAGGGAGACCACATGCTGCTTCCAAACCACTTTTCCCTCTTACTTTGAGTAGCACTTAGCTGCAGCTGGAGCCACTACAAACCGAGCCCACCGTAGGAGTGGACTAACCCTAACCCTAACCCTAACCCTAACGACCACCTCCCACATTAGTACGAATTACGCCCATTTTCATGACACTCCTCTGGGTCTGTGGCTGCAGTTGGGTATACTTGCTTATTTTAGACACCAGTCCCCCCCGTACAGTTGGAATTTCTGAAATTGGACGTGTAGAAGTGATGAGCAGATATTTGCCGGTTTGCAGGCGATCCTGCTGGACAGAATAATTCTTCATTAATGCTGGTAAAATATTTGAGACAGCCCCTCGTCTGATGTGAACAGTAAATATCTGTTCTACGTTTGCCAGGCTCATGATTCTGAATCGAACGTGACTGAATGACGAGTCCTGCGTTTAGGGAGCTCGTTAAGAATCTCAGCTAGCTTAGAGGCTACACGGCGAGCTGGACAAGCCAGCTGCGTTGTTATAGGGGATTATCACGCTTCCGCGTTCCGGTTTCCGGAAGTTGAAACATT
The DNA here is from genome assembly GCA_023101725.1 of Atherinomorus stipes. Classification (NCBI taxonomy): domain Eukaryota; kingdom Metazoa; phylum Chordata; class Actinopteri; order Atheriniformes; family Atherinidae; genus Atherinomorus; species Atherinomorus stipes. The sequence continues at coordinate 99,882 of JALJCO010004260.1, forward strand.
TGGCACTTCCTCTTCCGGGCCATGTTAACAACAGCCGTTCCTGCTCTGTTATACTGTTTAAATCGGATAAACTCCAAACATACTTAAGTTCTCATTCCAGACTGAAGTGATACTGGATCAAAAGCTGGATCAAAGCGATCGATTCGCTGCGGTGAAGGGCCGAACTTTATAATAAAACACACGTTTGTTTGTCGCCGGTGGGGCACAACACCGGCACTTCACAGCATGCTAGCATTAGCCAGCTAGCGTTTACTGACGTGCTTAACATTGTGCGTCTTAAAACACACAAACATCTGAAAATCGGGTCTGTACCCCCCCGTTTCCAGTGGAACAACTGGGGACTGCCAAGAAAGGAGACGCTTTCAGATGATTGTGTGTTTTCAGCCGCACAAAGTTAGGCACGTTATCGAGCTGGCTAATGCTAACACGACTGTGCAGTCTGCCAGCCACAAACAAACGTGTATCGTTTTATTATAAAGTTCGGTCCTTCACCGCGGTGAATCGGTCGTTTTGATCCACTTCTTCCTTAGCATCACTTCAGTCTGGAATGAAAAATTGGCATTGGCGTTTATCCGATTTACAAAGTTTAACAGAGTCGTAGCTGGCGGACTATTGTTAGCAGGTTAGCATTAGCCAGCTTGATGACGTGCCTAACTTTGTGCGGCTGAAAACACACAATCATCTGAAAGCGTCTCCTTTCTTGGCAGTCCCCAGTTGTTCCACTGGAAACGGGGGGGTACAGACCCGATTTTCAGATGTTTGTGTGTTTTAAGATGCACAATGTTAAGCACGTCAGTAAACGCTAGCTGGCTAATGCTAGCATGCTGTGAAGTGCCAGTGTTGTGCCCCACGGGCGACAAACAAACGTGTGTTTTATTATAAAGTTCGGCCCTTCACCGCGGCGAATCGATCGCTTTGATCCAGCTTTTGATCCAGTATCACTTCAGTCTGGAATGAAAACTTAAGTATGTTTGGAGTTTATCAGATTTAAACAGTATAACAGAGCAGGAACGGCTGTCGTTAACATGGCCCGGAAGAGGAAGTGTCAAAATCCGGGAACTTCCGGTAAGCGTGATAATCCCCTATTGTGCAACTTGTGGTGAGTTTAGCGACCTTTTTTTATAGTAGTAGTAGTATGTTTATTTGACAGACTCATGGTCCACAAAGACATAAAAAACAGAAAGCAAACATTAAAAACAAACAAATAGGTATAAAGTCATAAAAAACAGGCTTTATAAAAGACTTGTATACCAGTGTTTCCACAGAGACGACTGGTAACGTATTGCACTGACCGAAGGATGTGACATTACCGTACGACTGTTCTCAGAGCTGCACAAACGACCCATAAACTTGTATATGAAATTCCTCATGAGTGCCTGGAATGACCTGACATGGGCGTTACAAAACATCTCACTGGCACGACTGAACCTGGGTTTATTAAGCAGAATTCTCATTATGAGCAACCTTAAGCTTCTGCATAGCTTTTTTAAATTTACACCACAAACATGCGTATACAGGGATGTACAGTAAGCTTTGAATAAACTTATTTTTACCTCATCAGTGCACATATGGAACTTCCTCACCAGCATGTTAGCCTGTACATACAAAATGCGACACTGCCGATAAATGTCATCATCACAGAGCCGGTCTGTGATATAGTGACCCAGATATTTGGTCCTTGTTGGTCCTTGGTCCTCCATGTTATGGAGACCAACATGCTTCCATCACAGCCTTGAGCTCTTCTTTATCGTTCGCTCTCTTCCCGTTCAGCTTTCTCTGACGATGTCCCACATGTTTTCAATGGGGTTCAGGTCAGGTGGGTTTGCGGGCCAATCCAGCATGGTGATCCATGGTTGTTGAAGCAGGATTTTATTCTCATTTTTTAAGTTTTAGAATTTAAGGTTTTCTTAAGCTGCAACTTTTAATCAGCAACATCCAAACAAATAAAAGCTTGAAATACATTGATTCACATATTATGTGTCTAAACAGTATGTAAATTGCACCTTTTAAGTTGAATTACAGAAATACATGAATATTTTTAGGATATTCTTATTTTTTGGGTAGTACCTGCACATATATGGAAATGCAGCTAAGAAGAGTGGATAAGTCAGGATTCTTGGAGTTTCCAACAAAGTTGCCACTTCGTGATTGGTGAAATGATGTATACGTAGGCATTTCTAAGGCAGTCGTTGGAAGGGAGCTAAAGCTTCGACTGGAAATCCCTATAGATTCATATAGATTACTCAAATATGCATGAATGAAGAAAAATAACCACTTAAATGAAGTTTTTATGAGGAAATAACACAGTAACACAATTAAAAGCTCATAAAAGTCCATTTTTCTCGATAGGGCTCCTTTAAATGAAGACATAAAAGTTGTCCTTTCATCCACGTATACAGGTCTGTATTACCGGAGGTCAAATGTAATGCTTGCTGCTACCGCTGGTTCTATGATCCCAAAGGACGTTATCCTGATATCTCAGGTATAAAGTACTGTATGAGACACAAACTAAGAAGGATGGAGAAAGTCACTAATGGCTTCAAATTACCGCAGAATTTGATGTTAAAGTTGAATGATTCCAGTTTGCAGGCGAGCACGTCTGTGCCGCACATCCCAGCCACCGTCCGCTGTTTCAGTGTCGGAGAGCAGGCGGCCGTAACCAGAGAAGACAGGCTGCTAATGGCACTGTGACTTCCTGACTCTCTAATGTTCTCTGGCCAATCTGGAAGCTGTCACTGCTCTGGACGGCCAATCGATGGAGCCGGCCGACCCCTCCGTCCCCCTCCATGTTCTACAAAGGTGAATTACATGCGGATGAAATGGATGCCTGTGTGTAAGCGCGAGTGTGTCGAGGCGTTACTCACGTTGTGGGGACTAATCTGTTTACACATACAGATTAAGGGGGTGCGTCTTTCTTTCAGGAACAAGGAGCAGAGAAATCTCAGTCAACTTAACGTCCTTTGAAGTCATGCGCGACTGCGTGTGTGGGGGTGTACGTGACGGAGTCTGGCATTTACATTCAGGAAGATCTGGCTTTTTTATATGTATTTACAGTCTTTCTGTGTCAGATAGGCATTTCCAATTGTCACGAAAGGTAAGTGCAGGAGTATAAATGGCCGCTCAGTCCCAGTCAGCCGTGACAGGAAAGCAGCATGCACAGGAGCCGGACCCCCTTACTGGAAACGTCATTTAGTAGATTTTTAGAGCCTAAGCAATAGTAAATTTTACTTCTGCGAAGCCTAATTATGACTTAAATCTTAAAATCCTGCTGTATGTCTGCGCTGCTGAACAGCATGGAGAACAAAAGCGTTCTGCATCAGGTGCAGTTTAGACATCGCGTCTCAACTGTACCTGATGACCACCTCGCACATTTCCCTGAATTATGTGAAGACCTGACTTGCTACGATGTCATGGAATATCTCAGTTTTTAGTGCACAAAACAACGTTTGCACATATAGAAGTTAACTTTTAAAGAAGCACAAAGGGAGGAAGATATTCATCATGAAAGCAACACGGTAAAATCAAAATCTGACCTGTTGAAAAATACTTTTTGCAATGACGACGACTGCGGTCGCGTTGGGTCGGTTCCTATAACACACTTGGAGATCTGAGTCGCTTCCTCAGACACACGAACAGATTTTTTTGCCGACTTGCGAGGCAGACTGAACCCAACTAGCCCCAACTGGCGCAGACTGAGCCCGACTGACAATCGTGAGTAAAATTGGGCAAATAATTGTGCAGTGTGTCCCCCAGCTCGAAAGGATTGCTACATGTTTAACGTTAGTTAACAACCCAACCGTTTGTTAATCTGGCAACATCTCAGTGAAATATGATGAACAGGTCCTGAGACGGTTGCCTGTAGTAAGATGGCCGCCAATGATGCCATTCAGCAATCCACCTTAAGAGATCTAGCAATTCTGTATATGTCTACACACTCAAAAATACAGGTACCAGTTTGTACCTTAAAGGGTCCAAAGCTTGTTGCTGGGGGGGTTCCTTTCTGAAAGACATTTCTGTACCTTCATGGTCCATTTTTGTACCTTATCAAGCTGTATGAGTTAATAAAGTACAATTAAACCAATTAAAGATGATGAATAAAAGTCAATAAATTAGAGATTATGACAACAATCAAAGATGCTAATAATAAATGAATAATTATTATAGAAATATTAGGCCAAACACATATATAATTATACATATAATTATTACTATGATTATTATGAAAATCATAATATAATAACTATAATTATACTACTGTTTAGAAGTACTGCTATTTATAGTTATTGTACAAGCTACACACATTTTTCAATGCTGCAGGTACCCTTAGGGTTGGAATGGTACAAATGTGTACTTTATATTACTTTGGACCCTTTTTCATAGTATATAGGTACTTCTGGCCTCATAAAGACCAATATTGTACTTTTGAGAGAACATTTGTAAAAACTGTACCTGCAGATACAGAAACGTTCCCGTCTCGTACCTCTGTTTTTAGAATGGCCTTCATTCTGAAATGCAGAGTTGCTGCCATGTGATTGGCTGATTAGCTGCTTATGTTGACAACCAGCTGCACAGATGAATGTAATGAAGTGTTGGGAGAGTGTAAAGTCTCTGTTTACTGCTGTGATACATGTCTGGGAACGATCCCGCTTGTGTTGTGTGGACTGATAATGTGTTTACTCTGCATTATCTCTGTTATGCTTTGGTTTTAACACATCCACCGCGGCAGGTTAGTGGACGTGTACAACTTTCCTTTCCCGTCAGTGCAGCGGCAGCAGCGAGTGAAGCAACCCAGCGTTTGTTTGCCGTGACCTTGGCAGTTTGCTTCCTGATGGCGTTTAGCTGATAAGAAAGCTTATCCTCTCTAATGGCTTATTTGGCTTGGTGGCCAACGTGGCTACATGCCTGCGAGCTGAATGACTGATGAATGACACGTAAAACATTGGCAGGTTCCACTCTTTGGGACAAGCACTCTCATTTTCTCCGTTTTTACCGTTGTGATCCCTCGCTCTCTTCCTTTTCCCCTCATCGTGTCTCTTCATCGCATTGATTTCTTGTTTATTTTCATTTCGTGTTATTTTCTCTCTTTGTCTCCCTGCCGTGCTGCCTATCTTTTTTGTTTCTGTCAGCCTCGCCTCCCCCTTCTGTCAACACTTCACCGTGGACATCCAATTACTCGCAGGTCATAGCATAGCGATTCCATTCAGAGCAGCAGCATTCAGCACGGGCCTCAAACAGCCATTCAAATTACATCCTCGGCTGCCTCCAGAGTTGCTGCTCTGCAAAATGTTGTTTTCAAACATTTCTGGGGCTGCCGCCTAATCTGATCCCCCCCAAACATAATTGAATGTCAGTCGTCATGTATAAAGATGCTTCCCTCTCTTCAATTAGCATCTCGTTTCCTTGTGTCAGAGCGACGAGACAAAGCAGACGCAGAAATATTTACTCCTCTCAGGTAGAGGCTGGAGAGAGTTATTATATTAAGTCATTTATATGCAAATAATACAGCGCAGGGGACAGATTGATAAGATTTCATTACAGCAGATTTTGATGTACACTTCAGTTTATAAACTCTCTTTCATTCGCCAATTATGATTTGGAGATTGGAAAAGCAGGAGTAGATGAGCTGGTGGAGGGAGTTGGAGAGAGGTGATATCTCTGGGAGGACGGGAGCGGGTCAGTTTGGAGAAGTCCAGGCCTCGCTGTGTGGCGGCGGACTCCACATAAGTTCTGCTTCATCGACTGCGTGGAAAGCAACGCTCAGCAACAGGAATGGTGATGATGCTGCAGCAGTTCCTGTTTTGTGCTTGCTGAGATGTTCCTGAACCAAAGGCGCAAGTTTAAAACTTGTAAGAATCTGCAGAAAAACTGCGAGAAGCAAGAAAGGAAGCAGGCGAGATGAAGCCGGTCGAGACCAGAAACATGAATCTGAACATATAAGATGTTTTATTAGGATTAGTCATTTCTTTCCTTGTTGCTTCCCATCTCATATTTGTCTTTAAGACTCACACTTTGGAAAACTTCAGTATCTAGTTGTATTTCTAAGGGGAACTGGAGACCATCTTGGACATTTAAATGATAATAAATAATGCAAAAAAAATGTGACATCACACAATTAAATGAATATATTTTGTTCACAATTTGTTTCACATATTAAAAGGAACAATTTTTGCTGCTTTAATCCTTAAAGACCCAAAACTGAACTCTTAGCAGTTTTCTCAGTGACCCCCCCCATCAGATATATATAGAATATATAAAGTATATTTTTTATAGCCTAAACAGTACTACATTGCAGTTTCTATTTGCACGTTTGTGCGTGTTCATGACACTATGGAAGCCGCGGCGTTCAGCGTTTACTTTGCCGATAATGCAAGCGTAGAAGAAGAAATTTACAGAAGATTACATTGGACGAGCAGTATGAAGGAATATTGACAAGTTTTTGTGGACTTTTATGGACCTTTTTGGTTCAGGCGCTGGTGAATTATATGAAAGTTGGGGGAAAACAGAAACCTCCAGCTGCATTTGAGATATTAAAGGAATAGTTCACCCACAGAATGATGTAACTTTATCTTCCTCTTCCCCTCATGGTGAGCAAGACTCTGAAGCACTTTTTTAACATCTCAAATGCAGCCGGTGATCAGGAAGGCTTCTCGTTTCCCCCCAACTTTCATATAATGGAGTTCACCGGGGTCCGAGCCCAAAAGATCCATAAAAGTCCACAAAAACTTGTCAATATTCCTCCATACTGCTCGTCCAATGTAATCCACGTGTCCTGAGTGGGTAGCGTCCAGAATTTACTGGAAACGCGTCATTTAGTAGATTTTTAGAGCCTAAACAGTACTACATCAGTACTACATCACATCTCCTGCAAGCACACCGATGCACGTTCATGAAACTACAGAAGCCACGGCAGACGAGATCGCGCGTTCTCTTTTCTTTCTTTCTTTGTTTTAAATCAACATCAACCCCTCTTGGATCCTCTTGTGTTTGTCCCGTTTGTCTGCAGCTCTGTCGCTCTGAGCACAATGTAAACAGCGAATTTCTTCTTTTACACTTGTATTATCGGCAGAGTAGGCTCTGAACGCAGAGGCTTCTGTAGTTTCGTGAACGCACATATGAGCGCTTCGCGAAAGTAAGAAGTAGTACTTTTTAGGCTCTAAAAATACAATAAATGATGTTTCCAGTAAATTCTGGACGCTACCCACTCAGGACACTTGGATTACATTGGACGAGCAGTATGGAGGAATATTGACAAGTTTTTGTGGACTTTTATGGACCTTTTTGGCTCGGACCCCGGCGAACCCCATTATATGAAAGTTGGGGGGAAGCGAGAAGCCTTCCTGATCGCCGGCTGCATTTGAGATATTAAAAAAGTGCTGCAGAGTCTTTCTCACCATGAGGATGAGGAGAAGATGAAGGTACATCATTCTGTGGGTGTACTATTCCTTTAAGTCCCAACCAGAGTGCTGAACATTCAAGGCTCAAACTAAACGAATCTGCTACAACAAAAGTTGAGATAAATTGCATTTATAAGCATCTTCTTGTTGTGACTGCGGCATTTTTTCATTATCAACCTCCGTGACTGTAGAATGAGCTCGGCGGTGACACACATCCGCGGCTGTGGCTCTCCATCCATTCCCCTGTTTAGTCGAGCAGCTTTAGTGCGAATGACTTCAGGAGATAAATGCTGTTTTCAGTTCAGCAAGAAGACGAGACCAATTACAAACAGAAAAGTCTTTGTCACACTCAGACGATGGCTTGAACCCAGAAAAGAGGGCCAGAGAAGAAAGTAAAACACTCGAGTACATTACCCAGAGATCCCATTAAAAAGAGTGTTACTGCAGTGTCTCCGGTGGCCGGCAGCCAGAGTTCCTGCAGCTGTAATCAATACGATGTAGTTGCTGTGAACCCAACCACCTCACACTCCCTTGTTCTTCCCTGAAATGAACAAGGTGGACACCATTCACAGGCATTGATGAAATACGGCGCTGCTCCTTTCCCCCTCGATCGCCGTTCTTCCTCTCCATACCATCCTCCTCCTCCCCCCCCCCCCCCCCCTTCTATCACGCCTCTGTCCACTTGCATTACTGAGGAAATGAGATTCCCTCTAATTAATTAGATCTCTGGGTGCTAAAGATGAAGATTACACCCCAATGAAGGTTAGAGGTGTCAATCACACCGAGCGTTCCTCGAGATAAATTGAGCCCCGGGGGCATTCTGTGTAAACGTGTGCATTGATAATCTTTTTTGGTTTAATTGAGTCTCACCAACGGTAGTCAAAGAAAGTCTGGATCAGAGCAACGTAGACAATCATATCCAAAGTCCCCACTTTTTTCTTGAAGTTATTTTCCAGGACTTTTCCAGGACATTTTCAGGATGAAAAAAGACTAATAAATTCCACCCCAAGCTTTTGGAGAAGTTACTTTCTACAGTTGTACCTTAAATTTTGTACAATGATGAAGTAGCGATGAAGCAGAGACAAAACAGAGATGAAGCTAAGACAACAACCAAGCAGGAACCGAGTAGCGACGAAGTAGCGGCGAAGTAGCAACGAAGTAGCGGCGAAGTAGCGGCGAAGTAGCAACGAAGTAGCGACGAAGCAGCGACAAAGTAGCAACGAAGTAGTGACCAAGTAGTGACCAAGTAGCGACCAAGTAGCGACCAAGTAGCAACCAAGTAGCGACGAAGCAGCGACAAAACAGAGATGAAGCAAAGACGAAGCAGCAACCGAGTAGCGACGAAGTAGCGACGAAGTAGCGACGAAGTAGCGACGAAGTAGCGACGAAGTAGCGACGAAGTAGCGACGGAGTAGCGACGAAGCAGCGACGAAGTAGCGACGAAGTAGCGAGGAAGCAGTGCTGAACCGGCAACAAAGCGGCGACTAAACAGAGATAAAGCAAAGACGAAGCAGCAACTGAGTAGCGACGAGGCAGTGACCAAGTAGTGCCGAAGCAGTGCCGAAGCAGTGACGAAGTAGCAACGAAGTAGCAACGAGGTAGCGACGAAGTAGCGACGAAGCAGCGACGAAGCAGCGACGAAACAGCGACAAAACAGAGATGAAGCAAAGATGAAGCAGCAACTGAGTAGCGACGAGGCAGTGACCAAGTAGTGCCGAAGCAGTGCCGAAGCAGTGCCGAAGCAGTGCCGAAGCAGTGCCGAAGTAGCGACGAAGTAGCGACGAAGTAGCGACGAAGTAGCGACGAAGTAGCGACGAAGTAGCGACGAAGCAGCGACGAAGCAGCGACAAAACAGAGATGAAGCAAAGACGAAGCAGCAACTGAGTAGCGACGAAGTAGCGACGAAGCAGCGACGAAGCAGCGACAAAACAGAGATGAAGCAAAGACGAAGCAGCAACTGAGTAGCGACCGAGCAGCAACGGAGCAGCGACGAGGCAGTGACAGAGTCGTGCCGAAGCAGTGACGAAGTAGCAACGAAGTAGCGACGAAGCAGCGACGAAGCAGCGACAAAACAGAGATGAAGCAAAGACGAAGCAGCAACCGAGTAGCGACGAAGTAGCGACGAAGTAGCGACGAAGTAGCGACGAAGCAGCGACGAAGCAGCGACGAAGCAGCGACGAAGCAGCGACGAAGTAGCGACGAAGTAGCGACGAAGTAGCGATGAAGTAGTAACGAAGCAGCGACGAAGTAGCGACGAAGTAGTAATGAAGCAGCGACGAAGTAGCGACGAAGTAGCGACGAAGTAGCGACGAAGTAGCGACGAAGTAGCGACGAAGCAGCGACGAAGCAGCGACGAAGCAGCGACGAAGCAGCGACGAAGCAGCGACGAAGTAGCGACGAAGCAGCGACGAAGCAGCGACGAAGCAGCGACGAAGCAGCGACGAAGTAGCGACGAAGTAGCAACCAAGCATCGCCAAAACGGAGATGAAGCAGCAACAGAGTAGCGACCATGCAGCGATGAAGTTGAATGTTTAACCTGTTTGCGTTCAGCCACAATGCAGAGAGCAGAGGGAGGAAGAATCTTTTCCAGGACAACTTGAGCTTTTCCAGGACATTTTACTCTTTTTCTCATTTTCCATGTTTTCCGTGACTGGAAAAATGTTCAATCTTTTTCCAGGTTTTCCAGGATGCGTGGGAACTCTGACATCTGCTGAGAGAGAGGCAGTTTCAACGGATGAATGAGGAGAAAATGGGAATAGTAAAGGATGAAGATGACATATTAGAACAATAGACAGAAAAAGACAAGAACCAGCTGTGATATTGAGGAGGAGGAGTGGAATACGCTTGTAATGAAATAACTCCAGCAGAGAGAAACTAAGAGAGATGTTTAGGTTTTTTATTGAATTCTTTCTTTTGATGTCATTATTGTGATGTTACAAGCCGCTCAGCTGGGAAAACATCACAGACCAGAAATAATTGTTAAAAGCAAAGCAATTTACTGATCAGCAAAAACATGTCTGATTCTTAAAAGACGAGAGAAAACGAGTCATAACCAGAATAAGCAGGAACCCATCCATCCTAAACATCTGAAGCAAATCTGTCACCTCTGTTTGGTGAAATATGACTGCAGTTTCAGTAACACCGCAATAATAATAATGATAATAACGATAACCCTGATCATTTCGGTCACAATAACTGATCTGAAATTTTCTGATGGTTAAATCCACCTGGCTTCAAATACTGGTCCAGATGAACGGGTGATGCATTACGGGCATCAGTCTTGTTTTCATTAACATGAATCCATCCAGCCCTTCACATCACTGAGGCACAAAAAAAGATTATCTAAAGAAGCAGAGACGGAGTCGGCACATAGATCCACGATTGGAGGAAGAAAACTTCACAGGGGAGACCAGAAACTGCTTCCCAACCACCTTCCCTTCTCATTTAAGACACAAACCATCCCATACAGTTGGAAAATATATATATATGTATATATAATATATGCAGTCATGGAATAAATGAAGAGACCACTCTTGTTTTCTCATATTTCTTGGTCATTTTAATGCCTGGTTAAAGTAATTTGTCTGGGCAAATATAACCAAAATAGTTTATAAGAGTTTAATTTTAAAAATGATATTTGCCATATTCATGCTTTTCTTCATTAGCGGTTTCATGTTATTAAGTTCTTACATCAATAGTTCTGGTATTGTACTGCAAAAAACAGCTTTTAGGCAATCTGGATTTTCTTTTTCTGTCTCTTTTAGTCACATGATTTCACAACAGTTGGTACTTGATAACCATTATTGTTGATGACAAAGTTGGTCTTTAACTTTTTTCAAGGCTGTATGTATGTGTACATATGTGTGTGTGTGTATATATATATATATATATATATATATATGTATATATGTATGTATAGTAAATTTTATTTGTAAAGCACCTTTCATTGTTAAAAACCATCCTACAAAAAAAAAATAAGGCAAGTAAAAGACTATATTAAGAAACAAGGATTTCTTAATATAGAAACCCATATATATATATATATATATATATATATATATTTACACATATACATGCTCTCTGAGGTATCCACTTATGACCATCCCAGTGAAAAATTTGGCTGGTACGATATTCAGTTTTAAAGCCAGTATCAGCCAAAACTGACAATCAGATGTTGATATTGTACATCACTAATCTCTGTCTATACCTGTAAATCATAATGACTCAAATTCCTGGTATCTATGTGTTGATGTAGCACAGCTGAGTTACCTGAGCGCTCATTCAGGAAATCATCCGGTGACTTCTCCGAAAAATACCGTCCTGTTGATCATGAAAGGACAACTGTGATCACCCAGTTTGCATTTTAGGTCAGAGACCCCTTTGATTTTAAGGAATGATGGCCGACGCCGTCTTTACAAGGTCAGCAGAAATAACCCTGATGACATCATCAGGCTAATCGTAAAGACTGAATGTGGGATTATGTGTGTGGTATTGTTTTATTTTGACTCTTCCTTTCCTGGACAAGCCTCTTGCAGGACCTCCAACAGAAATCTCCGACTCTTCCCAGGCTTCTTATCAGAGTTCTGCGTTATTTTAATCCCGCTAAACTAAAGGAGCGACTCGTCTTAAAGAGATTCTGTGATGTCATGACAGTAACAGAGCTGATGATGGGCTCTGATCCTTCGCTGTGGTTCTGCAGGTACAACGTCTGGGAGGAAAAACGTTTTCAGCAAAGTCTGATTAAAGCCAGAGAAGTAAAAGGATCATTACATAAGAAATCATAAGTTATCGCTGCTACTTCACGGCTCTTCTTCACACACAGATGAAACGAGCTGAGCTTCAGCACAGAAAAAACCTCACGAGACCTTTTTAAGATTCAGAAATAATCTGCGAGTGAAGAGTTCTGACTTTTTCTGTCCTAAGAAGGTACTGAAAGGGCAGCAGAGAGGAAGAGGAGGGTGAGACCTGAGAGTAGATGATGAAGGAGAGCGAGGCGTGCAGGCGGGATAATTAGAGCGAGACAACCGCTCGCTGCTTGGAGGGAACGTCTATAAGTGGGCGTGAGGCCTTCGGCGTGTCAGGGAGGTCCAGGTGACGCTGCGCTGTCATTACGCTCAGCAGCACTCCCACCGTTCTCTTCATCGCTCTTCCTCCTCATCTATCCTCTCCCCGTTTGATTCTTTGTCATTCCACATCTGTCCTCTCCTGTCACCCCCCCCCCTCTTTCTTCCTCCTCACTCACCTGAGGATGAGGAGGATTTATCAACAGCTCTTACTCTGATGAACCTGGAACGGCATTTAAAGGAGCCCAATCATGAAAAATGGACGTTGAAGAGCTTTTAAGCATGTTTCTGTTATTTCCTCATAAAAACTTCATTTAAATGGGAATTAAGCCTTTTTTCATCTATCCTTTCATATTAGGGCTGGGACGATTCGTCGACGTAACCGATTACGTCGACGCAAAAAATACGTCGACGCAAAATATGCGTACCGATGCGTCGTCAGACCAAAACAAAGATGGCGGCGCCATGCGACTTCAGACTAAAACAAAGATGGCGGCGCGATCTCCGCGAGTGGCTCTTCCAAGTTTCCAAAGTGTAAGGCAGTGAAGGCCCACACTCGTTTATCGAAGGTATAACTATATATTAGGGATGGTGAATCCGAAGCCTAATGAGACATGAGACAACTTCCGTGAGATGGACGCCATGTCTTCAGACACGTCAGGCCCGTTTGAGACGGTCAGCATGAAGCACGAGCTCCATCTGCTGGCCGTGGGTGGAACTGCAGCTGATGTCGGGAGCTGTCTCGTCTCTGACTGAATATAATTAAAGTCACGTTCTCAACCTCATATTAGTGTTTCATCTGTTGGTAATAGTATTGTGTCGTCACTTCTGGGATAAATAAAGAATTTTTAATTTCATTTCCACGTGATTGGCACCCGTATTAAGCATTAACAGAATAAAGATGAAGATGCACGTTTTCTGGAAGCTAGACCCATGTTCAATATAATGTTCAACTCTGAATGTTTACTTATCTTCATTATCTTTTGTTGGAAAATAATATCTGTCTTAGCTTAAATCCTCCAAGTTTACATGATCATATTATTTCAATAATGACTTTTTTATTATTATTTTCATGTAAATGAAAGAATTAAAAGCCTGTTTTTCAGTCCGCTGTGTTTTCAACATAAATTTTACATTCTGTTGGTTCATGAAAAACTCCATCACAGGCTGCTGCCCCCACTGCCTTTTTATTCATGCTCTTTTTTACATTTTAGATATCTGTATCAGCATATATAAATTGCTGTCTGTCAATTTATGAGGAGATAATCGATAATCAAATCGAATCGAGTCGAATCGAACTAAAAAAGTGAATCGTTAGATTAATCGATGCATCGAAAAAATAATCGATAGATTAATCGTTTAGAAAATAATCGTTTAACACAGCCCTATTCCATATATGTGAGTGATGGAGAAGGAATGTTCCAGATAACTCCAGTATTTATCCGGCAGGCAGCCTAGCTAATGATAAGCATGGAGCAACTGGCCCCCGCGTCTACGTTCATCCCAAGGGGCAAACTCCGCCTCAGAACAGTGAAGCTCGCTTCCTTGTTGCAAATAGTGTAATCCTCCCTTCATCCGCTAGGGGCTGGCTCCAAGAGCGAGCAAATCCCCATAGACTCCCATGTTAAAAACGCCGACTTCACAGCAGAAATAAACAGGTTTACAGCCTGGTTCAAAAAATCATTTTAGGTTTATTAGGTCACGTTTACCTTCATGTCAACTGTGAGGGGGGTGAATTTTTTTATAACTCATTCGTTTAGATGTTATTTATTCTTCAAATTACACGTAATTAAGGGCGTATCCTTATGATTGACATGCGGCAGACCGGAAGCTCCGCCTGCCGACCGGAGGCTCCTAGTTAGCTCCTTCTTTGCTCTTAATAAGGTCTCAGTTTGTTACAGAGTCGCACAACGGCGGTGTTTAGTCAGCGAATTGCAAGTCTAAGCATGTCTTACCTTAACCATGCCGCTTAGGGGGCTTATCTTTGTTAGCTCCTCTTAGTTTCGTGTTAGCTCAGTTAGCGTTTAGCCCACAGTACGTCAGCTGTCAATCATTTGTCCCGCGGCCGCGCTGTGCCCATTTTAGGATTTTCCTGGAGTGACGACGTACGTGACACGGCAAGATGGCGACGGTAAGACATGCCCACCTGGCTTCACATTTCTCTATTCAGAAGAGACCGGAAGCTACGTCCAGTAATTATATACAGTCTATGGTTCATCCTAAAAACCTGTTTTTTTTCCACCCTGAAGGGCTCGGATCGTCTCAACGAGTGTCCGACATCATACTAGAGAGGAGACATGAACCAAAGTATCTACATTACCTGCAGATCAATGTTCGTTTTAGTGTTTGTGTCCAAATCTCAGGATTCTAGAAATCAAATCTCGTTCTGAAATCATGCGATAACTGTTTGTTACACTGAAATGTTTCAGATCATCAAACAAATTTAAATGTGAGACAAAGATAACACAAGTAAACAGAAAATGCAGTTTTTAAATGAAGATTTTTATTTGTTGGGGGGGGGGGGGGGGACACTTTTACACACAACTGTATTATATATTTATATACTTAAAAAAAACTATATATTTCATATTTATGTAGGTTCATTCATATATACATATAT
>JALJCO010004263.1:7500-32530 GCA_023101725.1 Atherinomorus stipes
ACTGTAGGTTCATTCAAGCAGTTTCTGATTTATGAACCTGTATTCTATTTGTGAATATGAAAAATACCGTCATTTTATGGCTTAATTATCATATAGACAACCTTAGACCAGGTACCAATCACAAACCTCAATACTCATCTTCTAACCTGGTCTGAAATGTTCCTTAGAGGCTGCAGATGAATTAAAGCAGTTTCTGATTTGTGAAACCTATAAATGAGGAGAAGAGAACAAATTAGGAAGAAAAAGAGAGCAAATAATGAGATAAGAGCAGGTGAGAAGAGAACGTAATGATGAGGAGGGTCAGTGATGAGTCAGAGAAGACTAAAGGTGAATACTGTATGAGCTGGTATGCGTGAGTGCAGCACACGTGTTTTAGCAACATAATGGTCATCATTTCATTGTTGATTCTGTGGTTCATTGATTTTTTAAAAATGATAATTCATCCACATGTAAACACATTTTTGTAGCGAAAGACGAGAGAAAAGCTCGTGCAAACGTTTTAAACTCACACCGGCTGCGACTCCGGGCTGATGATGATGATGGAACAGAGGTCTGATCCAGACGCCGTGTCAGAGCGACTGTGTGGTGCAGCGACCCCCCCCTCATCATCATCATCATCATCATCATCGGGCCAGGAAATCCTGGGGATCCCTGAAAACGCGCTCCCTTCTACTTCTCCATCTGAAGGTCCTCCAGCAGCACCGATGCATCCATGCGCAGCAGCACGAGCGTCTCCATGGCAACGTGTTTACATCAGTCTGATGCTGCAGCTCGTCACAATCTGTTAATGCGGTAAATACACTGGCTGGCCAAAAAAAAAGTCTCCACCTGGATGTAACTAAGCAAACAGGTCGGAGCCTCCTATTGGATAATTACATGATGGGTGATTATCTTTCAGCTGCAACAAGTTATTTAACCCCAACTGGTGCAATGAGTTGCTTCTCATTTCCTAAACAACCATGTGGAAAGACACATCCGTGGTGGTGGAAAAGATGTTAGTCTGTCTGAGAAGGGTCAGATCATTGGCATGAAGAGGTGAAAACATCTAAGGAGATGCAGAAACTACTAAAACTGGGTTCAGAACAGTCCAACGCATTCTGAAAAACTGGAAGGATAGTGGACCATCGTCTTCCAGGAAGAAATGTGGCCGGAAAGGCAGATGAAGTGATGCAGCATCATGCTAGTGCTACTGTATGAGCCTGTGGGGGCAGTGTGATGATCTGGGGTTGCTGCAGTTGCTCAGGTCCAGGTTCAGCAACAGTATGAGCTCAGATAATGAGGTCAGCTGATACCTGAATATACTGAATGAGCAGGTTATTCCATCAATGGATGTTTCTTTCCTGATGGCACGGCCATATTCCAAGATGAGCGTGCCAGAATTTATCGGGCTCAGATTGTGAAAGATGGTTCAGGGATCATCAGACATCATTTTCACACATGGATTGGCCCCCACAGAGTCCAGACCTGAACCCCATTGAGAATCTTTGGGATGTGCTGTGGTCAGACTCTACAATCATCATCAAGATCTTGGTGAAAAATTGATGCAACAGGATGCAAATAAATCTGGTGACATTGCAGAAGCTTCTGGAAACACAGCGAATGCTGCCGCCATCAAAGCTAAAGGCCCCAACCAAATGTGAAAGGTTTCACCTTTTTTTGTTGGAGACTTTTTTTTGCTGGGCAGTTTATATCCCCCTGATGATAAAATGAAAAATACTTTATTTATCCTAGAAGGGAAATTCATCATTGTAAAAAAGCTCACCCTTTTTTTTTTCTTTTTTTTGTTTGTTTTTTTGTTTTTAACAATAAAACAATATGAAATAATAACATCACAATAATAATCAGTCAGTCTTGTTCTTCAGGGTGATGCTGCTGCAGGAATGAATTTCTGTATCTCTCCGTCCTACAGTGAACCTGACGCAGCCTCCCACTGAACACACTCTGATGATTCTTCACCGTGTTGTGGAGAGGAGGAAGAATCCTCCATCATCTTCATCAGCTTGTGGAGAGGAGGAAGAATCCTCCATCATCTTCATCAGCTTGTAGAGAGGAGGAAGAATCCTCCATCATCTTCATCAGCTTGTGGAGAGGAGGAAGAATCCTCCATCATCTTCATCAGCTTGTGGAGAGGAGGAAGAATCCTCCATCATCTTCATCAGCTTGTAGAGAGGAGGAAGAGTCCTCCATCATCTTCATCAGCTTGTAGAGAGGAGGAAGAGTCCTCCATCATCTTCATCAGCTTGTGGAGAGGAGGGAAGAGTCCTCCATCATCTTCTTCAGCTTGTGGAGAGGAGGAAGAATCCTCCATCATCTTCATCAGCTTGTGGAGAGGAGGAAGAGTCCTCCATCATCTTCATCAGCTTGTGGAGAGGAGGAAGAATCCTCCATCATCTTCATCAGCTTGTGGAGAGGAGGAAGAATCCTCCATCATCTTCATCAGCTTGTGGAGAGGAGGAAGAGTCCTCCATCATCTTCATCAGCTTGTAGAGAGGAGGAATAATCCTCCATCATCTTCATCAGCTTGTGGAGAGGAGGAAGAATCCTCCATCATCTTCATCAGCTTGTGGAGAGGAGGAAGAATCCTCCATCATCTTCATCAGCTTGTAGAGAGGAGGAAGAGTCCTCCATCATCTTCATCAGCTTGTAGAGAGGTGGAAGAGTCCTCCATCATCTTCATCAGCTTGTGGAGAGGAGGAAGAATTCTCCATCATCTTCATCAGCTTGTGGAGAGGAGGAAGAGTCCTCCATCATCTTCTTCAGCTTGTGGAGAGGAGGAAGAATCCTCCATCATCTTCATCAGCTTGTGGAGAGGAGGAAGAGTCCTCCATCATCTTCATCAGCTTGTGGAGAGGAGGAAGAGTGCTCCATCATCTTCATCAGCTTGTGGAGAGGAGGAAGAATCCTCCATCATCTTCATCAGCTTGTGGAGAGGAGGAAGAGTCCTCCATCATCTTCATCAGCTTGTGGAGAGGAGGAAGAGTCCTCCATCATCTTCATCAGCTTGTGGAGAGGAGGAAGAGTCCTCCATCATCTTCATCAGCTTGTGGAGAGGAGGAAGAGTCCTCCATCATCTTCATCAGCTTGTAGAGAGGAGGAATAATCCTCCATCATCTTCATCAGCTTGTGGAGAGGAGGAAGAATCCTCCATCATCTTCATCAGCTTGTGGAGAGGAGGAAGAATCCTCCATCATCTTCATCAGCTTGTAGAGAGGAGGAAGAGTCCTCCATCATCTTCATCAGCTTGTAGAGAGGTGGAAGAGTCCTCCATCATCTTCATCAGCTTGTGGAGAGGAGGAAGAATTCTCCATCATCTTCATCAGCTTGTGGAGAGGAGGAAGAGTCCTCCATCATCTTCTTCAGCTTGTGGAGAGGAGGAAGAATCCTCCATCATCTTCATCAGCTTGTGGAGAGGAGGAAGAGTCCTCCATCATCTTCATCAGCTTGTGGAGAGGAGGAAGAGTGCTCCATCATCTTCATCAGCTTGTGGAGAGGAGGAAGAATCCTCCATCATCTTCATCAGCTTGTGGAGAGGAGGAAGAGTCCTCCATCATCTTCATCAGCTTGTGGAGAGGAGGAAGAGTCCTCCATCATCTTCATCAGCTTGTGGAGAGGAGGAAGAGTCCTCCATCATCTTCATCAGCTTGTGGAGAGGAGGAAGAGTCCTCCATCATCTTCATCAGCTTGTGCAGCATTCTTTTCTGAACGATCAGCTCCAGCGGCTCCAGAGTTCTCCCCAGCACAGAAATGATGATGATGATGGTAGAGGAAGATGGTGAGAAAACTGAAATGTTGATTTAACATCTACGTTTGCTTACGGACGTTTTTATTTATCTGAAGATCTTCTCGTTTCAGCTGCAGCAAAAATAACGCTGCAGGTTTGAATCCTGTAAAGTCATCTATGATCATCTGATATGAAGGAGGATTAAATGTCTGAGAGTGACAGGACATACTGGGGGGGCATGGAGCCTGAGGGGGGCTCCGTCCCCCCAGAGGAACATTTTACTTCTCTTCTGCATCTCAGGACTCGGAAAGCAGATGTCATCCCCTCATTCAGGATTCACATCGTCCTCATGAACGTCTCTCCTGTTTCTCTAAAATCCAGGTCTGATCTGAGACTTCACGCTGAGATCGATCTGAGAAATGACACATCTGCTCTGGAACTGGAAGTCAGACCACGATGAGATTTTTCCGTGTGGAGACGAGGTTGGAAACCTCGATCTGGTGTGTCATTCAGCTCTCACCTGGATCGCACGTTTATCTGGAACTAAATGAGACCTTTGTCAGATCTGCTTTCCTACATTATCTTCCTCTGGTCTCTAAAATGAGCGTAAGCAGGTCTGTAGTTACGAACATTCCTGAGCTAGTTTTTTTCTAGAAATCCCAACTGTTGCGTAAGAAGTTGCGTCCGTCCGTCCGTCCGAGCCGGTTTGTACGTTAGCAGCTTTATGAACGAGGTCCCTGGAACGTTGTTTAGGGGTTTCTGTACTGAAGCATCAGGTAACGGTGGAAGTGGATCATGTTTCTCTGTTCTGGTGAATGAAAATCTCACTGGATCAAGATCCCCTGAACACACCCCCTCCCCCCAGTGACAGTTCTTTCTGAATATTTTACTGCATTTATTTCACACCTCGACATCTGGCTTAACAAACTCTGGCTGCGCCGGGAACTCCCGCCGTGGATCGTCTGTCCTGTCAGCATAATCAGAAACACTTAAAGTCCAGAGGTTAAAATTCTCTCTCTGCTTCGGTTCCAGGAACTCTCTGCTTGACTGGAGCTGGTCTGACGAAGACTTCATCCCAGGAAGGCGTGAAGTTCCTCTTCACCGAAGCCCAACTGCCTCAGCAACCTGAGAGAAGAACAGGAAGCAGAAACGAAGCAACGCTGATGACATCACAGGTTTCCTTGCAGCACGTCATTTATATCATCCACACATTTAATCCATGCGTACACTGGTCTGAAAAACTCTGCAGGTCTGATCCATCTGCTCATGAAAAAGCGACGATCGGAGTCGTGACAGCAGAGACGGATGTGCACAGTGGACATACAGAGTTTTCATACCCCGTAACAATAAACCATTAAATCTGGTAACGTTTATACTGACAGAAAAACGTTCAGACGCAGGATTGTGTACGTCCTGATCCTGATCAGCTTCCCTTCATTCATCCTGACGGACGTGGAAACCAGAGCCAGATTACGAACTTTCACAGACTTCCAGAATAAAAACATATCAATATGGGAAAAATGTAATTATACAAGAATAAAGTCGTAATTATAAAAGAAAAAAGTTGTAATTACACGAGAAAAAAGTTGTAATTACACGAGAATAAAGTTGTAATTACACAAGAATAAAGTTGTAATTATACAAGAATAAAGTTGTAATTATACCAGAATAAAGTTGTAATTATACAAGAATAAAGTTGTAATTATAAAAGAATAAAGCTGTAATTACACGAGAATAAAGTTGTCATTATACGAGAATAAAGTTGTAATTATACGAGAATAAAGTTGTCATTATACGAGAATAAAGTTGTAATTATACGAGAATAAAGTTGTCATTATACGAGAATAAAGTTGTCATTATACGAGAATAAAGTTGTAATTATAAAAGAATAAAGCTGTAATTACACGAGAATAAAGTTGTCATTATACGAGAATAAAGTTGTAATTATATGAGAATAAAGTTGTAATTATACGAGAATAAAGTTGTAATTATACAAAAATATAGTCGTAATTATAAAAGAAAAAAAGTTGTAATTACACGAGAATAAAGCTGTAATTACACAAGAATAAAGTTGTAATTATACAAGAATAAAGTAATTATACCAGAATAAAGTTGTAATTATACAAGAATAAAGTCGTAATAAGAAACGAAAAAAGTTGTAATTACACGAGAATAAAGCTGTAATTACACGAGAATAAAGTTGTAATTATACGAGAATAAAATTGTAATTATATGAGAACAAAGTTGTACTTATGAAAATGAAGTCGTAATTATATGACAATAAAGTTGTAATATTACAAGAATAGTCATGATTATACAAGAGTAAAGTTGTCATTGTACGAGAATAAAGTTGTAATAACACAAGAACAGTTGTGATTATACAAGAATAAAGTTGTAAAATTGCAAGAATAAAGCGTGGATATACAAGAATAAAGTTGTAATTATACGAGAATAAAGTTGTAATTATACAGGAATGGAGCTGTAATTTCACAAGAATAAAGTTGTAATAATACCACAATAAAATTGTAATTACACAAGACTAAAGTCGTGATAACACAAGAATAAGGTTGTAATTATACCTGAATAAAGTTGTTATACTACAAGAATAAAGCGTGATTATACGAGAATAAAGTTGTAATTATACAAGAATTAAGTTGTAATTACACAGGAATAAAGTCGTGATCATACTAGAATAAAGTTGTCATTATACGAAAATAAAGTTGTCATACGAGAATAAAGCGTGATTATACGAGAATAAAGTTGTCATTATACGAGAATAAAGTTGTCATTATACGAGAATAAAGTTGTCATTATACGAGAATAAAGCGTGATTATACGAGAATAAAGTTGTAATTATACGAGAATAAAGTTGTCATTATACGAGAATAAAGCGTGATTATACAAAAATAAAGTTGTCATTATACGAGAATAAAGTTGTCATCATACGACAATAAAGTTGTAATTATACGAGAATAAAGTTGTCATCATACGACAATAAAGTTGTAATTATACGAGAATAAAGTTGTCATTATACGAGAATAAAGTTGTCATTATACGAGAATAAAGTTGTAATTATACGAGAATAAAGTTGTAATTATACGAGAATAAAGCGTGATTATACGAGAATAAAGTTGTCATTATACGAGAATAAAGTTGTCATTATACGAGAATAAAGTTGTCATTATACGAGAATAAAGCGTGATTATACGAGAATAAAGTTGTCATTATACGAGAATAAAGTTGTCATTATACGAGAATAAAGTTGTAATTATACGAGAATAAAGTTGTAATTATACGAGAATAAAGTTGTCATTATACGAGAATAAAGCGTGATTATACGAGAATAAAGTTGTCATTATACGAGAATAAAGTTGTCATACGAGAATAAAGTTGTCATACGAGAATAAAGTTGTCATTATACGAGAATAAAGCGTGATTATACGAGAATAAAGTTGTCATTATATGAGAATAAAGTTGTCATTATACGAGAATAAAGTTGTCATACGAGAATAAAGTTGTAATTATACGAGAATAAAGTTGTGATTATACGAGAATAAAGTTGTGATTATACGAGAATAAAGTTGTAATTATACCTGAATAAAGTTGTTATACTACAAGAATAAAGCGTGATTATACGAGAATAAAGTTGTAATTATACAAGAATTAAGTTGTAATTACACAGGAATAAAGTCGTGATCATACTAGAATAAAGTTGTAATTATACCAGAATAAAGTTGTCATTATACGAGAATAAAGTTGTCATTATACGAGAATAAGGCGTGATTATACGAGAATACAGTTGAAATTATACGAGAATAAAGTTGTCATTATACGAGAATAAAGCGTGATTATACGAAAATAAAGTTGTCATTATACGAGAATAAAGTTGTCATCATACGACAATAAAGTTGTAATTATACGAGAATAAAGTTGTCATCATACGACAATAAAGTTGTAATTATACGAGAATAAAGTTGTCATTATACGAGAATAAAGTTGTGATTATACGAGAATAAAGTTGTCATTATACGAGAATAAAGCGTGATTATACGAGAATAAAGTTGTAATTATACGAGAATAAAGCGTGATTATACGAGAATAAAGTTGTAATTATATGAGAATAAAGTTGTCATTATACGAGAATAAAGTTGTCATTATACGAGAATAAAGCGTGATTATACGAGAATAAAGTTGTAATTATATGAGAATAAAGTTGTCATTATACGAGAATAAAGTTGTCATTATACGAGAATAAAGTTGTCATTATACGAGAATAAAGTTGTCATTATACGAGAATAAAGTTGTAATTATATGAGAATAAAGTTGTCATTATACGAGAATAAAGTTGTCATTATACGAGAATAAAGTTGTCATTATACGAGGATAAAGCGTGATTATACGAGAATAAAGTTGTAATTATACGAGAATAAAGTTGTCATTATACGAGAATAAAGTTGTCATTATACGAGAATAAAGTTGTGATTATACGAGAATAAAGTTGTCATACGAGAATAAACTTGTCATTATACGAGAATAAAGTTGTAATTATACGAGAATAAAGTTGTAATTATACGAGAATAAAGTTGTAATTATACGAGAACAAAGCGTGATTATACGAGAATAAAGTTGTCATACGAGAATAAAGTTGTCATTATACGAGAATAAAGTTGTAATTATACGAGAATAAAGTTGTAATTATACGAGAATAAAGCGTGATTATACGAGAATAAAGTTGTAATTATACGAGAATAAAGCGTGATTATACGAGAATAAAGTTGTAATTATACGAGAATAAAGTTGTAATTATACGAGAATAAAGCGTGATTATACGAGAATAAAGTTGTCATTATACGAGAATAAAGCGTGATTATACGAGAATAAAGTTGTAATTATACGAGAATAAAGTTGTGATTATACGAGAATAAAGTTGTAATTATACGAGAATAAAGCGTGATTATACGAGAGTAAAGTTGTAATTATACGAGAGTAAAGTTGTAATTATACGAGAATAAAGTTGTAATTATACGAGAATAAAGCGTGATTATACGAGAATAAAGTTGTAATTATACGAGAATAAAGTTGTGATTATACGAGAATAAAGTTGTAATTATACGAGAATAAAGCGTGATTATACGAGAGTAAAGTTGTAAATATACGAGAGTAAAGTTGTAATTATACGAGAATAAAGTTGTAATTATACGAGAATAAAGTTGTAATTATACGAGAGTAAAGTTGTAATTATACGAGAATAAAGTTGTAATTATACGAGAATAAAGTTGTAATTATACGAGAGTAAAGTTGTAATTATACGAGAATAAAGTTGTAATTATACGAGAATAAAGTTGTAATTATACGAAAATAAAGTTGTAATTATACGAGAGTAAAGTTGTAATTATACGAGAATAAAGTTGTAATTATACGAGAATAAAGTTGTAATTCGTCCCTCCATCCGCACTAAAGTGTCCAGAACTGCAACCTCGGCTGCATCAGAGCAAATCACATTTTGGAGTTTTGGAGATTCAATAAATTTCTTGAATCTTTTTCTCGATCAGAAACGTCGTCCATCTCCAACCCCCCCTCGTGGGGAGGTATACAGCTTTCAGTGAGAGAAACTAGCAGTGAGGGGGGGGCTCCTTCCTACCCCATGGTCGTCTCTGTGAAGGCTGTGGGGCCGCAGACACAGATGAAGCATTTGGACCCGTCCGTCCTGGTGAGGACCTGGTTCAGCACCGACTCGTCCACCCGCCCCGTCCTCCCAGTCCAGCTGTCGGGGGGCTCAGAGAGGACGTTGTCCACCTGAAACCTGATGAGACGCTTCAGAGACACGCAGCATCACACCTGGACCAGAACCAGAACTGGCCCGCCAGAACTGGAACTGACCCGCCAGAAGCAGAACTGACCCGCCAGAACTGGAACTGACCCGCCAGAACCAGAACTGACCCGCCAGAACCAGAACTGGCCCGCCAGAACTGGAACTGACCCGCCAGAACCAGAACTGACCCGCCAGAACTAGAACTGACCCGCCAGAACGGGAGCTGGCCCGCCAGATCCAGAACTGACCCGCCAGAACCAGAACTGACCCGCCAGATCGAGAACTGGCCCGCCAGATCCAGAACTGAACCGCCAGAACCAGAACTGGCCCGCCAGAACCAGAGCTGGCCCGCCAGAACGAGAGCTGGCCCGCCAGAACCAGAACTGACCCGCCAGAACTGGAACTGACCCGCCAGAACCAGAACTGACCCGCCAGAACCAGAACTGACCCGCCAGAACCGGAACTGACCCGCCAGAACCACCAGCTAACAGGACGATGAGCCAAAACCTGACCCAACCACCAGCCCACGGTACCATCAGCTGAAAATGGACCCGACCACCAGCCCACGGTACCACCAGCTGAAAATGGACCCAACCACCAGCCCACGGTACCATCAGCTGAAAATGGACCCAACCACCAGCCCACGGTACCATCAGCTGAAAACGGACCCGACCACCAGCCCACGGTACCATCAGCCTCTCATCTATCATCATCTGAACTTTTGGAGCTTAAAAATCTGCATTTCTGACTCATTCTGACGTCACGAACATTCGTGGAGACGAGCCGTCGCTCTGAAACTGCAGCATGGAAGTTTCCATCCGGGACGGATGTTTGAACGCATCACGTACCAGCAACCGGATGTAACCCAGGTATGAACACGGCGGGTGTTTGAACGCATCACGTACCAGCAACCGGATGTAACCCAGGTATGAACACGGCGGGTGTTTGAACGCATCACGTACCAGCAACCGGATGTAAACCAGGTATGAACACGGCGGGTGTTTGAACGCATCACGTACCAGCAACCGGATGTAACCCAGGTATGAACACGGCGGGTGTTTAAACGCATCACGTACCAGCAACCGGATGTAACCCAGGTATGAACACGGTGGGTGTTTGAACGCATCACGTACCAGCAACCGGATGAAACCCAGGTATGAACACGGCGGGTGTTTGAACGCATCACGTACCAGCAACCGGATGTAAACCAGGTATGAACACGGCGGGTGTTTGAACGCATCACGTACCAGCAACCGGATGTAACCCAGGTATGAACACGGCGGGTGTTTGAATGCATCACGTACCAGCAACCGGATGTAACCCAGGTATGAACACGGCGGGTGTTTGAACGCATCACGTACCAGCAACCGGATGTAACCCAGGTATGAACACGGCGGGTGTTTGAACGCATCACGTACCAGCAACCGGATGTAACCCAGGTATGAACACGGCGGGTGTTTGAACGCATCACGTACCAGCAACCGGATGTAACCCAGGTATGAACACGGCGGGTGTTTGAACGCATCACGTACCAGCAACCGGATGTAACCCAGGTATGAACACGGCGGGTGTTTGAACGCATCACGTACCAGCAACCGGATGTAACCCAGGTATGAACACGGCGGGTGTTTGAATGCATCACGTACCAGCAACCGGATGTAACCCAGGTATGAACACGGCGGGTGTTTGAACGCATCACGTACCAGCAACCGGATGTAACCCAGGTATGAACACGGCGGGTGTTTGAACGCATCACGTACCAGCAACCGGATGTAACCCAGGTATGAACACGGCGAGTGTTTGAACGCATCACGTACCAGCAACCGGATGTAACTCAGGTATGAACACGGCGGGTGTTTGAACGCATCACGTACCAGCAAACGGATGTAAACCAGGTATGAACACGGCGGGTGTTTGAACGCATCACGTACCAGCAACCGGATGTAACCCAGGTATGAACACGGCGGGTGTTTGAACGCATCACTGCTTCAAGCCTCTGTGCTAACCCCGCCCACCTGGCACGTCCGACCAATCACAACTCAGAGCTCCCCGAGAGGAAATCTCTGCTCATCCGAGGGCTGGAGAACACGCCGTCCTCAAACACGTCCCCGAGAACAAGAAGAACGTTCTGGCATCTGGAGGATGCAGCGGCTTAAAGACCCGGTAGCCGGTTCCAGGCCTTCCTCCTCAACGTGCCCCCACATCCTCCCCCATCACAGAAACCGTACCGTTCATTGTTAGCCGCCAGTTCTTCCAGTTCACGCTGCCAAAGGATGTCTTCCTCCCGCCGGTTAAAGAACAGCAGCTTGATCTGTCTGGAAGCACAAAACATGGCAAGAATCAATATGTGCAAACATAATCAATGACGCACACGGACAGGATATGATGGGCCTGATCAGCCTCATCAATAATCCATCAATGCTTCAGGACAGGTCGTTCATGTCACTGCAGCAGGAGCCCACAGGGAGTAAACCAGAGTTAGAGAGTAAACCAGGGACAGAGAGTAAACCAGAGACAGGGAGTAAACCAGGGACAGGGAGTAAACCAGAGTTAGAGAGTAAACCAGGGACAGAGAGTAAACCAGAGACAGGGAGTAAACCAGGGACAGGGAGTAAACCAGAGTTAGAGAGTAAACCAGGGACAGAGAGTAAACCAGAGACAGGGAGTAAACCAGAGACAGGGAGTAAACCAGAGACAGGGAGTAAACCAGGGACAGAGAGTAAACCAGAGACAGGGAGTAAACCAGGGACAGAGAGTAAACCAGAGACAGGGAGTAAACCCAGAGACAGGGAGTAAACCAGAGACAGAGTAAACCAGAGACAGGGAGTAAACCAGAGACAGGGAGTAAACCAGAGACAGAGTAAACCAGAGACAGGGAGTAAACCAGGGACAGAGAGTAAACCAGAGACAGAGAGTAAACCAGAGACAGGGAGAAAACCAGAGACAGGGAGTAAACCAGAGACAGAGAGTAAACCAGAGACAGGGAGTAAACCAGAGACAGGGAGTAAACCAGAGACAGAGTAAACCAGAGACAGGGAGTAAACCAGGGACAGAGAGTAAACCAGAGACAGAGAGTAAACCAGAGACAGGGAGTAAACCAGAGACAGGGAGTAAACCAGGGACAGAGAGTAAACCAGGGACAGGGAGTAAACCAGAGACAGAGAGTAAACCAGAGACAGAGAGTAAACCAGGGACAGGGAGTAAACCAGAGACAGAGAGTAAACCAGGGACAGGGAGTAAACCAGAGACTAGAGTAAACCAGAGACAGAGAGTAAACCAGAGACAGAGAGTAAACCAGGGACAGGGAGTAAACCAGAGACAGAGAGTAAACCAGGGACAGGGAGTAAACCAGGGACAGAGAGTAAACCAGAGACAGAGAGTAAACCAGAGACAGGGAGTAAACCAGAGACAGAGAGTAAACCAGGGACAGGGAGTAAACCAGAGACAGAGAGTAAACCAGGGACAGGGAGTAAACCAGAGACAGAGAGTAAACCAGGGACAGGGAGTAAACCAGAGACAGAGAGTAAACCAGGGACAGGGAGTAAACCAGGGACAGAGAGTAAACCAGAGACAGAGAGTAAACCAGAGACAGGGAGTAAACCAGAGACAGGGAGAAAACCAGAGACAGAGAGTAAACCAGGGACAGAGAGTAAACCAGAGACAGGGAGTAAACCAGGGACAGAGAGTAAACAAGAGACAGGGAGTAAACCAGGGACAGAGAGTAAACCAGAGACAGGGAGTAAACCAGGGACAGAGAGTAAACCAGGGACAGGGAGTAAACCAGGGACAGAGAGTAAACCAGAGACAGAGAGTAAACAAGAGACGGAGAGTAAACCAGGGACAGAGAGTAAACCAGGGACAGGGAGTAAACCAGAGACAGGGAGTAAACCAGAGACGAGAGAGTAAACCAGAGACAGAGAGTAAACCAGAGACAGGGAGTAAACCAGAGACAGGGAGTAAACAAGAGACGGAGAGTAAACCAGAGACAGAGAGTAAACCAGAGACAGGGAGTAAACCAGAGACAGAGAGTAAACCAGGGACAGGGAGTAAACCAGGGACAGAGAGTAAACCAGGGACAGAGAGTAAACCAGGGACAGGGAGTAAACCAGGGACAGGGAGTAAAACCAGAGACGGAGAGTAAACCAGAGACAGAGAGTAAACCAGAGACAGGAGAGTAAACCAGAGACAGGGAGTAAACCAGAGACAGAGAGTAAACCAGAGACAGAGTAAACCAGAGACAGGGAGTAAAACCAGGGACAGGGAGTAAACCAGAGACAGAGAGTAAACCAGAGACAGAGTAAACCAGAGACAGGGAGTAAAACCAGGGACAGGAGAGTAAACCAGAGACAGGGAGTAAACCAGAGACAGGGAGTAAACCAGGGACAGGGAGTAAACCAGAGACAGAGAGTAAACCAGAGACAGGGAGTAAACCAGAGACAGAGAGTAAACCAGGGACAGAGAGTAAACCAGAGACAGGGAGTAAACCAGAGACAGGGAGTACACCAGAGACAGGGAGTAAACCAGAGACAGAGAGTAAACCAGAGACAGGGAGTAAAACCAGAGACAGAGAGTAAACCAGAGACAGGGAGTAAACCAGAGACAGGGAGTACACCAGAGACAGGGAGTAAACCAGGAGACAGAGAGTAAACCAGAGACAGGGAGTAAAAAAGAGACAGAGAGTAAACCAGAGACAGAGAGTAAACCAGAGACAGGGAGTAAACCAGAGACAGAGTAAACCAGAGACGGAGAGTAAACCAGGGACAGAGAGTAAACCAGAGACAGGGAGTAAACAAGAGACGGGGAGTAAACCAGGGACAGAGAGTAAACCAGAGACAGGGGAGTAAACCAGAGACAGGGGAGTAAACAAGAGACGGGGGAGAGTAAACCAGAGACAGGGAGTAAACCAGGGACAGGGAGTAAACCAAAGACAGGGAGTAAACCAGAGACAGAGAAAGTAAACCAGAGACGGAGAGTAAACCAGAGACAGGGAGTAAACCAGAGACAGAGAGTAAACCAGAGACAGAGAGTAAACCAGAGACGGAGAGTAAACCAGAGACAGGGAGTAAACCAGAGACAGAGAGTAAACCGAGAGAGAGACAGGGAGTAAAAAAGAGACAGAGAGTAAATCAGAGACAGGGAGTAAACCAGAGACAGAGAGTAAACCAGAGACAGGGAGTAAACCAGAGACAGAGAGTAAACCAGAGACAGGGAGTAAACCAGAGACAGAGAGTAAACCAGAGACGGAGAGTAAACCAGAGACAGGGAGTAAAACCAGAGACAGGGGAGGAGTAAACCAGAGACAGAGAGTAAACCAGAGACGGAGAGTAAACCAGAGACAGGGAGTAAACCAGAGACAGGGAGTAAACCAGAGACAGGGAGTAAACCAGAGACAGAGAGTAAACCAGAGACGGAGAGTAAACCAGAGACAGGGAGTAAACCAGAGACAGAGAGTAAACCAGAGACAGGGAGTAAACCAGAGACAGAGAGTAAACCAGAGACAGGGAGTAAACCAGAGACAGAGAGTAAACCAGAGACGGAGAGTAAACCAGAGACAGGGAGTAAACCAGAGACAGGGAGTAAAACCAGAGACAGAGAGTAAACCAGAGACAGAGAGTAAACCAGAGACGGAGAGTAAACCAGAGACAGGGAGTAAACCAGAGACAGGGAGTAAACCAGAGACAGAGAGTAAACCAGAGACGGAGAGGTAAACCAGAGACAGGGAGTAAACCAGAGACAGAGAGTAAACCAGAGACCTGGATCATAACCGGACTGAGGGTAGACCTGGATTGTAACCGGACTGAGGGTAGACCTGGATTATAACCGGACTGAGGGTAGACCTGGATTGTAACTGGACTGAGGGTAGACCTGGATTATAACCGGACTGAGGGTAGACCTGGATTATAACTGGACTGAGGGTAGACCTGGATTATAACCGGACTGAGGGTAGACCTGGATTATAACCGGACTGAGGGTAGACCTGGACTGTAACCGGACTGAGGGTAGACCTGGATTATAACCGGACTGAGGGTAGACCTGGATTGTAACTGGACTGAGGGTAGACCTGGATTATAACCGGACTGAGGGTAGACCTGGATTATAACTGGACTGAGGGTAGACCTGGATTATAACCGGACTGAGGGTAGACCTGGATTATAACTGGACTGAGGGTAGACCTGGATTATAACCGGACTGAGGGTAGACCTGGATTGTAACCAGACTGAGGGTAGACCTGGATTAGAACCGGACTGAGGGTAGACCTGGATTATAACTGGACTGAGGGTAGACCTGGATTATAACCGGACTGAGGGTAGACCTGGATTATAACCGGACTGAGGGTAGACCTGGATTATAACTGGACTGAGGGTAGACCTGGATTATTACCGGACTGAGGGTAGACCTGGATTGTAACAGGACTGAGGGTAGACCTGGATTATAACCAGACTGAGGGTAGACCTGGATTATAACCGGACTGAGGGTAGACCTGGATTATAACCGGACTGAGGGTAGACCTGGATTATAACCGGACTGAGGGTAGACCTGGATTATAACCGGACTGAGGGTAGACCTGGATTATAACCGGACTGAGGGTAGACCTGGATTGTAACCGGACTGAGGGTAGACCTGGATTATAACCGGACTGAGGGTAGACCTGGATTATAACCGGACTGAGGGTAGACCTGGATTGTAACCGGACTGAGGGTAGACCTGGATCATAACCCGACTGAGGGTAGACCTGGATTATAACCCGACTGAGGGTAGACCTGGATTGTAACCGGGACTGAGGGTAGACCTGGATTATAACCGGACTGAGGGTAGACCTGGATTATAACCGGGGACTGAGGGTAGACCTGGATTATAACTGGACTGAGGGTAGACCTGGATTGTAAACGGACTGAGGGTAGACCTGGATTATAACCCGGACTGAGGGTAGACCAGGATTATAACCGGACTGAGGGTAGACCTGGATTATAACTGGACTGAGGGTAGACCTGGATTGTAAACGGACTGAGGGTAGACCTGGATTATAACCGGACTGAGGGTAGACCTGGATTATAACCGGACTGAGGGTAGACCTGGATTATAACCAGACTGAGGGTAGACCTGGATTGTAACCGGACTGGAGGGTAGACCTGGATTGTAACTGGACTGAGGGTAGACCCTGGATTATAACTGGACTGAGGGTAGACCTGGATTATAACCGGACTGAGGGCAGACCTGGATTATAACCTGACTGAGGGTAGACCTGGATTATAACCTGACTGAGGGTAGACCTGGATTATTACCGGACTGAGGGTAGACCTGGATTGTAACAGGACTGAGGGTAGACCTGGATTATAACCAGACTGAGGGTAGACCTGGATTATAACCGGACTGAGGGGTAGACCTGGATTATAACCGCACTGAGGGTAGACCTGGATTGTAACCGGACTGAGGTTAGACCTGGATTATAACCGGACTGAGGGTAGACCTGGATCATAACCGGACTGAGGGTAGACCTGGATTATAACCGGACTGAGGGTAGACCTGGATTATAACCGGACTGAGGGTAGACCTGGATTGTAACCGGACTGAGGGTAGACCTGGATTATAACCGGACTGAGGGTAGACCTGGATTGTTACCGGACTGAGGGTAGACCTGGATTGTAACCGGACTGAGGGTAGACCTGGATTATAACCGGACTGAGGGTAGACCTGGATTATAACCGGACTGAGGGTAGACCAGGATTATAACCGGACTGAGGGTAGACCTGGATTATAACCGGACTGAGGGTAGACCTGGATTATAACCGGACTGAGGGTAGACCTGGATTATAACCGGACTGAGGGTAGACCTGGATTATAACCGGACTGAGGGTAAACCTGGATTGTAAACGGACTGAGGGTAGACCTGGATTATAACCGGACTGAGGGTAGACCTGGATTGTAACCGGACTGAGGGTAGACCTGGATTGTAACTGGACTGAGGGTAGACCTGGATTATAACTGGACTGAGGGTAGACCTGGATTATTACCGGACTGAGGGTAGACCTGGATTGTAACAGGACTGAGGGTAGACCTGGATTATAACCAGACTGAGGGTAGACCTGGATTATAACCGGACTGAGGGTAGACCTGGATTATAACCGCACTGAGGGTAGACCTGGATTGTAACCTGACTGAGGTTAGACCTGGATTATAACCGGACTGAGGGTAGACCTGGATTATAACCGGATTGAGGGTAGAGCTGGATTATAACCGGATTGAGGGTAGACCTGGATTATAACCGGACTGAGGGTAGACCTGGATTATAACCGGACTGAGGGTAGACCTGGATTGTAACAGGACTGAGGGTAGACCTGGATTGTAACAGGACTGAGGGTAGACCTGGATTATAACCTGACTGAGGGTAGACCTGGATTATAACCGGACTGAGGGTAGACCTGGATTATAACCGGACTGAGGGTAGACCTGGATTGTAACAGGACTGAGGGTAGACCTGGATTGTAACCGGACTGAGGGTAGACCTGGATTATAACCGGACTGAGGGTAGACCTGGATTATAACCGGACTGAGGGTAGACCAGGATTATAACCGGACTGAGGGTAGACCTGGATTATAACCGGACTGAGGGTAGACCTGGATTGTAACCGGACTGAGGGTAGACCTGGATTATAACCGGACTGAGGGTAGACCTGGATTGTAACCGGACTGAGGGTAGACCTGGATTATAACCGGACTGAGGGTAGACCTGGATTGTTACCGGACTGAGGGTAGACCTGGATTATAACCGGACTGAGGGTAGACCTGGATTATAACCGGACTGCGGGTAGCCCATAGATTATAGCCGGACTGAGGGTAGACCTGGATTATAACTGGACTGAGGGTAGACCTGGATTATAACCGGACTGAGGGCAGACCTGGATTATAACCGGACTGAGGGTAGACCTGGATTATAACCGGACTGAGGGTAGACCTGGATTATAACCGGACTGAGGGTAGACCTGGATTATAACCGGACTGAGGGCAGACCTGGATTATAACCGGACTGAGGGTAGACCTGGATTATTACCGGACTGAGGGTAGACCTGGATTATAACCGGACTGAGGGTAGACCTGGATTATAACCGGACTGAGGGCAGACCTGGATTATAACCGGACTGAGGGTAGACCTGGATTGTAACCGGACTGAGGGTAGACCTGGATTGTAACCGGACTGAGGGTAGACCTGGATTATAACCGGACTGAGGGTAGACCTGGATTATAACCGGACTGAGGGTAGACCTGGATTATAAAGGACTGAGGGTAGACCTGGATTGTAACCGGACTGAGGGTAGACCTGGATTATAACCGGACTGAGGGTAGACCTGGATTGTAACCGGACTGAGGGTAGACCTGGATTATTACCGGACTGAGGGTAGACCTGGATTGTTACCGGACTGAGGGTAGACCTGGATTATAACCGGACTGAGGGTAGACCTGGATTATAACCGGACTGAGAGTAGACCTGGATTATTACCGGACTGAGGGTAGACCTGGATTGTTACCGGACTGAGGGTAGACCTGGATTATAACCGGACTGAGGGTAGACCTGGATTGTAACCGGACTGAGGGTAGACCTGGATTATAACCGGACTGAGGGTAGACCTGGATTATAACCGGACTGAGGGTAGACCTGGATTGTAACCGGACTGAGGGTAGACCTGGATTGTAACCGGACTGAGGGTAGACCTGGATTATAACCGGACTGAGGGTAGACCTGGATTATAACCGGACTGAGGGTAGACCTGGATTATAACCGGACTGAGGGTAGACCTGGATTATAACCGGACTGAGGGTAGACCTGGATTATAACCGGACTGAGGGTAGACCTGGATTATAACCGGTTTGAGGGTAGACCTGGATCATAACCGGACTGAGGGTAGACCTGGATTATAAAGGACTGAGGGTAGACCTGGATTATAACCGGACTGAGGGTAGACCTGGATTATAAAGGACTGAGGGTAGACCTGGATTATAACCGGACTGAGGGTAGACCTGGATTATAACCGGACTGAGGGTAGACCTGGATTATAACCGGACTGAGGGTAGACCTGGATTATAACCGGACTGAGGGTAGACCTGGATTATAACCGGACTGAGGGTAGACCTGGATTATAACCGGACTGAGGGTAGACCTGGATCATAACCGGACTGAGGGTAGACCTGGATTATAAAGGACTGAGGGTAGACCTGGATTATAACCGGACTGAGGGTAGACCTGGATTATAACCGGACTGAGGGTAGACCTGGATTATAACCGGACTGAGGGTAGACCTGGATTATAACCGGACTGAGGGTAGACCTGGATTATAATCTGGGGGCTCCTACCTGACGGTGTGGACGTCCTGAAGGACCAGGGCGATGAGGCGAGCCATGGGCGTGAACCCCGTCCCTGCAGCTAGCAGGTAGAGGTTTGTGACATCACGCAGGGGGCGGAGACTGAAGGCTCCCTCTGGACCGCTCACAGATACGCGGTCTCCTAGGAGACCAGAACAGCTGACAGGGTTAAAGGTGAGCCAGCGGAGCCAATCAGAGCCGGCGTGGGACGCGACTCACCGACGTGCAGGCCGTCCAGGTACGGGGTGAAGACTCCGTCAGGGTAAACCTTGATCATCAGGTGGAGGTCTGAGTCCTGGGAGGGGGGGTGGGGGGCTGCTGCCAGGCTCTGACTGACGGGGGTGTACGGCCTCACCACCTCGGTGTCTGAATATGGATGAAATCATCATCATCATCAGTCAGACTGACACATGGAGATTCCCAACGCTGCTTCTTTCCTCTCGGATGTAGAAGAAAGAAGCATATTCTTTCAGATATAAACTTTGTTATGTTTTCATTTCAATCTAAAATTAAAAACACGCTCATAGTTGGTGTAAGTAATAATATTTTATTAAAAAGAAACATAGTTCGAAAAAAGGGTTTTTGGAAGAAGTTTAGAAAAACGTATCGGGTAAAAGCCTTTAGTCAGACCTAACTAAAATCTAACATTCTCAAAATCTCTCCTGACACAATAAACCAGACTCAATAAGAACAAAACCCTCAAAAGTATACAGTCCACATAAAAGTATATTGATTATTAACAATATTCAATAATAATCAATGACTTTACTCAC
The DNA here is from genome assembly GCA_023101725.1 of Atherinomorus stipes. Classification (NCBI taxonomy): domain Eukaryota; kingdom Metazoa; phylum Chordata; class Actinopteri; order Atheriniformes; family Atherinidae; genus Atherinomorus; species Atherinomorus stipes. The sequence continues at coordinate 28,163 of JALJCO010004263.1, forward strand.
TTTTGGAAACCACAGTATAACAAAGTTTTCACTATAAATAAATAAATCATTATCCTCGTTATCACTATATAATCCTTAATGATACTCAATAATAATAATAATAATCATAATGACCTCTTTGCATAACGTAACACCTGATAACACTCTAATAGTGAATCACAATATCCATAAATACATGGTCATCATTAGTTCTTATTAATTTCCACATATCCTTTTATCATGTATGTATGTATATAGATAGATATATTTTCTCTTTTCCTTTTATATTTCATATTTTCGTCTTTGACAGTGTATACACATTTGACCGTCTTCCTGTTTTATTGTATTGTGTATGTTTTTACCTGCCTCGGCAGGGTGTAAATGAGCTCAGCTATAATGCCACATGCTTGGGTCTGTCATCGCAGATGTTCATCAGTGGCTGTTCTTATCAAAGTGAATGAGCGCAATGTTTCCTCCGCGGCCCCGCCTGTCCCAGAAGTCATTGCGCACAAGATGGGAGGGAATAAGCAGCAGAGCTTCGAGTGTAATATTTGAAGATATTCGTGGATTTTTAAGCGTTAAATGAAGTGTTTCCCCGTTAGAAACAACAGTCTCTGTGGAAAATGTAAAATTATGCGGACAAGCTTGAAAAAAAGAGTTTCTGCCTGAGAAAATGCATCTGACTGAGGTTATCCAGATGTGGGCGACAAGCGGTTAACGTGGTGTTAACGTCCGGGTCACGGCAGATAAGTGTAGATCCTGCAGAGTTTCTCCGTCTTCTCCGCGGCGGAAGTGGCTTTGGTTCGGCTCGAACTCTCAGCCGGACGTCTGCACCTGCAACAGCCGTTACGCTGAAGACGAGCAGCTTCATCCGCACATCCATCGCCGCTGTCCCTCTCTCTACCAGCTGCCCCTCATTTCACTCGTCACAGCGGCGCGTGTGCACGCTGAGCTGCTGGACCACAGAAACGTTTCCCACAACACTTTCAGTCGTTTCCAGGCTGATGTGCAATCAGAGCCTGAACAGTTGAACCGTTCCCTCCATGGTTTACGATCCGTGTCCGTCTAAGTCTCCACACGAGGTCGGATGGATCAACCTGCCGTACGGACCGCGGTCGCTTCGACACAGATCGGATATCTATCCGGTTCAGGACCACGTTTGAAAGTGGCCTGAATGCGACTTGTGCTGTTCACACGGTCAGAAGCAGACCGGCTACGGGTCACATTCCAGCAAAAAGATCGGATTTAGTTCGCATTTACCTGCAGTCTGAACGTAGTCTAACAACGGGATTAGAGATAACCTAGGGACCACATGTAATTTATAATCATTACAGAGATTGTCTGTCATTTAATCCCGTGAGAATCAGCCATGTCTGTGATCTGCTACCAATCTTCTGCTAAACTCCAGAGGTCCTCTGATAAAACTGATCCCAGCCGTGCTGCACGATGAACGTTTACGGGAACGTTTCCAGGTCCAGGACGTGCTGCACGATGAACGTTTACGGGGAGCGTTTCCAGGTCCAGGCGTGCTGCACGATGAACGTTTACGGGAGCGTTTCCAGGTGCAGGCGTGCTGCACGATAAACGTCTACAGGAACGTTTCCATGTCCGAAGCGAGCTGCACGATGGAAGGGTTTAAGCGGGGAGCGTTTCCAGGTCAGGGCGTGCTGCATGATGAGCGTTTACTGGAGCGTTTCCAGGTCCAGGCGAGCTACCTGATGAACGTTTACGGGAACGTTTCCAGGTCCAGGTGTGCTGCACCATGAGCGTTTTCGTTCGGGAGCGTTTCCAGGTGCAGGCGTGCTGCGCGATAGACGTCTACAGGAGCGTTTCCAGGTCCAGGCGTGCTGCACCATGAGCGTTTACAGGAACGTTTCCAGGTCCGGGCGTGCTGCGTGATGAGCGTTTGCGGGAACGTTTCCAGGTACAGGCGTGTATTATTTATCCCATTTATAAATCGGCTCGGATTTATGCTGCATGATGAGCGTTTGCAGGAACGTTTCCAGGTGCAGGCGTGCTACATGATGAGCGTTTAGGGAGCGTTTCCAGGTCCAGGCGTGCTGCAGATGAACGTTCTGGGGGGGCGTTTTCCAGGTCCAGGCGTGCTGCCCGATGAACGTTTGCGGGAGCGTTTCCAGGTGCAGGCGTGCTGCATGATGGACGTTTACTGGAACGATTCCAGGTCCAGGCGAGCTGCACGATGAACGTTTGCGGGAACGTTTCCAGGTCCAGAGCGTGCTGCACGATGAACGTTCTCCGGAGCGTTTCCAGGTCCAGGCGTGCTGCACGATGAACGTTTTGGGGAGCGTTTCCAGGTCCAGGCGTGCTGCACGATAAACGTCTGCAGGAACGTTTCAGGTCCAGGCGAGCTGCACGATAAGCGTCTAGGGAACGTTCCAGGTCCAGGCGTGCTGCATGATGGACGTTTACGGGAGCGTTTCCAGGTCCAGGCGTGCTGCGTGGTGAACGTTTACGGGGACGTTCCAGGTCCAGGCGTGCTGCATGATGAACGTTTGACAGGAACGTTCCAGGTCCAGGCGTGCTGCATGATGGACGTTTACGGGAACGTTTCAGGTCCAGGCGTGCTGCATGATGAACGTTTACGGGAGCGTTTCCAGGTGCAGGCGTGCTGCTTGATGAACGTTTACGGGAACGTTTCCAGGTTCAGGCGCGCTGCATGATGAACGTTTACGGGACGTTTCCAGGTCCAGGCGTGCTGCACGATGAATGTTTACGGGAACGTTTCCAGGTCCAGGCGTGCTGCACAATGAATGTTTGCAGGCAGTTTCAGGTCCAGGCGTGCTGCACGATGAACGTTTTGGGGAGCGTTTCCAGGTCCAGGCGTGCTGCATGTTATGCACGTTTACGGGAACGTTTCCAGGTCAGAGCGAGCTGCATGATGAACTTTTACGGGAATGTTTCCAGGTCCAGGCGTGCTGCATGATAAACGTTTGGGAGCGTTTCCAGGTCCAGGCGAGCTGCATGATGAACGTTTACGGGAATGTTTCCAGGTCAGGCGAGCTGCATGATGGGCGTTTGGGAACGTTTCCAGGTCCAGGCGTGCTGCATGATGAACGTTTACAGAAAACGTTTCCAGGTCAGGCGTGCTGCATTATGAACGTTTGGGGCGTTTCAGGTCCAGGCGTGCTGCAGTATGAACGTTTACGGGAGCGTTTCAGGTCCAGGCGTGCTGCATTATGAACGTTTACGGGAACATTTCCAGGTCAGGCGTGCTGCATTATGAACGTTTGCGGGAGCGTTTCCAGGTCCGGCGTACTGCATGATGAACGTTTACAGGAACGTTTCCAGGTCAGGGCGTGCTGCATGATGAACGTTTACGGGAACGTTTCCAGGTACAGGCGTGCTGCATGATACATCAGCTGAAAAGAAAGCAACCAGGTCCAGGCGTGCTGCATGATGAACGTTTGCAGGGAACGTTTCCAGGTCCGGCGTGCTGCATGATGAACATTTACGGGAACGTTTCCAGATCCAGGCGTACTGCATCATGAACGTTTGCGGGAACGTTTGCAGAGTCCAGGCGTGCTGCATGATGAACGTTTACGGGAACGTTTCCAGGTGCAGGCGTGCTGCATGATGAACGTTCTGAGGAGCGTTTCCAGGTGCAGGCGTGCTGCATGATAAACGTTTACGGGAACGTTTCAAAGTCAAAGACGATGCCCCCTTCATGAACGTTTGCAGGGAACGTTTCCAGGTCCAGGCGTGCTGCATTATGAGCGTTTACGGGAACGTTTCCAGGTCCATGGCGTGCTGCATGATGAACGTTCAGAGGAGCGATTCCAGGTGCAGGCGTGCTGCATGATGAGCGTTCTGGGAGGCGTTTCCAGGTCAGGCGTGCTGCATGATGAACGTTTACAGGAACGTTTCCAGGTCAGGCGTGCATGATGAACGTTTACGGGAACGTTTCCAGGTCCAGGCGTGCTGCATGATGAACGTTTACGGACGTTTCCAGTCCAGGCGTGCTGCATGATGAACGTTTACAGGAACGTTTCCAGGTCAGGCGTGCTGCATGATGAACGTTTGCGGGAACGTTTCCAGGTCCAGGCGAGCTGCATGATAAGCGTTTACGAAGACGTTTCCAGGCCCAGGCAGGCTGCACGATGAACGTTTACTGGAACGTTTCCAGGTCCAGGCGTGCTGCATGATAAACGTCTACAGGAACGTTTCCAGGTCCAGGCGAGCTGCACGATGAACGTTTACTGGAACGTTTCCAGGTCCAGGCGTGCTGCACGATGAACGTTTACTGGAACGTTTCCAGGTCCAGGGCGTGCTGCATGATAAACGTCTACGGGAACGTTTCCAGGTCCAGGCGTGCTGCATGATGAACGTTTACAGGAACGTTTCCAGGTCCAGGCGTGCTGCATGATAAAC
>JALJCO010004264.1:0-111736 GCA_023101725.1 Atherinomorus stipes
GAGAGTAAAATAATGTGATGAAGGAAGGTCTGCTGGTTTCTCTGTTTGGCTCCATGAGGTGGAAGAAAAACAACAACAACATACAAATACATCAATACAAATATTCAACAAGCATTTAGAGAACAAAGAAGTTCAGATTTTTCATGTGGAGAAATATTGATGGAAATAAAAATAATCATTAGCAGTGATTTCCTCAAAAAGAAACAAACAGGAAAACACAACAAATAAAAAAATGTCAAATAAACAACAGAACAGCAGAGCAGAGACATCACAACAATGAACTCTCAGCAACAAACACAGAAAATATGTTTACTTCACTTTACACAACTCAGCACTGGATCCAGGGTCAAACCCTCAAATCCAGCATAGAGCGGCTGAGTGAATGTGGTCTGGACTCTGTGGAGGAGAGTCCTGGTTCCAGAGACGCTGTAGAAGGACAGAATACCTGCTCTGTGATCCAGATGCCTCCTACTCTGGAGGACCGAGGACCTGAGATGGAGGTACTGATGCTGTTGTACCAAAATTTATAACTGTTTTGGTCACAATATAATGACCAAGATTTGTCATTAGATCCAAATCTACATTCACTCCCTCTTCCTGCTCTGCTGATATTCTTGTATGCAACTGCTACATAAACCTCTCCTCTCATCTCCACCTCCCAGTAACAACGTCCAGTCAGACTCTCTCTGCTCAGAACCTGCCAGTATTCAGTGAATCTGTCTGGATGTCTAGAATAAGACTGATGTTGATCCATTTTTGTCACCTTTCTGTTTCCCTCTGACAGTAACAGATGTGTGTGTGCTGTGTTTGGATCCAGTGTGATTTCACATGAACATCTTAAGAATCCAGTTCTGCTCTTTGGTTCTGGTTGTGACAGTAAAACATCCACATCAGTGACTGTCAGTGAGATGTTTGTCCATGTGTCTGTCAGAATGTGCTGTAGTTTATCTCTGAGCTCTGACACAGCTGCTGTCACATCCTCAAAGTATCTGAGAGGACGGATATTGATGCTGGATGAGTGTGTAGACTCACTGAGTGCTGACAGTGAGGGGTAGTTGTGTAGAAACTGGTTGTGATCCTCTGTGTGTGAGAGCTGCTTCAGCTCAGCTGATCTCCTCCTCTTCAGCTCAGTATCTCCTGCTCCAGCTTCTCCTGAAGCTCTTTGACTCCACTCACTTCAGTTTCCTGCTGGGATCTGATCTGCTGCTTCACATCAGAGCTTCTTTTCTGGATGAGACGGATCAGCTGAGTGAAGATCTTCTCACTGTCCTCCACTGTTTTATCAGCAGAGTGATTGATGGCCTCCACCTCCTGTTGAAGCAGCTTCACATCTTTCTCTCTGTCCTGGATTCTCTGCTGGATTTGTTGTCGACTCACCTCCAGCTCTCTCTGCCTCTCAGTCCTTTCTGCTGCAGCTGAGACTGTGTCGTGGCCTTTATGTTCATCCATAACGCAGACCAGACAGATACACTTCTGATCAGTACGGCAGAACATCTTCATCACCTCATCATGACGAGAGCAGATGTTCTCCTGGAGGTTCTTGGAGGGCTCCACCAGCTTGTGTTTCTTGAATGGAGCCACATTCATAATGAGGCTGAAGGTGTTTTTCACAGTAAGAGGCCAGACAGAATAAACAGGACTTGATGGCTTTCAGTTTTCTTCCAGTGCAGAAATCACAGGCCACATCTTCAGGTCCAGCATAGCAGTGATCAGCAGGAGCAGCTTGGAGTCCAGTCTTCTTTAGCTGCTCCACTAAAGCTGCTAACATGGTGTTTTTCTCCAGGTCAGGTCTCGGTTTGAAGGTTTTCCTGCATTGAGGGCAGCTGTAGATTCTCCTCTGATCCTCTCCATCCCAGAAGCTTTTAATACAGTTCATACAGTAACTGTGTCCACAGGGAATAGTCACCGGATCCTTCAGCAGATCCAGACAGATGGAACAAGAGAAGGTTTCTCGGTCCAGATGAACTCCTTTTTCCTCCATTTCACCTCTCAGTAACAGCGACTGTGTGAGCTTCACTTCCTCAAAGATGAAACTAGTCTGAGCTGCTGTCTGAGATCAGGAAGAAGGAGGAGGTTAATCAGGAAGTGATGTCAGGAGGAGTGGTTTGACAGCAATAATGTCTGATTAACTCTTTGTATGATGAAAACAATCACTTTAATCCTGAAGTTTTAAATCATTTTAAATAATCAGGGTTTAGAGTTGCTGATTTATGAGTTTCAGAAATGTAAACAAACTTGATCTGATGGTAAACAAAAGGAGTTCTTACTCATTTTAACAAGACTTTATTGTGTTTATTGATAAATTTATTGGTACATCTCTGTATCAACAGGACCTGAACGCACCATGTTATAGACTGGAAATAGATAACTACATGTATTCATGATTACTGCCAGTTAGACAATAATCATCTTTAACACACACTTTTTGACTCCTCTGCTAAGAAGCCAATGTAATTGCAAGCGTTTATTAATTTATTCTTTGTTTGTTAAAAGGAAAAGTTAATAATGGCTCAACAAAGAAGTAATTTAATCTTGGTATTGATCCGGATCACCATCAGGAATCTCTAAGGATTCTTTTCCATTGTGAGACAGGGTCATATGGGGAACTGAGCTGCTTGGTGGAAGTCTGCACTCTCATAGTGCTTTTCTAATTCATAGTTATGTTTTATTTACACGTCATTTAACATTCAGCAACAAGTTCAACATACAGCTGTGTGAAAAGGTTTTTGCCCCCTTCCTATTTCTCACTTTTTTGCATGTTTGTCACACTTGTCACAATGTTTCAGATCATCAAGCAAATTTAAATGTGAGACAAAGATAACACAAGTAAACAGAAAATGCAGTTTTTATATGAAGATTTTTATTTCTAAGGGGGAAAAAAATCCAAACTTAAATGGCCCTGTGTGAAAAAGTGATTGCCCCCTAAACCTAATAACTGGTTGGGCCACCCTTAGCAGCAACAACTGCAATCAAGTGTTTGCAATAACTGGTAATGAGTCTTCTACAGCGCTGTGGAGGAATTTTGTTCCACTCATCTTTGCAGAATTGTTGTAATTCAGCCACATTGGAGGGTTTTCCAGCAAGAACCGCCTTTTTAAGGTCATGCCACAGCATCTCAATGGGATTCAGGTCTGGACTTTGACTAGACCACTCCAAAGTCTTCATTTTGTTGTTCTTAAGCCATTCAGAGGTGGACTTGCTGGTGTTCTGGATCATTGTTCTGCTGCAGAACCCAAGTGTGCTTCAGCTTGAGGTCACCAACAGATGGCCGGACATTCTCCTTCAGGATTTTTTGGTAGAAGCAGAATTCATGGTTCCATTTACCACAGCAAGTCTTCCAGGTCCTGAAGCAGCAAAACAGCCCCAGACCATCACACTACCACCACCTTATTTCACTTTTGGTATGATGTTCCTTTTCTGAAGTGCTGTGTTTCTTTGACGTCAGATGTAATGGGACCTACACCTTCCAAAAAGTTCAACTTTTGGCTTTGAGGCGGGTTGAGGTGTGACGCAACGAGAAGCGACAGTTCAGTCTAAACAACATGGTGGCATCAGCAGACAAAACTAGCGTCAGCGTGGCTATCACTCAAGTTTTATCGGAGTTACAGAGTATTTCTTCACTGAAAGGAGAGCAAAACACTGCTCTGGAGGCTTTTCTCAAAGGAAAATACGTTTTTTCTCGTGTTTTCGTCGTCACTTTGTTAGGAGCTCGTATGCTTCGTTGATCTGATTGGTTTATTGGTCCCGTCTATCACCAACATAGGCGGTGATAGACAGATGCCTTATACAATAATCTAACCAGTATTTTCGCCCCTTCCCAAAACTACTGTTACGGTTTTAACAGGGGGGGGGGGGGGGGCAATCACTTTTTCACACAGGACCATGGAGGTTTGGAAAATAATTTAAAAATAATTTAATAATTCAATTTTAAAATTTAAAAGCTTTTAAACGTGTGTTGAAACAGATCCATCAGTGATGTGTTTTACTGAAGAACCTGAACTACTCACAGAACAGAGAACTCTGAATTCCTGCTGAACACACGAGTATCGTCTAATAAAAAGTCGTGTATTTCAGTATCTAGAGCAGAGTTTGATGCCATATTTTACTAAAGCATCAGTTTTAATAAAAAGCTGACTCTGTGTTCCTCTGCAGTTATGTTTCTGCTCTATATCATGAAAAAAGGACCAAAATCATCTCTGTGGAAATAAAAGAAATCAGTTTTCATGACTTTTTCCTTGTTGCTTTCAGGAATGAAGATGGATGGATGGATGGATGGATGGATGGATGGATGGATGGATGGATGGATGGATGGATGATAGACTTTAACCATGTTTACAAACAAACACTGAGTTCAACATTTCCTTATTTTATTGTGAATACTTCATGGCTCCAGATTTCCGTCATTTTTCTCAAAGTTTCTCTTTTGGTTCAAATCCAGAAAAATGACAGTAAAGATTCTTCAGAGTTAAATGTGATGAAATATTTCTCTGAGTATAAAGTTGGAATCTCTCTTTACTTTGACCTGCTCAACACTCGTACCTGTGATGATCCTGTAATCTCACAATACTGGAACAGAACAAAGATACTTCAGTTCTCGTTCCCACCGCAGTAACTTTTACTTTGTTTTACAGTCTTTATTATATTCTAATCAACAGTCAGAGTCAGATTTCTTATAGAGCATCAATGACAGCAGCAGAACCTGACCAGATATACTGAACTACTGTTTTTAAATGCTTTTTTACCTGAAAACATTCATTTCCTGGTATTTACTTCTACTCTATAGTATTAAGAGGCTGTATTTTACTCGATTGTACTCATATTAATTCAGCAGATTTACTCTCAAACTATGAAGAAACATAAATTCATCAGATAATAAAATATGACGTATTTTTTCTCTTTCAAGTATTTTTTATTCCATTTTTTATCATTTCAGTTTAAATCCAAAGTTATGTGTACTTTTTACTTTAAACAGAACATCTGTGGTTCTGATTGTGGAGCTTCAGTCCAAATAAATTATTCTTTTAATTCTTCTCACTTAGTTGAAATTACATCTTAATGACTGACAGAAAAACATTATTTAGAGGTTTGAATTTCAGTTAAATTTTTTTTCCTTCACCATCTCAGAACACGTTAAAAACAAGTTTTGAGTATTTATAATAAAACTGGTGAAACCCAGAATGTGATCCTGAAGCAAAGCAGCTCTTCCAGCCTCAGATGGGTTTAAAACACAAACTATTGAGTTTCTGCAGCCTTGTGGCGCCACCATGAGGAATGCTGCTGGTATTACAGCCTCAATTCACTTCTCACACAAACTCAATTCATGCTCAGGATGAATCCAGAATTTATTCTTTACCGCAAAAATCCAACAAGTTTAGTCTGAAGAATCAGAACATTTTGCTTCTGGGTCATCAAGGAGATTTTTACTGAGAGTTTTACTTTGAAACTTAAATGTTTTCATATTTGCAGGAGTGTCATTACTGCAAGAACAAACTGATGTGATCAGATGAACGAGATCAGCCCAATAATGAAAACAGTTTACACTTTATACAGTCTCTGGTTTACACAAGAATCACTGAAAATGAGAATATTAATAATATCTTGTTCTTAATAATGATTTTTCCATTTCCAAAATATTGAGAGTAAAATAATGTGATGAAGGAAGGTCTGCTGGTTTCTCTGTTTGGCTCCATGAAGTGGAAGAAAAACAACAACATACAAATACATCAATACAAATATTCAACAAATATTTAGAGAACAGAGAAGTTCAGATTTTCATGTGGAGAAATATTGATGGAAATAAAAATCATCATTAGCAGTGATTTCCTCCAAAAAGAAACAAACAGGAAAAACCAGCAAATAAAAAAATGTCAAATAAACAACAGAACAGCAGAGCAGAGACATCACAACAATGAACTCTCAGCAACAAACACAGAAAATATGTTTACTTCACTTTACACAACTCAGCACTGGATCCAGAACCATAAATTCATAACTCCAGCATAGAGCGGCTGAGTGAATGTGGTCTGGACTCTGTGGAGGAGAGTCCTGGTTTCAGAGACGCTGTAGAAGGACAGAATACCTGCTCTGTGATCCAGATACACTCCTACTCTGGAGGACCGAGGACCTGAGATGGAGGTACTGATGTTGTTGTACCGAAATGTAGAACTGTTTTGGCCACAATCTAAGGACCAAGATTTGTCATTAAATCCAAATCCAGATTCATTTCCTGCTCTGCTGATATTCTTGTATGCGACTGCTACTTCAATCTTTCCCCTCATCTCCACCTCCCAGTAACAACGTCCAGTCAGACTCTCTCTACTCAGAACTTGACACCATCCAGTGAATCTGTCTGGATGACTAAAATAGGACTGATACTGATTAATAAATGTCACCTTTCTGTTTCCCTCTGACAGTAACAGATGTGTGTGTGCTGTGTTTGGATCCAGTGTGATTTCACATGAACATCTTAAGAATCCAGCTCTGCTCTTTGGTTCTGGTTGTAACAGTAAAACATCCACATCAGTGACTGTCAGTGAGATTTTTGTCCATCCGTCTGTCAGAATGTCCTGTAGTTTATCTCTGAGCTCTGACACAGCTGCTGTCACATCCTCAAAGTATCTGAGAGGACGGATGTTGATGCTGGATGAGTGTGTAGACTCACTGAGTGCTGACAGTGAGGGGTAGTTGTGTAGAAACTGGTTGTGATCCTCTGTGTGTGAGAGCTGCTTCAGCTCAGCGTCTTTCCTCTTCAGCTCAGTGATCTCCTGCTCCAGCTTCTCCTGAAGCTCTTTGACTCCACTCACTTCAGTTTCCTGCTGGGATCTGATCTGCTGCTTCACATCAGAGCTTCTTTTCTGGATGAGACGGATCAGCTGAGTGAAGATCTTCTCACTGTCCTCCACTGTTTTATCAGCAGAGTGATTGATGGCCTCCACCTCCTGTTGAAGCAGCTTCACATCTTTCTCTCTGTCCTGGATTCTCTGCTGGATTTGTTGTCGACTCACCTCCAGCTCTCTCTGCCTCTCAGTCCTTTCTGCTGCAGCTGAGACTGTGTCGTGGCCTTTATGTTCATCCACAGAGCAGAGATAACAGATACACTTCTGATCAGTACGACAGAACATCTTCATCACCTCATCATGACGAGAGCAGATGTTCTCCTGGAGGTTCTTGGAGGGCTCCACCAGCTTGTGTTTCTTTAATGGAGCCACATCATAATGAGGCTGAAGGTGTTTCTCACAGTAAGAGGCCAGACAGACTAAACAGGACTTGATGGCTTTCAGTTTTCTTCCAGTGCAGAAATCACAGGCCACATCTTCAGGTCCAGCATAGCAGTGATCAGCAGGAGCAGCTTGGAGTCCAGTCTTCTTTAGTTCTTCTAATAAATCAGCAAACATGGTACGTTTTTCACCAGGTCAGGTCTCGGTATGAAGGTTTTCCTGCATTGAGGGCAGCTGTAGATTCTCCTCTGATCCTCTCCATCCCAGAAGCTTTTAATACAGTTCATACAGTAACTGTGTCCACAGGGAATAGTCACCGGATCCTTCAGCAGATCCAGACAGATGGAACAGCAGAATTTTTCTCGGTCCAGCTGATTTTCCTGCTGCGCCATTTTCCTCTTCACAGTAACTGTCAAACAGTTTCACTTTCCCTGAACAGAAAGGATCTGTGCGCTCTGAAGGACAACAGATCTCACATGAAGCAGGAAATGAGTCTTACCAGCAGCTGCATGTTCCACCATGTTGCTCACACCCATCCTGATGTAGAGAGATCTGTGGAGGGGCGGGAACAAAGAAATATCTGCTGGGAGTGTCTACAGGAACTAACATGTAACATGATCTGCAGCATCAGTGCAGACTTTGAACAGATAAACTTCTGTTTCCAGCCTCTTGTACTGTTGTTTACAATTCTCCTTTAGAGACTCTCCACAGAGACCAACAGCTGCTTTGCTCCACTTTAAACATAAACTTCATGTTTAACTTCATTAAAAACAGACTTGACCTGTTTTATGAGCAAAACATGGAGACACTTTGCTGCTGATAATGAAATCAGTGTTCGGATGTGACACAGCCGTTCTTCCAGTTTATTCAGGTTTAGACACAAAAACAAGTGTCTCAGGTTGAAGGAAAAAAAGCTGGTTTGGAATTAAACATGTTCATCATTAAATGGAATATTCTTTAATATGCTGTGTAAGCTAAAACTTCATGAGTCCATCATTCAGTCCACCATCAAGGCACCTCAGAAAGCTCAAACACTCATTTCAAGACAGTGTGAGGGACACTCCTTTGTGGATTCATCATGTGATTGAAACAGTTCTTACTTCAATCTGCTTTGTAAAAGAGCTGCTGCAGCTGTAATGTTGTTAAAGAAAACTAAACTTCAGAGAGGAATTTCTACTTTGTACAAACCACATTTACAAACAGCAGAGTCATAAAATCAGATGTCAGGACCAGAATGTGAAGTCAAACTAACCCATGGCAGATAATACTCTGATCAATACACACTTCAAACACACATTATTGACATTTATCAGATTTGAAAAGTTTCTCAACCTGATTGATTCTTATGCAGTTAGCACTAAAAGCTGCATCAGAATCAGTGAGCTGCAGCTTCTCTTTATTTTCTGATAGATAATTGATGTTCAGCTGAGAAACAGCTGATTAAACTGCAAACTGCTGGAAGATGTTCAGAGATTTCTGTTTTCATTTCATTATTAACTGTTGCTGCAGTCAAGGTGGATTTTAGCAGAAAAGTATGAGAAGTTGTAATTAAGTGAACAACCAGCAGGAGGAGGAATAACTCCACTGAAACTTAAAGATCATGAAGAAAATGTCTTTGTTGATGTGTTTTGTCTGCGTCTGTCACATCTACACTGAAATGTAAACCTCCTTATCTTCATCAATATTTTCATTTATTTTCAATTGTTTGCAGCTCTGCTCTGCAGCAGCTAAAAGTTATTGATCTGTTTTCAGTTTTCCTGCTGATGAAACACAACATCCCTCTAATAAAGATTTATCTATTTAAGTATCTAGAGGATATTTTGATGCCAGACTTTACTAGAGCATCAGTTTTAATAACAACTGGGATGTTTTTCTGACTTTAACCATCTCATTTAAGTTAGTAAAGCTCACAATTTTTCACATCTGGACTTTATTGGGGTGATTTAACTGAAATCAACTTCAATTTGTTCATATGTGCAGATATTTTTATGCTCTGTATCATGAAAACATGTGAGAAGCATGAATTAATGCATGACTTTTTCCTTGTTGCTTTGACGAATAAAGAAAGGGAGATGTTTGAGAGAGATGACAAACAGCAGACTTCAAGCCTCCCACCTGTTAATGAGCATCACGGAGCAACAAGTTGAACAAGTTACCATCCATCCCGCAGGACTCCACACATCAGATGGATTTTCCACATCTGAACAACTCTTCCACTCCAACTAGAAGGACTCTGTATCCTGATAAGGGACATTAAAGCACTTCTGAGAGCCAACAGGTTTCCTTTCCCAGTCAGAAATGTGTGAAGAAGAAAGTTTCTCTTCAGTCTGACAGAGATTTTCATTCTCTTCAGTAACGTCTGCAGCAACACGTCCCCACACATCTAAAGACCAGAGGAAATGTTGCTTTCACTTTTATGATTCATTCAAATATTAGCTCATATTTCATCTTTTATTTCACTTTCTATGATTATCTCAGAAGCTGATGAGTTTTGTTCATTTACTGTAATATTTTTATCCAATAACATTTATAATTATTTCATTTATCAGCATCTTAATCCAAATCATTGGGTAAAAAAAAGTGTTTTTACAGCATGTAACACAGTATGTTATTTATCTCATTAACAGCAAAACTACTGATGGAAAATTCAAATTACATGCGAGAAAAAAATAATTAGAAAATGATTTTATCCAAAGAATAAAGTAGCTGTTCAGTTTTAGTTGTGCCAGGCTACATTTTAAAGTTTGAAACTTATATTTTTCTTGATAACTTTTCACTTACAAAGTTGATGAAAAAGTGATTTTTTTTTGTGAAGTGGTAACAGATGGAAAATAATTGACAACCAGTGTTCTGTATTACATATAATTTAGAAGAAGAGACATTTTTCTTTTGATTTTTAGTGGAGAATATCTGAATGGATGATAACAGTAAATCGCATGGGTAATTTCTGGAGATAAAGTTCTCTTTGTAGCTCTGCATGAGAGACTTCTCAGCAGGTATCTGATGGTTAGTTTCAGCTGCTTCATTAAATCATCAGTCAGATAAAAAGTCCACCTCAGAACACTGAAGTATTTCCTTTCCCTCAACCTCGGTGCTTTTTGGACGTATGTGGAGGAGTCGTGATCTGAAACCGAGAGGAACTTAATGACAACATGTAACTGGTTTGACAATTTTCTGCCTTCACCAGACGACACTCCTCTGCTAGACGATCAATCCCACACAAAATCAAACCTATTGATTTATAGTCTGAAATTCAGCCAACATGCAGCTTTGACTTTAACATGCAGGTAAACTCTTCTTCAGTCCAGAGAAAATCTTGCTTTTTATGTCACTACAAACCAAAGATACGACTCGTATAAAGAGTTATCTGCCTTAGATGTGGATATGATCAACATTTCTGTGCCCAAAGAGCAAAGTTTCCCTCACCTCATCACAAAAACTGCTCCTGGATCACAAGAACATTTAGATTAAAAAAATATGCTTTATTTTAATATGGAGAAAAAAATAGTAAGTGTTCGTAAAAATGTCAGTCACAAGTAAAGTTCTTAACTTATTAGCTTGTAGCTCTGATAGCATCTGTTGCAGCTTTTTCAAAGTTCTTAATTTGCTTTTACTAATTTCATTTTCTGCAACTGTATTTATTCATTCCCAACTATCCATTCACTTAATTTCATAGTTTCTCTTGGTTGTGCTGCTTCTATTACGTGTATGTGGTTGCTAGATTTTTTGTCCAATCAAATTTCAGCCTCTGTGTGTAGCCATGCCAATCTAATCTGCCCAGGGCCTTCAGAACCAGCAGTGCCGGCCGATGTAGCCTTAATAAAATTAGAAATGGACTTTTTCTTTAACCAATCAGGTTTCAGATTTGCCACACAGGGTCAGGTAGGGCCTGAAGTAACGTCAGCATTTTCTGTCCTCTGGTTAGTTAGGGCAAAACGTTTACAGCCAAGGTCAGCTAGCACCGTGGTTCCCAAACTGGGGGGCCAGGGAGGGCTCAGGGCTAACTCAGGGGGGGCTCAGCAAGGGTAAAAAGTTTAGTTTTTGCAGTTCTAACAAAAAATGGGCATATTTTTTAAAGTACTAATGAACAAATGATGATGACTCAACAAAAGGCATTCCCCCCCCCCCCCCCCCCCCTCCCAAATGCAGTACAATTTTTTCATGTGTCTCATGGTAAATGTCTTGGTGCATGTGGTAATGGTGGTGGCATGGGGGGCTTGACATTATAATTCCCAGCAAAAGGGGGGGGGGGGGCACAGTGGCAGCTGGAGGAGGGGGAGAGATGGACTTGGTCTCGGACAGACTAAAATATTTTTCCAGAAAAGCTTGACATTGTGATGAGATGTTGGCCAACTCTGAAGCTGCCACAGGAAAAGATTTACTGATGGAACGGAGATGCAGAAATCACCCTGATCACAGAGTCGTAAGTCTTCCTGTGCATCATGGAAAGAAGGATGGATTTTATTTATAAATCATCATCTCCAGTGAATGTGATATATGTTATTTAAATGTTTGATGTTTTTGTTAGACAAACGGATGAATATTGACTCTCAACTGCTCCTGATGATGTATGACATATATGCGTTGAGTTGTGGTTATAATGTAGAGGTTTGGTATTGTCTTAACTGGGCTTCTTGCTTTATTCATCATTATATTCACAGATATTTAAATCTTGTTTCATTGCATATTTCTACAGCATTGATGGCTTCTTTTATTGTGACAAGAAAGTGGTGATACTAAAAAGTAGATTAAGTCGGGGAAGTGAAGGCCCAGGTACCAGATGTACGGCCCACCACTGCTTTACTACATGTTATACTACATGTTTTATCATGTTTAGTTATTATAAACAACCTTGTCAGGTCTCAGGGAGTCATTAAAAAGCTACACGATAATGCTACCTCACACAAGTTCATGAGTCCGAGCCCATCCGCTAATTACAGAAACGCAGTGGAGATGAAGAAGAAATGTCTCACTGGAACGGTTTGCACAATTTTTCCTCTATTATGAGCGAGACCAGTTTGAAAGTAAACACAAAGCTTAAAGAACAAATAATAATTTATATCGGCTTCATACAGTTCTGAGACAAACGTTCTCTTTTAGGTTTATTTCAATCATCTGATGGTGTTTATCTTGGAAAATACTCTAATTTTTTTCATGTATATATTATCACGCTTCCATTCCAGAAAACAGGCTGTTGTAAACAGGAAAGCAGCTACTCCCTTTATTAAGTTATTTCATCACTTTTCTGTCTATATTACTTTCGTAAATCACTTTAGTACGTGCTCCATAAAAGAGTGAAAAGTGCTTGTGATTTGAAGGGAGCAAACGTGCAGCTTGAAATTCTGAATACCAACGAACACATTAAAGCAAACAGCAAACGAATGCTGCAAATTTAACATCTGAGAGAGAGGAAGCATCAACAGCTCAAACAATAAACTCATTAAAATGGCTGCAGACTAATTTTCTGCTCGTTAGCTGTTGATTCAGATGATTTTTTTTCCTTTGCTGGATAAAAAGATATTTAGACAAAGAGAACCATCCACATTGCATCAACTCATTCCTTTAAAACTTGAAGAGAGATAACATGACAAGTAGGAACAGCTTCTTCTGTGCATCCCCCCCATTTCTGGCAGACTGTGCAGATAGTGATGTTGTTCGTCCCCCTGGAGTCATCTCCATGAGCTGAACCCTTGCAAACCTTGTTTCATTAACACTAACCACGCCTCAAGTATCCTTCACCTACTACATGTCTCTATCCCTACTGAGCTTTCCAGAAGCCATCGGATGGATTAGATTCCCTTTAATTGTAGCTGCAGGCGTGACTCTTCAGCAAGACAGGCTCCATCTAAACTCTAACAGCAGAATAGTCTTTGTTTTCACAGATCTGCCAGACATGGCATTCTTAACAAAGCAGAAAGGTTTACTGCAGAACACATCAAATGTAGATTTATAGCTCATGTTTGAGGATGTGTGGAAGTTTTTCCACAAGCTCTAATGTGAAACTTTGGCTGACTTGATGGAAAAACTGTATGGAGGACAGTACTTTCCAAACTAAGTTGTTTCTGTTCACTTGTGTCCAACTTAAAAAAAAAAAAAAAAAATCAGACCACCTTCAGTTTACAATATTCTATTCAGGGATGGTAGTCTATTAAGTTCAAGTTGGTTTTATAGCACTATTTATACAACCAAAGGATGCACAAAGTGCTGCACAGATACACACCAGGTGCCAGTAACAGACATTGCTCAAAACAATGAAAAGATTTGCAACATAAAACCAATAAAACTAATACAATAAAAATAAAATAAGATTGAAAAAGAATATTAAGACCAGTACAAATAATGACTGAGAGGGGAAGGCCTGTGCAAAGAGGTAAGTGTAGTTTTAAAGGTGGAGGTAGACTGTAAATTTAATAAGAGATAAAGGTGAGGAGCAAAAACGGAAAAGGCCCTTCCACCCATGGAAATGTGCCTAGATCTGGGAACCTCAGATCTAAGCAAGGAAAGCACTGAAGGAGACGCTAAAGGCAGGGTGGATGATGTTTTCCAGGAGGATTTTTTTACTATATTGCTTAAAGTCTTCTTCACTCACCGTTTGCAGCCAATTAATTAAATGTTCTGACACAAAAAAAAAAAAAAAAATCACTTGTGGAACGTACAGCACTGGAAAAACCCTTCCAATTAAATTAATTTTAATTGATGGAGTTTTAACGGGCCGTTCTGATTGATTGAATGATTTTTATGTCCATCAAACTCAACTGCTGTCTGTCGCACACCAACTGTCCTCGCGCGCATGTGCGCGCGCTCGTAACTCGCCATGACCATCTCAGTTCAGACGAACCGAGAAAACATGGCTGCTCGCTGCTCTTATCTATGCCGCTGTTTGCTCTTAAAAAGATAAAACGGATGTGAATTAAGTCATGGAGGTGTTGGTGTTTGCAGTGAGGATGTTTTACGCCGCAGTTGGAGGTGAGATAATGATCACTTTTAGGAAACATGGTTCCTCTGCTGTTTACTTGGAAGCTAACAAGCTAGCCACTCGGCTGTTCTTGATTATCTTCGTCGATAAGAGCGCACGCAACCGTTCCTGTGCACTGGAGGCGTGGTTTCGGGGGGTGTATTATTTTTCTAACGTTGCTTGTTCGAACTGTTTTTCCAAGATTCCCTACCCTGCCTTTAAGATCTGACCAGTGCACACTGGGTGAGAGGGGTAGAAAGGTAGGACGGGGACAAGCCCGTTTTGAAAACCAGCAGTAGAATTTTAAACTGGACTCTAAAACAGACAAGGAGCCAGTGAAGGCCAGCAAGGATGGGAGTGATGTGTTCACACCTTCTTGTACCCATCAGCATACGGGCTGCAGCATATGGGCTGCTCTGAAGACGTGGAAGAGAAGCGTGATAGAGTGAGTTATAATATAGCCAGGACATGATTAACAGATGCACGACTTTTTAGGTCATGCATGGGAAAAGGCTCAAGTTTAGCAAAACTCTTGGCTGGTAAAAAAACAAAAAAAAACAAACAACTTTTAACTATTGTCTACATATATACATATATATATATATATATATATATATATATATATATATAATAACATAATAACAATGATAATAACTTGAACTTATATAGCGCCTTTCAAGGAACCCAAGGTCGCATTACAGAGGAAATAGATAAACAAAAACACCACAAGGACAAAAGAATGAGCACAGCTGAGTGACCTAATTCTAGAGATAAGAAAACATTATTAAAAAATCTTAAAAGTGTCGTTTCTGAGCTGTGGGCAGGTTTAAAGTCAGACTGGAGCTAGTCAGAGATCTCGTAGTGTCCCAGATGATCTTCTGTCCAGTGCACTATTAAACCACTGTCCCCATGTTTATGGTGTTTTTCTGTAATATTTTAGATAAATCAGATTACATCAGAAAAAAAAGGATCAGTTAGACACCTTTAATTGTGAGCATTCATCTCTATTATATCCAAATGTAGCTGTTATGTACAGCTGTAATCTTATTCAAGGGTCTGGAAGCCTGTTTTTCCTCCCAGAAATAAAAGGAAGGACAGCAATAAAATGTAAAGGTCAGTGGGATTAAGCCAGGGGTAAAAGTCAGGTCACTACAGAGTAAAAAGCAGCTTTGAGAAACATTGCTGCTCCATTTAACTTCTACAGGAGATGAAGACGGTTATCCAGGCTCTTCTCACCCGGCGTCTCACACGTTAGATTTAACTGACACTGGTTTAAAATGACAGCTTCAAAGCAAAGATGTCTAAATGTAAAACTTGCCCGTCATGTTGAGTCCTCGCTTCCTCTGCTCGAGTCTCTGCTGGGATGAACTAAGATGTGAGGAGAGGAATCCAGGATGTGTAAGCTGGAAAACAAGATAAGGGGTTTGTTTCTGTTGCCATTCACCAGATAACCTTGTACCTGTGTCTAGAATTTATTTATTAAAAAGTCAACAAGTGTGCAGTATGATTTCCAAAGCCGTGTGAAGCTGTTTTCCAACTTAACATGGGAGGAATTTCCGGCAGCCACCAGTTTCTTTTTTTTTAAAATTTTTATTTCCTGCTAATAAAACAGACAGAAAGCAGGATTAGAATATTGAAGTTAATATTTTTTGAGGAAATGTTTAACAATTTTAAAATCCAAAACTAAAATAAAACAGTGAAAAAAAATCTGGGGCTTTCCACTTTCTGTGGTAATTCTCTGAAATGAGAGCAGGTTAGTGGTTGGGAACGAGTTTTCAGTTAGGATGCTTCTCTCTCCATGAGGATGGACCAAAGCTTTGGTGGAAATGGATCGCTTCACAACACCAGTTCACAGGAGTGCATTAAATGCTGTTGAGACGCGTGATGAGCGCCATCCCCACCCAGTAACCCCTGTGAGATCATTGTTTGTGGAACTTCAGAAACTCTGTTTCTGCTTTATGATATTACTATGGCTCCCATTACGGCAGCAAGAAATGTTGGTGTTTATGGCCAAGTCTTATCTTTTAACCACACAAAGTTTTCCATCATAGCATTTCAGGAACATCACAAAGATCAGAAGCCTTATTTACGGTAACAGTACAGGAGATTGTCTTCATGCGCTTAGATTAATATTTTAATGGAGTTTTAAACAGCTCTTGTAAAGTCCTCCAGAATACTGCTGCCAGAGTGTTGACAAGTGTCACCAGGACAAGAGAGACATCTTAACTCCTGTCTAGCTTTCCTTCACCGGCTTTCTGTCAAATTAGAACTTTATTAAAATGATTGTAATAACTCACAAAGCTCTCAGTGGTCTGGCATCATAAAATGAACTTACTGTTCTCTACAACCCCAGTAGTAGGACTCTGCTGTCAGAATGTTGGGTTGCCAGTGGTACTGTAATAAACCATCTTATTCTTTTATACTTTGAGGTTGAGTAGGATGTTTGTCCCATAACAGTTACCAAAAGCCCCGTTTCCACCAGCGGGTCTGGGTCGGGCCTGGGCGGATAAGGTGGGTTTTGGTGTGGATGTGTTGATATCATGTTGGGTCCCCACAGCGTACTGGCCCTTACCCTGGAGGCGGAGTATTAACCGGATAGCGCTGCTACGTGATCACGTGACATCATCGCAGTGCAACCCATTTTTAACCAAAGCGCCGCACCACACGTGACAGAAACAAAGGAGTCACCCCTGCTTTGTTTTTATGCCAGGTCACATGGGAAGTTACGGATTTTTCAAGAAATCATCGGATTGCTGTGTGTTAGCTCCACCTCTTTGGTCCGGATCGGTTAGATCAGTACCCCTACCAAAGGACACCAAAAAAGTAGGCCGGGTCAGATATAAGGGTACCCGTCCCAGTTTTTATCTGTGGAGACGCAAAAAAACATGGACCGATCTGACATGACCCGACCCAGACCTGCTGGTGGAAACGGGGCTATAGAATAGGCACTTTTGCCCTGGTTGGTGGGATTTGATAATAATAAACAGAAATGAGACACTACGTATGCCACAGAGCAGGCACATTTTTATAAAAGGGCAAACCCCGTTGGAAAAGTGTAAAATTACACATAATTGAGGTCGTGTCCTTTTGATTGACAGGCAGCAGACTGGATGTCCGCCCGTCGACCCGTGGCTAACAGTTAGCTTCTTGTTTGCTCTCGGTAAGGTCTCGGTCTGCAGCAGAGTAGCGAAATGGTGGTTTTTGGCTAACAGCAAGTCAAAAATGAATTACCGTTATCCCGCCTTTTAGGAGGCTAATCTTCGTTATCTCCTATTAGTTTCGAGTTAGCTCAGTTCGCATTTAGCCCAGAGTAAGTTCTCTGTCAATCATTTGTCCCAAGCTGCGCTTTGCCCATTTTATTTTTTTTCTGGGAGTGACGGCACACGTGACACGGCAAGATGGCGACGGTGGGACACGCCCAACTGGCTTCACTTTCCCCTATTCAGATGTCCATTTTTTTTTACAGTCTTTCAGTGCCACTGATCAGTAAGTCCAGATAAGAGGTTGAGCTTCTGGCTTCGAGGCTCCTCTCATGTTTATTTTAATGCTTTGCTTTTTTATATTTTTACTTCAGCTTTTAGTGGTATGGCTACTTTTATTTACAAGTTGTTTTAATGTATTTCTTTTGTGCTTTTGTAAAGTACTCCTGTGATTCACTTGTATTTGAGTGGTAAACTAAGTAGGCTGGATTTGATCAATGAATGTATGCATGATAACAATGTGCTAATATGCCCAGCTCTAATAATGGACAGGAACAAACAACATCTGAACTCACATCTGGAAAAATTTAGATTTTTAATGTTGGTACCACTCAATACAGCAAAACATTATTGATCCATGCAGGTTTTGTGGGATTTTTATCTCCATTGATTCACAGTTTGAGTTCAAGAATTAAGTGATCCACATGAGCACAACACATTAGCTCCTATCTGTTAATGATGCAAGTCAAGTTTGCATCAACTTCCTTTGGGCACGATTATCAACTAGAACTTTTCTGCTGCTGCGGCATTCATTTATAAAATTCTTGCCCATTTATCAGTTTTAAATAACCAAGAGACATTCAGTCAGTCCCTCATGCACACAAACAAACAACACCACAGATGAATGGTTTGACCCCACAGCGGTGATAAACTCTGGTGCGTGGAGGTTTCTAATGAGTGTGGACGGAGCTCGTGGGATACACAAAGCTCACATCCAAACATAAATCTTCAGCTCAACTTTATTTATCCTTCATACACACCAGCGTTGGTGCCTCTTACTGTAACACACTATCACCAAGGAGGGGCCCAATTAAATCACCAGACTCTAATGAACACCTGGCAGGCTGGAGCTGCCTGACATGTCGAGTTTCAGCTGCTTCTAACAGGCAAAGTGGTAAATATTTATATATTTTTACTCAGATACTCATTAATATCAGCCACATGTAAGCTGTGAATTGCGATTGTGGATTTTTCACTAAAAAGAGAATTAAGTATCAAATGCAATGAGCTGCTCATGCTGAAACCTGGCAGATCGCGTCTTAGAGGGGGATCAAGTCATCACTGGTGATAAATGTCTCTTCCATTTTATAATTCTTTAAGCTGGGTTGCAAAAAAAGCTGTTTTCTCTTAGGAGCAGAGATCTGAGAGGTGCTGTCCTTTTTCAAAAACTTATTTAGGTGTATACCCATACGGAGAGATAATATGACATGACTACATTCATTGATATACAAGAGTTGAATTCAAAACCACTTTGTGAGGCAATCAGGGTCTGATGCATCCTCCCTGCAGAGCAGTGATTTGAATAAAAAGCGCTGGGGTGGGACCCCCTGGAGTCTGGATGCTGCAGGTAAGCATGCCGATGGAGGAGGATGAGGTTGGTAACAGGAAGCGGTGGAGGATGGTTGGGAGGCATGTAGCACAAAGCCAGCTATGATGGGGAATGGCAGAACAGGAGAGTTTTTAAAAGCAAGGATCAGAGAGATTGTCTTAAAAGCAGCAGGCTAGGAGACCAAAGTGGAGAAGACAGAAAATTGGGTGAGTTTGACAGCGTGGGAAAACAGATGTGACAAAATGGAGCAGGATGAAAAGCCCAAACACCAGAGGATGAGGGAGGTGTACATGTGGGGACTTAACCCAAAAATAAAGCTGATACTTAAAGGAGTTCAAAGGATCTGATCTAATGATAGAATGTGAAATAGCCACGTTGGTCCCCAGAACTACTGCAGTTTTCTGAAGAAGAAAGAAAAAAGGACTCAGTAACAACAACTGCTAAGTTTTACTACCCTGTTCCCATCATAATGCAGTTTTAAACTTCAGTCCATTAATGTCCAAGTATCAAAAAGTGTTTTAATCATCAGCACAAAAAACAAAACAAACAAAAAAAACAGGCTCAAGGACAAAAGACAAACGTTAAACTCCACACTGGAGACATAAAATCAATGTCTTTTACGGTTCAAGGCTGAAGCATAAAAAAGATTCAAGGACAAAACACATGAGACAACTAGGAAAGCACTCAGAGAGCGCAGACCTCCCCCAAGCAGCTCGACTCCCTTATTTTTGTGTTCTGGATCATAGAATCCGGAATTTTCTCTGGATCTGGATCAACTTTCAAAACATGATAAAACTCATTGAAATCCTTTCTTGTAATTTTTTACCAAAAATTCGACCTGGGTGATGTTCATGTAAGACTGTTTAGGCGTTGGTAAGGAGGTCTGATGTTCACCGTGGGGTGTCGGTCAGAACACACAGGACTCGCTTGTACAGTTAAATGTCTTCACTGGTCACTCTTAATCAAAACAGCACAATAATGCAACAAACGACTTACAGGTGAGGAATTCCAGGTTAGTTAAGGTGAATGCCTGGATGGAAGTGAGTGTGGTCTGAAATACGAAGCCATGATGAACATTCGTTTGGCAAAAAAACTCATTCAAGGTATTAATTATTACTAATAAACCCCTTACAGATAGGACTAAACATGTATATGTGTTCAAAGCTAACAGTTACAGTAACTGGCATGGAACAGGTCAGCTAGCTTAATAGCATAAAAAGGCAAATGATGGATGGAGGAAACTTCTGAATAAGTAAATATTCGGCTAAATAACATTAAAGGCTAAATAAACATCCTGTTCAGGCATAAATAAAACTAGTTACTTACAGTTCTTCACAGACGCACACAGTTCATCATATTCAACTGGCTAGAAGTCTGTCCAACAGTCTCTCTCCTTGTGTTCACTGCTGCTCATAAGTTTCATTTCTGCATCCTGACATTATGTGCTCAATAGTGCAGCTGCACACTTCTGCCACAAGGGGGCACTCCCGCCTCATCACCAGTCTGTCCAACATTGCTGATCTCACAATTATAAAGAATCCTTCAAAAATTTCCTGGATCCAGAAGGTGATCCGGATCACCACCAAAATTTAATGGGTTCATCTTTGGGCTGAGGCCCACGACTGGTGAAAATTTCAGGTCGATCCGTTCAGCACTTGTTCCGTAAATTTGTTGACAGAAAAACCAACGCTACCTCTTATTGCCCACTTTATTACCTCCTTGGCGGATATAAAGTGAGAAAAACTGGACACACAAGGGAGTCAGAGGGGCGGGCAGGAAATATTTACCTACAGTTAGAAGGAGGACGGGGACTCACAGGTGAAACGGTGGGGCAGATACTGATGACAGGAGGGCAGGAAGTGAAGACGCCTGAAACAAAAAGTTTTGTTTCAGGCGTCAAAAAGTCAAAAACTCATGATTACCACAACTTCTATACGGGGAGATATAATTTGGTTTAAAGCAGCTCTAAATAACTGGTGTTGCCTTTCCAGAAATGTTATAACAAAGGAAATTGCTCTATGTGACCTCCCGATAATGTCAGCTCAAACACCCAGACTGTTCAGAAGCCAATTCAAAGAGGTTTGTAGCAGGACAAAAGAAGAGCACAGACAGTGATATAATGTTCAGAGTTCAGAGGTAGAAATGCCGCGGCAGGGAAACAGATGAGCAGAACAAAGAAACTTTAATTAAACTGAAACAAAAGGAGTTGTGAGAGGAGGGACTGCAACAAAAGTTAGGAGGCAGAAATCCACACAGGCCAGAAACTGAGCAGGGAGCCGCTTTATGAAGCAGGTTCATCCAGTTTCACTAAACTAAAGTGGGTCTACGATGCTGATTTCCCATCTCTGAATATGTGAGTTTGTGTAAAACATCAGATCATCAGTTTTGATCATGTATTTTTAGATAGCTGAAATTCAGCTGCTGCTTCAGCCAAATCAAAAAGTTTGTTTAAAAAAGCTTTTTTGCATAAAATAAAGAGCAGTGATGCACACCATTCAAACCAGTCAGTAGGCTTATTATAGTTGTTCAGCTGATGTGTTTATGCTATTCAGGCTCCAAAATGTCAAACCAAGAGGTTTTAAATTCAGTTATTTTGATTGGTTTTCAAATATGATGCAGTTTAGTGATTTAGTTTCGGGAAAACTGTCTCCACCATGAAGTCTGTCTGTTAGTCGATATAGTAAAATAAAGCTATATTTTACAATAAATACAGTATTAGCTTCTACAACATAACGTTAGCATTTATTGACATTATTTAGCGATTGTTGTGGTTTTCCTAATGTTTAAACTGTCCCCACCAAGCACTTCCGGGAACTTTTTGAAGGCCAGTGAGCGACCAGGCACTCTACTTTGGTATTACCCATCCCCTAGCTTTACATTTCTCTCTCTTCCCCTCTCTAGCTTGCCCTTATGGGGCCATGCCGTTTTTTTTTTTTTTTTTTTTGTCTTTTGTTTTAAACACAGCTGTAAACAGTTCTGCATCTCTGCACTCTGGGACATAACTCTCCTCTGTCTACTGTTAAAAGTAGCAGTTGACTTTTTTCACCATTTCGACTTGTCACTAAATCATGCACATTCCTGCGTTTAAAGGAATAGTACACCCACAGAATGATGTAACTTTATTTTCCACTTACCCTCATGGTGAGTAAGATTCTGGAGCACTTTTTTAATATCTCAAATGCAGCCGGAGATCAGGAAGGCTTCTCTTTTTCCCCCAACTTTCATATAATGGAGTTCGCCGGGGACCGAGTCAAAAAAAGTCCATAAAAGTCCACAAAAACTTATCAATATTCCTCTATACTGCTCGTCCAATGTAATCCAAGTGTCCTGAGTGGGTAACGTCCAGAATTTACTCGAAACAACATCATTAAGTATGTTTTTAGAGCCTAAACAGTAGTACATCTTACTTCCGCGAAGCACGCATAAGCGCATTCATGAAATTACGGAAGCCTCAGCGTTCAGAGCCTACTCTGCCAATAAGGCAAGCATAGAAGAAGAAATTCGCTGTTTACATTGTGCTAGAGCGCCAGAGCTGCAGACAAACCGGGACAAACACAAGAGGGGTTGGATATTGATTTACAACAAAGATAGAAAAAGAGAAAGAGAACGCGCAATCTCGTCTGCCATGGCTTCCGTAGTTTTGTGAACGCGCATCGGCGTACTAGCAGGAGATGCGATGCAATACTGTTTAGGCTCTAAAAATATACTAAATGATGTCGTTGTTTTGAGTAAATTCTGGACGCTACCCACTCAGGACACTTGGATCACATTGGATGAGCAGTATGGAGGAATTTTGACAAGTTTTTGTGGACTTTTATGGACCTTTTTGGCTCGGTCCCCGGCAAACTCCATTATATTAAAGTTGGGGGAAAACAAGAAGCCTTCCTGATCGCCGGCTGCATTTGAAATACTAAAAAAAGTGCTCCAGAGTCTTGCTCACTATGAGAGTAAGTGGAAAATAAAGTTACATCATTCTATGGGTGTACTATTCCTTTAACACTGAGCATGAATGAGCCCTAGGCCACTGAACCTGCTTTATACAGCACATGCTCCAGGTGACAAGCAAAATGCAAAGGGATCAACACAAACCTCGCAAAACACAAAAAAAACCAGATACATCTTCCACAACAGAAAGATGTGGAACACCAGTGAAGAAGAAAACAAATATAGGAAGCTAATCTAAAACCCACCGAACTAAAAGTTCAGATGAAAATAAAGAAGCAAGCTAAAAGCAGAGACTATGAACAAAAACAATCAAACATCAGAGTGAGCTCGAAATGGCTCTGGTAATCAGATGCTGCATCACCGGTCGCATTCTGTGCACATCTGAATGCAGATGCTACCTGCAGGACCACAAGTAAATATTTCACACAGCTTCATAAAACCCGATGGAAAAACAGCTCAGCAGCTCCGCAAACAACCGATGTTGGTCACTCAGGGAGTCCTGCAGATAGTTTCCATTCAAGCTTTTAAACTAAAGACACAATCCACATATTCATGTTTTCTCTGGATGTGTTTCTGACTGCTGATTTTATGCTATTTCCACATTTAGGTATATAAATGCCCATCCTTGCCACTGGCTGTGATGGACTACAGCTCAGACTTTGGGTTCTCATTTCTCAAAGCTGAAAACACAAATCGATTTTACTGAGTGTCAAAAAGGAACATTGTCAGTATTCAGAACCACATTAACTCACTTGCAACTGGCTCAGGTAGCAATAGTTTGACAAGAGGGGAGATATTTAAGAAGACCAAGAAAAGAGGCTGAAAGACACTGGAAGAACAAAAGTCACCACAACTGAATAAAATATAAAACCCAACCTGCTTCTATAGGAACTAGCAGCAAAAAACTTTCTATGCTGTATTGATGTGCTGAGAGAGTGAGGATGAGGCTGAAGAAGCAACAGCTACATTTGGTTTAAACGTGTGATATTAAAGCTTTGATTTAATTATTTCCTCATTCCAGGAGCCCAGAAATTTAAATCTCCATTACAGCAGGGCTACCTGCCGGCGTGCGTGATAATGAAATTGAATTTATTCTACTGTAGCAGAGACCAAAAACAGGGTGTCACTCTGAGGAACTGCGGCTGCAGCCTCTATTCTAAAAGCTTGTAAGAGTTCATTTACATGAAACATTACAACTCACTTTCATGCACATGTATCACAAAGAAACAGGTTTTCTGCAAGCAGAGCAATGAGGTGCAATGTGACCCAAACATCCATTTGAGGATTATTTAAATGGAACATTATATTTCTCTTTGACATGTTTGAGTCATTTATTCCTGAAAAGAAGCTCCATTTTCTCCCTTTTCATTTTGTTTTCTGAGGGAAAAGCAGCAGTCGCCTTGTTTC
Source organism: Atherinomorus stipes (assembly GCA_023101725.1). Classification (NCBI taxonomy): domain Eukaryota; kingdom Metazoa; phylum Chordata; class Actinopteri; order Atheriniformes; family Atherinidae; genus Atherinomorus; species Atherinomorus stipes. The sequence goes on from JALJCO010004264.1 coordinate 24,334, forward strand.
ATATTACTGTATGTAACCATCTGATAAATGTGTTCTAAATCTTTTCCCCTTGTGTAAATGTACAGAAGCCGTTTTATTTATATGTTTATACTTCTTATCTTTGGTATTTTATCGACCAATTGTAACCAGAAACTAGAGTCTGTGATCAGATATTTTTATTTGTGGCATAAAAATGTCAAATTTATCCACTGAGTCATTTATGGTGTGAGCTCAGGCTCTCCTTTTATATTCTTTTTATGTTTTTTGTTTTGTTGTTGGTGTAATTTTAATGAAAACTTAATATCCAGCAACAAGACAAACATTTTAATTTTGCAGGAACATGAATAAAAGTTTATTTCAGTCAATGATGGAGGGGGGGGGGGGGGGGGGGGCTCTTGAAATGATCTGTTTGCGTTGTGTGCTCTGTTTATCTTGTTTCCTGATTTAGATTTTATCTGACTCCATTTGCTTTTCAGTGTAGAAATAAATATATAAACAATTAAATGTGGCCTCTCTAATTATGTTTATCTGTTAAGTGGTATACAAGTAAAACAGAATGAAGTGAAATTTATTTATGTAGCACTTTTTCAGAACAAATATCACAAAATGCTTCACAATAATCAATAAGATGGTTGTATCATTTATTTGAGCAGTTCATTCACATTTCCTTCTAAACAAAATTCAATAATAATAATAATAATAATAATTTATTATTATTTTATACAAAATTCATTGTTTAACAATATCTAATGCTCAAAAGGAGTGAGCTGAAGCAAGAGAGCTTATACAGTATATGCCCAACCATAGAGTAAAACTCTAATTATAACAATTAACAAGTTTTAAGGTCAGAATAAATTTAGACTAAATCCAAATTACAACAAATAAAATCATCAAAAATAGGCCAGTTTGAATAAATAAGAAAGTTTCAGAGTTTTGGGGCAACAATATGCAGTCACCTTTAGTTCTCAGTCTGGACCGAGGGACAACCAGTAAACCCTGATCAGAGGATCTCAGAGCTCTGCTGCGGTCAGGCTGTGACAGAAGCAGTGGATAGGCATGCAAGTGTAAACAAGAACTAATATCTAATTGCTTGAGATCTGATCGGAGCCAGCATAAGGAATGTGGGTACCTCTGGGGGTTTTCTGTCGAAGTCTTGCGCTGCATTCAGAATCACCTGAGGCCGTCCAAAGATGAACTTGGAAAAAGAGAATGCAATCATCTTAACTAATTTTAAAGGCATATGCCAACCCTGGGTGAAATTGAGCCCCACCGCAGTCCTCTGAGTTGGACAAGTGGGCAGAAGCGTTTTCTGCTGACCCAGTCATTCTCTGAATCTGGCAGCACTGACTTTGCTTAGCTTATGGTTGCTGTAATCTGGTGTTTCAACTAGCACCACTTTGCAAATGTGAACTAATTAACTCGAGATTTTTCCAATTACAATGGAGCACATTCTGATGAGTACAAATGACAAACCGATTCACCTCAAGGACGACTGGTGGCATTCAGTGGGGAACTATTTGCTGCAGAAGTACAGGCCAATCACAGGCGAAGCACCATGGATATTAGCAACCCAGTTTATGGAAGTTGGGGATGCTGCATGCTGCCTTTGCTTCTATCCGTGGTGCTTAGCCTGTGATTGGCCTGTATAGTTCCCCTACAAATGCCGCCAGTCAGTCCTTTGATGTGAAACCAGCTCTCGTTTGTACTCGATCAGAATGTGCGGGTCACGAATCGTTATTGGAAAAAATCTCGAGTTAATTAGTTCACTTTCACCAAGTGGTGCTAGTTGGAAACACCAGATTACAGCTACTACTAAGCTAAGCTAAGCTAAGCTAAAGTCAGTGCTGCCAGATTCAGAGAATGACTGGGTCAGTTAGAAAACGCTTCTGCTCACTTGTCCAACTCAGGGGACTGCAGGAGGAGGCTCAATTTCACCCTGGGGTGGCATTATGCCTTTAAACATTAATCAAAACAAACAAGATGACAAAAAAAAAAGCAAATATTTAGTGATGAGAAAATGTTGCAGTTTTAAGCTTCATTTTGGATGAAATGTGTGAAAATATCAGTTTTTATTTTCCTTAACAAAGAAGGAAAGATGTCCCACTAGTTGCAGCCTGCTGAAGTGTGGAGGTGGATGTGGACACTGAGCTGTTTTCACTAGAAATGTATTCCAGAAAGATTAACCATCGTTTTAAGCCACGGAGATTATGAAGGAGGAGAGCCTCTGATCTCCTGAGCTGACACAGCAGAAGCCAAGAAATGTGGAAATGTTCCTGAAGATAAACTCCGCTGTAACATTTCTGTGAATTTAGTGCAGAGCTGAGCTTTAGTTTTCCATTATTTCCGCTAATGTATTCCTTTCAGTCCAGAAATATGAGTACTTGCTGCATTCAGTTTGTTGTCTCTGCACTGCTGAGTCCAGACTTACACAGTCTGGTTTTAGTATTGTGACAAAGAAGGTTATGCAGCGAGGAGAGCTGCAAAAACTCTGCATTACTTTAAATGTGTTAAAAAACACAAGGTCTTTTTTATCGTGGAAGAGTTTAAATACACATTTGCACTAACTGGCTGCACGTATGAGTACATGTTCCATCCTAACAGGTCTCTCATCTCCCACAGAAGTCATTTCCATAAAAAGGATCTATTCCAGGGAAAATAATGAGGAAAACATCTGTTTTCATCACATATTGCATTTTATTCCAAAACATCGTCAGTATTTCTTTTCCTCAGATGAACCAGACCCATATGGAGATGCTTGTACAGTACGTGTTGCACAACAGCACGGTGTGAGAAAACACCTCATGTAGCATGGTGGTGGAGGGCTGATGATCTGGGCTTGGAGCTGGACACCTTGTAGTCACTGAGAGGACAATAACCTCTGTAGACCTAAGTATTCTTGAATCAAATGTGAGCCCATCAGTCGAAAACTTAGTGGAAACTGGTTCATGCAAAAGCAGACTTGGATTCATTTGTGTCTTCTCACAGTTCTTGAAGTGCTAAAGTGTTTTTGTTTTGTTTTTTTAACAAAACTCTCCGTCAGATTAAAAAATGTGTGGCAGTTGACGGTCCTGTGATCATGCTCCCTGGCTACTTGGCCAAGGGTATGTCCCTTTGGCTGAATGGTACATGTGCATGAGTTGCATAGAGCCCTCTGTTGCATATCATGCCACAAGTGTGATTGTAGTCCATGAAATTGTTTGTTTCATTTCTCTTCCAATGGTGAATGTGTGATACCCTCGTACCAGACTGGACTCAACGGGAACAGGAAGATGCTCAGATGCCATGCTTCATCTGCAGCAGCTCTGGGGTGAATTAACCTGAATCCGCCAGATGGATTTGCTCCGTATATCCATCTGGGAACCAACCATTAGAGTAGTTTTGGAAAGGAGCGAAAATACAGGTTAGTTGATTGGAAAAGGCATCTGTCTATCACTGCCTATGTTGGTGATAGACAGGCCAAATCAACCAATCAGATCAACGAAGCATAAGACCTTTCCTTTGAGAAAAGCCTCCAGAGCAGTGTTTTGCTCTCCTTTCAGTGAAGAAATACTCTGTAACTCCGATAAAACTTTTTTTTTTTTTCCGATAAAAACTCAGATAAAACTTGAGCGATAGCCACGCTGGCGCAAGTTTCGTCCGCTGAAGCCGCCATGTTGTTTAGACTGAACTGTCGCTTCTCGTTGCGTCACACCTCAACCCGCCTCAAAGCCAACGCTGATTGGACGTTCGTTTGGTGAACTGCTCCAAAATCTCTTCAATGGAAAGTCGTGAGTGAAAACCTGAAGCTCGCGAGATCAGGATGGTCTCATGAGGCTCGGGGTGAATGGGTTTGTTTTAGAATTACAAGACATTACAACACCAATGAACATCTTGACTTAAAGGGGAAGTTGTTTTTTTTCAATCTGGACCTATTTTCTAGCATGAAATACATTCATTTCCTCACCCAGACAGTTTTGGTGCCACTTAAATTCCTTTGGGAGATATTCAGATCCACTCCAGATCAGCGTGTGTCCAATATAATGAAAGTGATGGGGCAACCTCGCGCAGCCTCTAAATAAGGCATTATCTGCCACAAACTTCTTCATTTCACCAATGTTCACAGAGCTCACAGGGGGGGGTCCAACTAATGTTTCATAACAAAACATTGGTGAAATGAAGGAGTTTGTGGCACATAATCCCTTGTGTAGAAGCTACGCGCGGTTGCCTGCATCACTTCCATTATATTGGACATACGCTGATCTGGAGTGGATCTAAATATCCCCCGAAGGCATTCAAGTTGCACCAAAACTGTCTGGGTGAGTAAATGAACATATTTCATGCTAGAAAATAGATCCAGATTGAAAAAAAACTAACTTCCACTTTAAGTGTAGGTTCTCGTGACTTAAATCCCATTCCAACAACAGGAAAGGTCATTACATCACTTGTACTATTAAAAGAAAACCCAAATAAGGCTGGTGTGACAATAAAGCATAGTTAAGATGCAAAAACTTGCATTTCTAAACTTGGAAGTAAAGGTTAAATAAACACGTTCATGTACATTTACATGCTTAATCTTTAAATCATAAATAAATAATTTCAGACAAATAAACAGACTGTTCTGTTTAAACATTGCTTTCTAATTAATGCACTTGCATGCTCATTTTCAAATTAAATGCAATTGCATTAACAATCACACACTATTTATGTCTTACAGGGCTGAACACAATCACAACACACCATGCATAATGTCACTATACTGAAGAACCGTGGCTGATCTGACTAACAGCTCATAAAAACAGTAAAAAAAAAAAAAGAAAAGAAAACTGATATAAATGTTTCACAAAACATTTTAACATTCAGTCAGTCACTACAAAATATTTTAAAACATATTTTCCACAAGATTTAAAGCATAAAACACTAATTTTATATCTGTAATGGGGAGATATGATGCTACCTTAAGATGATTACTGATCACCTTTAGCTCTTACGGAAAAAGTTCAAATGTTTGTGGAAACCTGCAAAGTTTGGAGCTGAATATTTCAGAGAGGTGAACAAAATTAATGAAAGTAAAGCTTGATGGCGAAGAGGAAGACAATTGCTTTTTGGGAGAAACTGTAGGTCCTCTTCACCTGTCATTCTTTCATTGATCCGTTAATAGAGGCATGCTGCATGTGCACTGACTACTCACACAAAAGGCTCAGCCTTTGGCTTCGTGGCACACAAGTGGGCCCCATAATCGGCTCTTCATCAGATCACATACCCACTGTGCTACGGTACAGGACCTGCATTGTTCGTGTTAACTATTCAACAAATCTGGTTCCCAGAATATGATGGAGGAGGTCAGTGACCTCCAGCTTCATGGGCCACTTACACATGCACTAAGTTTGTTTGCATCCCTCCGAGACATGTAAACAGTTCATCCAGTGTGCATAACGTAATTATAATGACAGATAACTATGCTGGAGTCAGGCTTCAAACACGGAGGAAGCACAATTAACCCTTGCTGTGAAGCATCATTAATTCCTCGTTACTCCAGTTCACATAGTGGTGACGCTCTCTCGTGCTGCACGGGAGGAAAAATGTGTCAGTTAATTAAAACAAAAATACAGAATATCATACAATAAACCAACATGTGCAGTGTGATTTTATAATATCATAACTAATAAAATGCTGAACTTTTGTCAGAGATCAGTGATTACAGCCTCACTGATATAAAGCCTCATTTATCCTCTTTATGGTCTTAAATCCGCATCTCTGTTTCAGACGTCGCCAAACATATGTTGTCTTGGGGGTTATTACAAATTTGGGAATCTCTAGAGAAGACTTTCCCAAATTGGGAGTCCCGACCTCCATGGGGTTCCAAGATCATTTCAGGGAGTTGTAAAATCATTGTAAAGGAGTATGTATAGGCTACATTTATCAAATAAATTGGAATTTGCTATGAGGACTGTCAAAATGAACTTGTAGTACTTGTGACCTTCCAATTTGATCAGATTGAAGGGGCTGAACGTTGTAATTGTGATATTTCCTGCTTATGATTGAGTCTTCTAAAAAACAGATAAATACATAAATAAAATACTTACATGCATTTATCTTATTTGTGTATATTAGAATGATTTCTCTGTCTTTAAATGCTGTCAGATCTTCTGCTAAAAGATTTGATGCCCCAAAGGACAATGCCACAGTTTTTCATCTGGAGTCTTCATCAGGACAAAAAGTCAGTTTTGTCAATCACATCATGACTTTTAAAACCTTTACCTGCAGGGCAGAGCCCAAAAGGAGCCTCACAGTTATTGCAGATGGACAGTTTTTCAAAGCAGGCAAATATGCAGATCTCCTAAAACCAGTCTTGTACATGGGTCATTCCTGCCTACAGCAATCGCTAAAGGGGTCTAAACTCAAGCTGACAACTGGCTATGGGAACACCTGGAGCATCAGCAAACGTTTCAGCTGGACTCGGCACCCGCAAGCCTCATTTCTTAATCTTGCCTCTAGCCCAGGGGTGCCCAAGTCCGGTCCTGCAATTTTTAGAACATACCTTCCTCAACACCTGAATCAAATAGCTAATTCCCTAACGTGCATGCGATTCAGCTCAGCAGAGGCTCGGAACGAGCCATTCATTTGATTCAGGTGTGTTAGAGAGGGGACTCAACCAAAATGTGCAGGATAGTAGCTCTCGAGGACTGGACTTGGGAACCCCTGCTCTAGTCCCTTTAAGACAATGTGTACAAGCCAAGTCCCGACATCGGCGTCGAGCAGAAAGCAGGAACAGATTCTCCCATCGTGTTCCAAACACAATTAAGACAGATGCCATAGTCTGAATGTTGCTAACTGCTAGCAGAATGATTATTAGCTACCTGCTGTACACATCAGACAAGAGTGCACTGCTTCTGGCACATAGCTACGTGCTAGAAGGGGCGCACTTTTGTTTATTGCCCGTTGAATATTGACGGATGTTTTTAACGTCCCTTAACTTTCACAGTTGATGTGTAATAATATTTATATATCTAAAGCTTACCTTATGGCGCAGTGAACTCAATTTCATCAAATATTGCAAATAAAATATTTAAAGAAACATCTTCCAGTTTTCAGGCATCAGAGCATAACCACATGCATTTGCAGAGCCACACGACATGGATAGCAGTTTGCATGTGCACATGCAGCAGGATGTTCTAAGGTTGGCAAACAAGACGACATCCCGTACGATTAAGTTCTGCTGGAACACCCTTAGTCCTGCCATTCATCTTTTTTTCATTTAACACGAGTAGTGTGCTTCGTTTTGCACTTCATTTTTGGCCGTTATTAGGGCAGCATCCAGGTACTTTCAGTACACTGAATTTTCACTTAAATGACAGCATGAACGCACTACACACTCAAAACAGTGTTTAAAGTGCTCAAGTGCGCGATTTGGGACAGACTTTATGAGTCTGACTTTCTCAGGTGAGTCTCTCTTTCTGAAGAAACTTTTATGGAATACCCCTTTAAACAGCCTGGTCCAAAACAGACTTGTTCTCCAGCATTACTGTAGTTACTATGGTAACTCAGCAGGGAATCATTTAAGCTTCTTTGATAGAACAGAACTCCCACTTTGATGAGCCAGACTTATCAATATACGCAAGACACCCTGCTTCATGGAATACCCCACAGGCAGATTATATCCAGAGGAACCAAAGACGAAGAGCAGGTGATGCAACCAGCAACTGGGAAACAGCTGCAGCAGGAAGTAAACAAGGATCATCTCTACAAACACTGGGGAGCATAACAAAGAAAACCCAAACTTATGCTGAAAACGAGGGAACAGACTGTGGAAATAAAAGTACAAGAAACAGAAATCTAACAAGAAATAAACCTGTAAGATCCCAAACTTCACAGATGCTGTAAAACCAACACTGGTACCACTGAAAACAGGCATCTGTGTACACTCACTAAATATTTACAATACTTCAAATTATACTGAACACACACACGCGAAGACACAGAGACAAAATTAGAACCGTCAAATATTCACACAGATGTCCTTAAGGACAAGCAGAGTCTCTACAGTTTTACCTGTGTGGATAATCAGGTCCCAGCTGAGTAGGTAGACCTGACAAATGAAGGAAAAGACGGCTGTACAATTAACTTTAATATAGCTATTTCCCCATTCAGGGGCTGCTGGCTTCTTCACATAAAGTAAAACCATGAGGCCGTCTGCTCATTTTCTCTGCTGTGATCAATAATTCAGATGTAGAAAAGCAAAATAAGAGCAGAAAAAGCTAAAGGACTCCAGTCTTTTTTAGTAGAAGTGCTTATTAAGTAGACCTGAAAGACAGAATTCAGAAAACATGAATACAGAAGGGAGAGATACATCAGAATCCTCTACTACAGTCAATATCTGAAAAGAGCAAATATGGAACCCAAAAACAGTCATGCTTGAAATTCTTTAGTGCCAATATCTGGAGAAAATGAGTTAACTGTTTCATTGTTTTGAGATAACAAAAACTGTTTTTCTCAAGATAATGGGGTTGTTTATGTTTTCATAGAAGTATTTTTAAAATGTAAGAGATGAAAAGGGTTTTTCTTTGTTAAAGTTTAGGAAAGCCAACTGGGGTCTAACCCAGCTGCTATCAGGCGAGAGGTAGGGTACACCACGACTGGGTCGCCATTCCAATACAGGATCACAACGGAGGCAAGAGACCAGTGATTATGCACAATCACTCATAGGGTCAATTTAGAATCATAGGTTAGAAAAGTGCGTGTGATTTTAGACTATGGGAGGAAGCTGGGAACCTGGAGAGAATCCACACATGCAAGCCCCACTATAAACAGCCCCAGCAGAGGTTGACACAGTGGTGAGGCAACCGTGCAGTCCCCAGTACAGTTTAATTACATGCAAACCTTTACATCTGTTTCAAACATCACTGCTCTCATTCGTCAGCATGGTTTTTAGCCAATACATCCACCAGAGGCCAAAGCGGAGTCCAGAGTCCACCTCCGAGTTTCAGAGAATAAACATGAGAACAAACATGATGATGATGGAGGAGATCATGATAATGCACATTCTCAGAAAGAGACATACATAAAGACATCACGGCTTCTTTTTTTTCTTCCTTTCTCGTGTTGCGTATCAGCTGTACTGCTCAACACTGCCCCGAGTCTGCTGTGGCTGAATCAGTTTGCAGAGCTGGGTCGGTTTTTCTCATTTTAATAATCCCGTCCTTGATGGTTTTTGCAGAAAAAGTCATATCTCTTATGTTTCCAAATATTTCTCATTTATTTTTCAAGTCCTGGAAGAGGTGCTTCAATATTTTAATAAATTATTCTTTTGTGTATTCTTCCGTTAGAAAAGGCCTTGCTATCATTTGAGTTGGCACAAAACCTCCAGCAGTAGTTTGGCTTTCCACAGAAGTGTTGAAATCACTGTTTTGTTCATCTTCACCTTCATCTTGGTGTTTTTCAGAAAATGCTGTTTGTTTGTTCTGGAAATGTCTTCTAACATCACATTTTTTTTTGTTGTTTGCAAATGTTTTAGCACAAATCAAGCGCAGGGGTAAGCCAGCATTATCAGGAATAAATGGCTGCAGACCCCTGCCTTACATGCAGGCTGTACAACGTCTCTGAGATAGTCCGGTGCAGAGTAGCAGGGTTGGAGATTTACACAGGCATGCATGGACTTCCACAACCAGATAGCTGGAATGTAAACTGAATTTAGACCCAAGATGGGATACATCCATGAAGATGGTGAATGATGGAGCTGTGGGACTTCCGGATCCAGACTGATAAACTGGTGATGGCTAACCAGCCAGACATTGGGTACGTTTACATGGAAACTTGTTCCCCTTTCGGAATGAAATCATTCTGATTAAGGATTTCAGTGCAGCTGCTTACATGGGAATTAATACATTCCGATCTGGCATGTACATGCGCCAATATTTATTCAGAATAATCCTTTCTGACATGCGCAGAATGATATTACATCACTTTATTTAATAAAGACGGAGGTCTAAAAACCGATTGTCGCATTAGTTGTGGTTTCAGCAGGACTTAAATCCAGCAGCAGTGGATACTCGTGCGCTTCTACTAGACACCAAGAGAAAAAAGCGTAGAGACAGCGTTAGAGTAAAAACAAACTCTCTGTTTCTGTCCAGGGAATTACGTTGTTCACAGCCACGTGTCAAAGTGAGGAAACGTCACTCGTTGCTCGTTGACGTCTTGTCGAAGCATGCGCTGTAAGAGCACAACCTCACAACTTTCTGATTCAGCGGTTATGTCACGGGGGTGGTTCTTTGCCGATACCGGCGACTGCAGGAGGAGGGGAAAGAAAGACAGGCCTCGCCAGCAGGTGGTGGTTAAAAGAAATAAAAGCTTTATTAAAGAAATAAAACAAATAAAACTACTAAACTAAAAGTACTAAAATAGTCCTAAAAGTCCAAACTAAAAAGTTATAAAAGGAAAAGGATAAAAAGGGCTAAAATGGGCTTGCAGGGCTGGCAGTGGCTGGCGTCTCTCTCGGCGTCGTCCCGGGTCCATGGCGGCTGCTCCTCCTGGCAGCCGCCCTCCTGGCCATAGGCTCCCCCGGGACTCCAACACTGCTCTGTGGCCCGGGCAGTCACTCCTCTGGGCGGCCGCGCCTCTGGCCGTAGGCCCTCCTCCAGTCTCTGGCAGCACCCGGTTGTTCACCCTGTGACAGTTACACGATACCCCGTTCGGTTTGGGGAGAGGAATATTTTACCCCTGTGAAACCGAAAGTAAATTCATTCGGTTCGGAGCTTTTCATTCGGAAAGAGGTGTTTACATGGATCATTTTCATTCCGAAAGAGCTTTTAAACTGAAAGCAATCGGTATATTTGGGTCCATGTAAACCCAGCTAGTGTCATGATTGACAAAAGTACAGAAGAAGGAAACTGTGATAAATGTAACGACCCTGATCAACAGTACCATCAAAAAGCAGGAAGTAGAGCTCAACGATTATCATCTCATCATCTAAATATAATAAAATCTTCTTAACATTCTGACAGCAGCTCAATGTGTTTGTCACAGCTGTTTATTTGTAGGATGATTTTAATTAAATTACTGAAGCCTTTAAACTTCAGTAGGACTGACATTTGCTTTTCCAACAGGGAATTAAATCAGATTGATTTTCTGGTGGCTGTACAGTAAACATTAAAAAAGCAGCAAACCGTGTGCTGTGGTTGTATATATATAAAAATATATATATAAGAGCCAGGTGAGATGGCTCAAGCATCTGGTCAGGATGCCTCCTGGACGCCTCCCTGGTGAGGTGTTCCAGGCACGTCCCACCGGGACAAGACCCCCGGGGAGACCCAGGACATGCTGGAGGGACTACGTCTCCCGGCTGGCCTGGGAACGCCTCGGGATCCCCCCGGATGAGCTGGCGGCTGTGGCCGGGGTGAGGGAAGTCTGGACCTTCCTGCTTAGGCAGCAGCCCCCGCGACCCGATCCCGGATAAGCGGAAGAAGACGGTACAGTATACGAAGGAAACTAAGCAACTGGAAAAAGGCTTGCCTCAAATGAACTGTCTGTTTTAGCATCTTCTCACATATTCAAGAGAATAAGAAATTCACATGCAACCAATTCATAATGGGCACTTTAAAAAAAAAACCCAACAAAACAGCGTAGCTGTGCCTGATTTATCCAGGTTTCCTTTCAATCAGAGGTGTCAAACCCGGGTCCTTGAGGACTGCTATCCTGCAGGTTTTTGTCTTTTCACAGTTGCAACTCATCTGGCTGAAATTAATGGGTCATTTTAAGGACGTTGGCGAGAAGCTGTTGGATCCAATCGATTTGAATCAGGTGTGTTTGAGCAGGGTAACAACAGAAACCTGCAGGATAGCGACCTAGGATCTGAGTTTGACACCCTGCCTGAAGGCCAGATAGATAGATAGATAGATAAATGGATAGATAGATAATTAGATACTTATCATTTTACATAATATTGCTGAAGTTGAAATGACCAAGAAGCAAACATCCATTTCTCCACCTCATGCTCTAGTTTTTATTGTCCAGAAGTTCTGATTACCTCAGGCGAGAGAGGCGTTGTGCTGCTGAGCTCTGACATACTTTCATGTTCCATTATCATGAGACCAGTAGCACTTCTATAGAAATTAAAATATTCCGGTCTATACTCATTTTATTTTTAGTCGAACTGGTCTGACTCTGGGGATGTGTCCAGGAGTTATTTCATTATTATATTTCTGGAACTGCCCTAAAAACTTAATACCACCGGCTAGATGTGTTAGACGGTACAGATGCTAATTTTGTTGTTCATATTGTACAGGATGTGCTGAGACACGTGGATGAAAGTACTGATGCTCAACATGTACAGAGCGTGATGAAGTCAAAATGGTGCAACTTGCCAAACACTTATAGAAGAAAAACCCAAGAAGAAAGTATGCCAAAGTTGCAGATGTACTTTAACTGGTCATGGTGAAGATTAGAGAAACCAGTGAGTATCACTCTAGATCTGCAGAGTTTAGACACACTGCGGAACTTTTCTCAGGCTTTCTTCATCTTCTTTCATCCACATGCATGTGCAGTTTAAAAGCACTTCAACTTTTATGATAATGCCTTCCAAGGTGTTTGTATGTGGACAGGAGCAACATTTTAGACTTGCACCATCACATTGTTCGCCACCATCTCTGTGGCTTGTGTCATACAGATGCGCCAGAAAAATACATCTTTTTTATGTTGCAAGAAGTTGATGGGGAGTTTCATTCATTTGAATCAATGTGAAGTATATTTATACATGGTCTTCTGCAGGGCTCAAGTAATTAATTCTAACTAAACCAGTGACCTGGTTCTTGAGTGTAGCCTGCTCTGTCTGTGTATTTACACCTGTTTTTCTGTCCATTTATAATTTAATGAGGGTGCATATTAAGCCCAGGTGTTCAGAATAGTCAGTAATCTTTACCACATTAAGACTGTCTTCAACATAAACCTGTCAATCTTTTTAATCTGGAGTCAAAGTTACACTTGTCAGCAGACAGTCTCAGAAGAGTTGCACTGGAAGCTGTCACCATCTCCCAGTTTGTTTCACAAGTCCAATAAAAAGAGACCACTTGAATTATTTTTGTCTCCTCTTCCTCCTCTTTCCTTTGTTTAATGCATGAGCAGTAAGACAAATGTGCCTCCAAGGATGAATCAAATGGAGATGTATTTTTTTCCCTCAGACCGCCCCAGTTTATGTATTTATGGAGTTTACAGTCCCACTTTAATTAGAAATATGCAAACATGCAAATCGTGTATTATGTCCTCTATCCAGGAAATAGAGGATTTACATAAGATGATGTAAATTGATCTGTCTGATAAACAATTAAAACTGACTCCTGACCTGATGCTGTAGAATTATGCACTGAAGTCTTCCAGTGGTTGTGATCAGCAGCTGACCACAAAGCCTTAGAAAAGTGGCATTACCTTATAAATTCAGTAGTTGTCCTGCTGCATTCTTTATCCACTTAATAAAACTGGCAGGAAAACCAATATCAGATTAATTCAATATAAAAATATGTAAAGAGGTTTGGGGCAGGAATTATGACAAATACACGATGGCCCAGATGTCAAATAAAAAATACTAACGGGCTCTATGCACAGCTCCACTACTTCCTGAACCTAAGGTAGCTCCTTTGTTTCCTGTCTTTCATTACTGGATAAACTGATTAATCCAGGTGTGCCTGACCTCAATAACTGTGCAGACACACCTGGATTAATCAGTCCATCCAATAATGAAAGACAGGAAACAAAGGAGCAACCTTAGTTCAAGAAGTAGTGGAGTTGTGCATAGAGCCCATCTGCGTGCGTGCAAATAGATTGCATGCGCTGTGTCTTTGTCGTTTGTTGGCTATCTACTAAGATTACTCGTGCGTATTGATACAGATCTGGGCATGAAAAAGTTCCTCCTTTTTCTGCCAGAAGTGGTGCACTAATAGTGCAGTAATGGTGCACAATCACTGGCTGAACGGCTTGTCCCGCAAATACGCCATCACTTGCGGTGTCCAAACTTGGCGTGTAGAAACATCCTTGTTCTGGGCATTCATTTATGCTCTGAAATCATTTCCCCTGGGCACACAGGTGTTTCTCTGTGCGATTGAATTAGCAGACAAGTCGCTGGTAAGTGACTGGCAGTCGGCTGAAAGGGAAACTTTTTCATGCACAGATCTGTAACAGGTGCTAACAGAAGTATTTAAATGAAGATTTGGGGTGCACAAATGCTTTGCCATGGAAAGTTGGAGAGCACGTGAGTGTGGGTGAAAACCCTCAGAAAAAGGTTTTGTTTGTTTGTTTGTAGGTCAAACTGTGGAATGGGCTGTGGAAGGAATGCAGGGAATGTTAGGAAGAAAAAAACATACAATCTTGCAACAGAAACAAAGTATTTGCTCTTTTCCTCCGGTTGGTTTTTGCTATTTCTAGTTATTTATGTTACCATTTATCAACTATCCTCACAAAACAAACTCCAGCTCAGCTGCTGTTTGGCACCACAGTGCATAAAAATGCCCTTTTTGGCTTTATTCCAGTCATAGAGGACCATTATTTTCAGTGGCGGTTCTAGACTGAATTACTCCCAGGACGAGACCCCTGTGTAATCAGGACCTGCTGTTTTGTCCCAAGCTTGCCTGCTTTTGCAAGATTTGCGATGGGTCACTTAATGGCACCTTCTCAGCCAGCAGTGGCACCAATTTGCTGATCCCCCCCCCCCCCCCCCGTGTCATGAATAATGCTGCTCCGGGCAGTTGCCTGGTTCGCTTGTGCCTAAAACCACTACTGATTGTTTTTGTTCTTCTCAGACACACAGAACTCAGAACTTTCTGCTCACTTGTTGATTTTTGGCTGCTCCTGATTGGACATTACCGTCAATTTAAGCTTTTTGATTGGTCAAAAGTTTTACATTATCTTCATTATAACTTCTGTGTCAAAATAGAGGTCTCTTAGCAACATAAGGCGCTTTCGGACTGGAGGAACCTTTTGGAGTTTCGGGTACCAGGCCATTTTTTTGTGCATTTGGACAAATACAAACTAGGGACCTCAGACCTCAGTTCCTATAACCTTTTTAGCTCCTACTCCGAGGCAGGGTCTTTTCGGGTTTCCATAGGAACTGAAATACATAGGTGTTTGGTGATTGGTAGAACACAAGACGCGGAGACCCCCTGCGTGATCTCCGCGTCTTCCGGCCCCGCTATTTTTAAAAAGTCCCACGGCTGTTTACCTGTTTACCAAGATCGTAATAACAACAACAACTATTACAATAGGAGTGTACCAATTCATTATTAAACTGATCACAATGGTGCATGTCACAAATCGATAACTATTTTGAAATGTCCAAAAGCAATTATTTTCATACTAATTTAATGATCCAAATACAGCTGCAAAGTGTGGCAGTAGAATCTGCAGCTGCTGTACGGACACTTTAGTAGACGGACCATCGACTTAAGTTACTTCAACAAATGGTAGACAAGACATTATGTGATACATGTGACTGTGATGAGGGAAAGCTGGCGAGTTCGCTTTTATAATAGCTTTGAATAATAGAGATGGAAAACCCAAATACAGTTGCAAACTGTGTCAGTACAATTTGCACAACTTTAGTGGATGAACCCCGGTCCATCCACTAAAGTGTTCGGGCGTACTTCAACTAAAGGTAAACAAGACGTTGGCAGGGCAGCTTTCCAATGGGGGGCTGTTCCGTTACATGATACAAATAACCGTAATAATGGAAAGCTGGGAAGTTAGCTTTTCTAATAGCTTTAGATAACAATGAGAAACCTCAGTTTTGTATTAGATCTGCTGGGGCATAAATTTATCACTGTTGCAGATGATTGCGTCAAACATGGTCCCTATCAAGGTCCTTCCTCATGTGATGTGCGAACGCAAACTGATGGGGAAGGGTCGTTCTTATAACTAAACTTGAGATGGGTAGTTATAGAAACTGCGTTCCTAAGAACCTCTCTGTCCGAATGTGCCGATAGTAGATGGTGATCTTTTTTATGATGAAAGTATGTTAAGGCAGGGTGGATGATGTTTTCCAAGGATATTTTTTTAAATATATTGCTTAAAATCTCCTTCACACCCAGTTGCAGCCAATTGATTAAATGCTCTGACACAAAAATTTAAAAATGTAGACACCTGTGGAACGGACAGGACTGAAAAAAACACATACGATTGTCTTGTAACAACAGCCTGTGCTTATTGATTGAATGCTAATATGTTTATCAAACTCAACTGCTGTTTGCCCCCCAACCCTCCTTGCACGTGCACACTATGAGCGTCTCACAGTGTACAAAAACAAGGCTGCTCACTGCTGTTATCTGTGCAGCTGTTTACTCTTAAAATACATCAAAAAAACAGATGTGGATCGAGTCTTGGAGGTTTTGATGTTTGCAGTGTGGATGTTTTGCACCGCAGGAGGAGTTGGAGGTGAGTGAATTATCACTTTTGGAAACATGGTTCCTCAGCTGTTTACTGCCATAGCAAGCTAACAAGTTATCCACTCGGTTGTTCGCCGATTTGTTCGCTGACAACCATCGGCGCACATGTTCCTGTGCTCTGGAGGCATAGTTTCGGGCAGGCGTACTTTTTAAAATACAGTTTGCTTGAATTGTTTTTCCAGGATCCCCCTACCCTGCCTTTAAATAATGGTGTTATCGACATTGTGGATTTGCCATATACAGTAGGGTGTTTGAATAAACAACATTTTGTTGATGGATTGTAAACCTGGATGGGATATAAATGCCTGGAAAACTTCCACAGATCCCCTTCAGGATAAACTATCCATCACAATTTACCCTGCAGAGGTACACACTACTGTTCCTGAGAAACTGCTGACAATATAAGTGTCAACACTTGGGAACACCAGCAATCTTGAAGCATTTTAAGTTAAACCCTCAAAACATTTTCAAACTATGCACATCATGTACTGTAACACTGACAGCACAGTGGGTTTGATGTAATAAACTCATCAGAGCACAAAATAAAAATGGGACAAAAACTTGTATTAGTAAGCTACAACATGTCTGCAGAACCATGGGGTCCTGCTAAAATCCCTCTATGAAGTGCAACCAGGCCAGAAATTAAGTTGATATAAATACTGTAAAACTCAATTTCTTGTTAAAACCCACAGTCCAATGATTTAGCAGGCTTTTAGGATGAAGATGGGATGAGGTTCTTACCCTTTTGGCAACTGACCCTACAGAAACTGAAACCAGAGGCAGACTTTTAAAAGGGATTTGCTTGTTTTACCTGTTGCTGATATCTGTGCAATGAGAGTCTGCATCTGCTACCGTTACCTGATTCATTCTGTGCTGATGTATTGTCTTTATGATTAAGTGAAGAAAAATATCGATTGCTTTCAACAACCAACCACATTGCAATTATCTTTAGGTTGTGTTAAATTAATAAACGGCAGGAGTTTGTTCAGACTTTACATTTTCTTGCTGTAATCAGAAAGAAAATCAATCCTGTAAGAGCCCCCAAAACTGGGAGAAAGTGCTGAACGGCTGTGAACAAAGGCACTTTGAGAAACTTGGCCACAGCTTTCCACCGACAACAGAATATCTTCTTTTTCTTTAGCTTCCTGCCAGGAGATACTAATTTGCTGTTGAGTAGCTCTCAGGGATCCTCCATAATCAGAAAGAAGATTCTTTCATGTGTGACAGCGACAGTGAGTGGTGATGTTGTCCCGAGGACGTCGGCAGGCGTGTGTTTGTGTGTGTGATCTAAAGACATCCTGACTCTAACTCAGACTGACACAGAAATCCTGCAGGCTTTACCGCCATTACAACAGGGATTTCATGTGCAGCACTGAAATGTGTGATAGGCAATTTGCACTAAGTATTTGATGCACTTTCCTAAATCCAGCATTTAAAGCAAAAAGTCCAGCCTTCAGAATGAAATACTTTTTAAAAAAAAAAATAGCTGTCTAACTTGATTTAAGTACTTTTTTGGACATTTTTGGGAGCACTGAGCTGCAGACAGGAAAAAGAGCTCAGTTTATAATCTCCAAAGCTCACTAATCTACTGGTTATATCTAATATGTTTGATTCCCCCTTGAGCGGATCGGAAATACAACAATTTGACATTTCATCTTCAATCGTGCACTGCAGCTATTTTCTTTGGCATCAACGACTTAAACGGACTTAATGGATATGAATGGGATGTCTTCATAAGTTTGAGAGACTTTGTCCTTTGAATTTGCACACAAACCTCATGTTTTTCTCATAAAAGCGGTGGAATGTCTGGGTGGACAGACAGTACGGTTGGATGTCCTGAGGAGTCTTCCCTTGTCGATAGGTGGCCCATTCTGGACATGTCTCCTAGGCTGTTTTTTGTAGGACAAAAACACAATAACACAAGATTCATAAAGTCATCCTCAAAGTGGAAAAATCCCCCCAAAAACTTTGAAAGACCTTCAGAAAGCCTGAAGTGTTGAATGCTGCTTGAAAGGAAAATTGAGGAAACAAGGATGCTCATGACTTTTCCACAATACTGAAGTTAAAGCCTTTGGATAATCTCAGAACAGCGTGTAACACAACCAAAGGTCGAAGACTGAAAAATCTCCTGTGGTGTATTAAGGGAGCAGCATCAGAGCCGAGGGCAGGAACCGAGCCGACAGACTGAGAAGGCCGCTTCTGTACACCAGACACTTAAGAAGGAAGGTGGAGAGGAGGGAACAAGTTGTTATCCATCCTGGATAACTCATCACACCGTCCTCTGGACATCCAGGACAGACAACAGGATTGATTCAGTGCTGTTGCCATGGGGACAGGTTCAGAAAGTCTTCCCTGCCACAGGAAATAACTTTATTGTACTCTGATTCTGAACTTCCTCTCATCCCACTCACTGTCAGCACTGCTTATGTACATATTGACGTTTTATATCTAATATTGCTTTAGTGTCTTTATTTTTACATTTCAATATCTTTCAGATATTTTCTATTAGTACACCAGTTAGTTTATGTTTTATCTTTTTATATAATATTCAATTTGCATTCTGCTGCTGTAACAGAAGAATTTCCAGGTTTGGGATGAGAAAAGTATCTGCTTAAACTCCTTCCACAGTGAGGATACTGTAGTTAACTCAGTTTGAGTCTTGTAGTGCAGTCAGGACATTGAAATGAGTTCCAACGTCAAACCGTCAGCTGCTATCTTCTTTACTTAGAAGTCAATGTCAGGCACAGAATATCTTATAACTGGATTTTTTTTTTTTTTTTTACATGCTCGCACATCAGTTTAGTTCATTTTCCCACATATAAAAAACTGGGCCTGAGGCTCTTCTCATCACATGATTGATCATTTCATCGCTACATATTAGCGGACCTCTTTGTAGTTTGGACTAATCAAAAGACAAATACTACAGTTGGGCACGGCACTCTCAGGATTAAATTTTCTCTCTGTAATTCACACTATCTCAAAGTAATTCTGAAAAGTGATGAACCATGCGAGCGGTTTGATTTCCCAGCCGTTCAAACGCAGCAGAATTGAAATGGAATTTCAAAACCGGCTGAAGTGTTGAGCTGGATGGCTTGAAATTCTTTTCACTTTGCACAAAGCGTACAGGGATCCCTGCAGAAAAAGGAAGTAAGGAAGTGTCCATTGGTTGACAGGGTTAAGGCCAACAAAAGCTCACGGGCACGGAAAATAAATTTGACTTTCATTTGAATCGATTTATTTGAATTTTCTCCAAGGTGACAAGGTAAAGCGTTAGCTCTGATGACTGACAGCAGCTTGATGGTTGCAGGTCAGCCGGCATCTCAGAGACATGTCTCAGAGGTCGTCGGCTGAAGTGGAGTGACAGCTCACCCTGCCTAAACCCTCTGGTTGTTACTGTAACGTCATGCTCAGGTGACCTTAGAACTCTGGCAACACTGAGACTGTACAGACTGAAAACTGCCCAGGCCCGTCCTCCTTATCAACCATTTATTTCTTGTGCTCTCAAATGCATCATCAATTTACCTCAGAGCTCTCCCAGGCATAACCTCACAGGTTCCCAATCACATACAGACGTCATGGTTGAAATTAAAAGGAGGCCTGATTTCCCACCTCGCAGTACGCCTCTACAAGTTTACATCCATGGTTCAGTTTGATCTTCAGGTACTTCTTTCAAAATTTGAGGGTCCAGGATAACATTTAATAGCTAGGCTGGATATGTATTTCAGATATCTGTAAATCAGAAATCAGTTCTTCCAATTCAAAAATAACTTTACAGATATCCACAATGTCATTTTTTTCTATACACATTTGTAATTTTAGATATCCACAACTTAATTTTTACTAAGACGAATGACGTCACTTTCCCCATTCATGTGTATGGGGTTTGTCATTGCAGATAGTTGTAATTAAGTTGAAGATATCCAGAACTCACATTGGCGATATCTACATCTAAATTATAGAAATTCACAATTCCATTAGAAGATATCTACATCTTAATTATGGATATCTCCAATTCCAGTTAAAGTAATCTCCAAACGCCCTTATTTTAAGATATCCGTTTGTTTTTCTGAGATATCTTTAAATGATTTTTACCTAGCCAGAATAAGGCCATACTTGCTGTGGACGCAAACGTTTACACAAGCGGTCTGCGTCGTCTGTGAATATACTTGCTGCAGCAAGTCGTGGCCAAAACACTCAATACCGTAGGCCACCGCTAGGAGCGGTAAACAGCACTTGGACACTGAGAATGTGAAAAGGTCAATCTGTCGGTGAGATTGTATTTCCGGGGCATACGTGAACGACCCAGGTGTATGTGGAAAGTGGACAACGTGGACAACTTCTTCAAGGAAGAAGAAACGATCATTTTACTGTTGCTGCTGCGAAAGAAAAAGAGGTCTCCACCAGCGGAGGTGGTATGTGCGGCCACTTAACCAAAGTTGCAGAGAAAGTCGCACGAGCACCTCTAGTGTTCAAGTCTATATTGCACCATGCGCACGATGCACGTTACCTCACGTCAATGCAAGTGGCCAACGTGCCTTAGGTACGCTGGGAACGCGTGGGCGCCATGATACATATGTGGACGAGTTGCCAGCAGCAAGTATATTCCAGCCCTAACAGTGTAGATATCTTGGATTGGAATAATGAGTAGTCAAATCTATTTTGTAAATACACTATATTGCCAAAAGTATTTGCTCACCCGTCCAAATCATGGGAATCAGGTGCTCCAATCACTTCTATGGCCACAGGTGTATATGGTAAATGGTAAATGGACTGTACTTATATAGCGCTTTTCCAGTCATACTAACCGCTCAAAGCGCTTTACACTACATATCACATTCACCCAGTCACACACACAATCACACACACATTCATACCCCGATGGGCACATCAGGGAGGCAACTTGGGGTTCAGTGTCTTGCCCAAGGACACTTCGGCATGTAGGCTGGGGAAGCCTGGAATCGATCCCACAACCCTCCGGTTGAAAGACGACTGCTCTTCCACCTGAGCTACAGCCACCCCCAATGAAGTATAAAATGAAGGAGCTGGTCCCTTCCTCTACCAACATGACTGTGCACCAGTGCACAAAGCAGGTCCATAAAGACCTGGATGCAGAGTCTGGTGTGGAGGAACTGGACTGGCCTGCACAGAGTCCTGACCTCAACCCGATAGAACACCTTTGGGATGAACCTTTGAGCGGAGAATGAGAGCCAGGCCTTCTCGTCCAACATCAGTGTGTGACTTCACAAATCCGCTTCTGGAAGAATGGTCAAAATTCCCATAAACACACTCCTAAACCTTGTGGACAGCCTGCCCAGAAAAGTTGAAGCTGTTCTTGCTGCAGGTGGACCAACATCATATTGATTGCTGGGTGAAGAGGGGCCCAGTGACCCTGACAAGCATTGATTTGCCAATGTTAAACAAGCGTTGATGACTAGACCGAGATTAAAAATAAGACACAGATGGTGTCTCAGTAGAAAATTGGCAATTAAATCACAAGAGGTCATGCAGGCATGACGGTCAAGAGATAGTAGCGCTACTATAGAAATTGTTAAATTTGCTACGAGGGAGACGTCCCAGTTGAAACACATGTGAAGTTACATGTCGCAAAGTACCGGTCGAAATAATGAGGAGATGATACGTAGCGTCACTCCTGCCATTGATATCCTCACAGAAAGTACATTTCACAAGGAAAAAGAAAAGGAAAAGGGAGAAAAAAAAGAAAAGTCTTTTTTTTTTCCTGTTGCACCCAGCTGTAATACTTATGTTTTATGTAAAGCACTTTGAATTGTCCTATACATGAAATGTGCTACACAAATAAACTTGCCTTGCCTTGCACCCTATAGGAATGGGATGTCACTTAAGCTAATATGCGAGTCAGACAGATGAGCAAATACTTTTGGCAATATAGTTTATCTCTTTTTGGGATTATGGATAGTCATAATTTAGATTTAGATAACATCTATAATTGGGTTGTAGATATCTTGGAGGGGACTTTAATTCATTAATTTTCTGTACCACTTATCCAGTTCAGGGTCGCGGGAGTTGCTGGAGCCTATCCCAGCTTTTATCAGGCGAGAGGCGGTGGCGAGGTCGCCAGTCTGTCACAGGGCCAACACAGAGAGACAGACAACCATTCACATTCATTCCTACAGTACAGACATTTTACTGATCAATTAACCTAACATGCATGTATTTGGATGGTGGGAGGAAGCCGGAGTACCCGGACAGAACCCACGTATACATGGGAAGAACATGCAAACTGTTGCACAAGGCCACTGTTGGAATTGTTTGAACCCCCTCCCCAGCCGTGACTCGAACTAGCAACCTTCTTTTTGTGAAGCTGCGGTGCTAACCACCGTGCCACTGTGCAGCCAGGGATAGTAATAATTAATAAAAATAATAATAAAAAAATAATGGTAATAATAATAATAACAATTATATTATTTTAACTAAAGATATCTTGAATTTGAGACTTTTTTTTTTTTTTACCATCATCGACTAGTCAAAACTGAATGGCAAATATCTTTAATAGTACGTTTGACTCATCAGAATGTATTTATAGATATCTTTAATGAAAATTCTTACGAGTGATAATTTAATTACAACTAGTCAAAATTAAGTTATTGATATCTACAGTGTAGTGTTAGTTCGAAATAGTCAAATTTAGCTATTAAATGTTAAGGAGGCGTGCCATAATATGGTTTCCATTTCTTCATACTGTCGGTTGGGAAGCCTTTTTAAAAATGTGTCATTTATATAAAAATGTACAGGTACATATTACTTTTTTTGTATTGTTGCTTGACATAGGAACATAAATAAGAATCAAATCTCCAAAGCAGAAATTCAAAAGCTGGTTAGGTGGGCAGAAATAGAAGTTTGCATCCAAACTGTTGGGCTATATGAGATAGGCTGGACTTTGAGGAATCACAGCCATCAGATATCTCCTTCCTTCACCTGCCTCTGCAGCAGAAATGATGGATCATGACTTAAATGGCATCCATCACAACCTCTATCATTACATCCTGTCAGCTCACTCTGATGGAAGCAAACGGGGACAAAGCTGTACTGTGAAATTGCAGTGTAATTAATGTGAAAAGCAAGACAGGGAAAAATAGTTTAATATTACATTGTGTGACCCATTTCTCATCTGCATTAGAGCATGGCTAAGCTCAGTGAAGTAGGAGTGTTTGTGAAAATCAGTTAGTCTATGCAAGTATTGCTTTTGAATATGACAAAGTAGAGAAAAGTGGTCATCTGATGGACAGATTTAATTAATGCACAACACATTTATGACAAGTCAAAACCCAAATTCATCATTCAGCAGAAAAGTTATTCATCATAATGCCAAATAATGCCATTGTTGTTTGTCTTCTAGCAGAGCTGCCAGCTGTTGAGTTCACTTTGGACTTCACAGTATTTCCTTGTGTCTCCTTTTTATGTTCGAGATAGCAACTTCTCTTTCTGTCTGAAATTTATCATACTAACCAGTCTATATTTCAGATGGGTTTAACATCTGTTTGTCTGCATGGGCACTTGATGTGAAAAGGGGAAACAAACTTGGCTAGCTTGGGGTTTGCATGGGTAAATGGGCTCTCAGCACAAGTAGTTTTTTAATGTGCTCTGCAACAGCACTACTTCCTGAACTTAATATAGCTCCTTTGTTTCCTGTCCAGGTGTGTCTGGCCATTGTCATCATGGTTACCGAGGTCAGGCACACCTGGATTAATCAGTTTGTCCAGTAATGAAAGACTGGAAACAAAGGAGCTAGCTTAAATTCAGGAAGTAGTGGAGCTGTGCATAGAGCCCATTCAGTTTCAGTTGACAATTAAATTCAACTACCTGTTGCATTTCACTAAAACCAAAACACCATTTGAGTAGATTTAAAAGATTTTAAAAATTTTGTGTCTCGTATCTGTCAATTATTGGTAAAACACATGAATCTGCCTCAGTGCTGCTAGCTAATACTGGCTGACAATAATATTTGCTAACTAGCTGGTCTGTAAATGTCTATGTCCGCTAAAGAGCAGCAGCTGTAATTACTGGCATTTGTCTGTCTGTCTGTTACAGAACAGGGAATGTTGGCTGAAAGAACAGGGGATGTTGATAATGCTACAGGAAAAACTGATTACACTTTGGTGTTGATCCAGATTACTGTTTGGATCTAGGATTTTTTTTTAAGGATTCTTTGTCATTGTGAGATAGGGCTGCATGGGGAACAAGCATTAGACCAACATCTAGCATTATATCTATGTCCGCTCACCACTTAAAAGCCCACACTAACTTTTTGACCTCAAAAATACGTTCCCGACTCATTTTGATGGCACACCAACGTCATTACAAGCAAGCTAGCCGCGGTAAATATTTAGCCTTTAAAAAAATTAGAAGACAACACCTTACAGTTGAGCTTCAAATAGTTCCCGTTTATAAAGATGAGGATGGAGGGAAGGATGCATCTTTGGAAACAGCTGGAGGAGATCTGTGATGACCAGAGTAGTCTTCATATAACCGAGCAGCAGCTGTCTGTCCATACAGTAGCTGTATGGCCGATCTGATGAAGCAACGATGGCTGAAAAAGAATATTCCAGAGGAGATGATAGCAGTTTCATCACATTGGGGGCTGAAGCTCCAGCAAACAGAGGCTGTAGACAGGAGAGACGTGCAGAGAGGTCCCGCTGGTAACCGGTAAGTCCGACCTGCTTCTTTATCCTCTTCAAAATAAAATTCTGTATCTGTAGGAAACCTAAATAAACTAACGCTGCACTTACGAGCTTTTAAACATTAACTGTTAATACAATTTGAAGGCTGAGTCGTTACTGTTTGTCTGTAAAACTGGAAAAGGAACTTAAAAAGCACAATGAAGCCATTGACTTCAATGTTAAATGAGCTGAAAACGTTCTTTGGCAGACATCACGTCTGGTTTCGGCTAACAGATGTGCTGAAATGGGTTCTAAACACTCATCTATGCAGCTGTGCTTGTTTCTGTTACATGGCTCATAATAAAGAACGTTTTGGTCGGTAAAACATGGCAAAAAATCTCAAAAATATGTCATCAGCTCTTTAAACCTGTTTGCTTGACTGCCTAGATCTATGAACCAGAAGCCAGCATTGTCTCAGGCATGCAGCCACACCAGCCGAGGCCTCGTTACATCATCGGCGCGGTTCGGGCTGCTCCCAGAGTTTCAAAATGAGCAGCGTCTTCAGGCTGCCATCATTATTTCAAACTTGAAATAACAATGGAGGTTTTAAAACAAATTAGCTGAAAGAGGAGCAAACTGTAGGTTAAAATACTGTCATAATAACCTAATTAACATAGCACCACATTTATTGTTTACACTGTAGAAAAGATATGAGATAAATGATCTAAAATGAAAGTAAATGGAAACCTCCAACTGAACTTCTCCCTGCAGCAATGAAGTAAAACAGCTTTATGAGCATTCATTGTTCAGCAGTCGTGCTGATCCCAGCCTGTCCTCATGCAGGGACTGTTATCAGCTTGGTGACTAAACATGTAAACACGTGACACGCCGCAGCTCTCTGACCTAAAAGTGTCAGAACAGCTGATCAAAACAAAGCAGATGCGGTGACCCATGGGATGGAAGATTTTACTGCCACTGTTTCAATTTCACTCAGCTTTTTACTCACACAAGAGTGAATTTCAAGCAAGACTTCTGAAATGAAGGCAAAATTCCCAGTAATGCGGCTGCTTGTTGACGCCTGCTGAGCTCAGTGAGGAACTCTGGAGAACAATGCATTTATGAGTTATTGTTCGTATGAGCAGATTTCTCCGATTTTACATCCACACTTCTGTTTTACAGACAAAAGAACACCAACCACCTATTTTCTCACTTTTTGATTGCTTATTGATTTGTTTTCTTCATCTACAAGTTTACATGACAGCACTGTGTCGTGCTGGATGATATGAACCAAAATTCATAACCTGCTATTTCCAGGTCAGACAGTGGGACATGTACCCGTAGGAGTGATATCTTAACAAGCCGGGTGAAATATTCAGATTTAAGTGAATAGCACAGGTACGTTTATGTATTGTTATTAAAAGTCAGATTACAAACTTTCTGACATTTCCTCTCCTGCTCAGTGCAGCTATGCATATAAAATGTTGACAAGAACAACAAGCTCTTCCCTGTTCGAAGATGTACAGTCACATAGTCCTTATTGCGACTGTCTTTGCTTGCAGATGCCGATTTTACAAATCATACCACCTTATTAAAAACAACCTACTGTATAGTTTGTTGTGTTATATGTTGGCACTGGGATTTATATATGAAATGACTGAATTCACATGCAGAATTAAGCTGTTCTAACTCGTGCATGTGTAACCTTTTATCCAGACATAATTAGAAGAAAGCAATTTGCAGATTGCTGAACTTATTTACCTCTAAGAGACTTTTCCTTTTCTAAAGTGCTCTTTTTATACCCAATCATGCAACAGACCAGTTGCTAATTTGCACAATTTGTTTGAACGTTTTCCTCCAACTGTTTCCCACTTATTTTCCAGCATTTTGTTGCTCCATCCCAACATTTTTACTGTACTACAATTCATTCATTTTCTATACTTTTTATTCCAATTCAGGGTCACAGGAAAGCTGGAGTCTATTCCAGCAATTAGACAAGAGGCAGGGCTCACCCTGGACAGGCTGAGACACAAACCACCACTCCCACTCATACAGGGAGTTTAGAGTGACCAGTTAACCTGACACACGTCTTTGAGCTGTCAGAGGAAGCCGGAGAACATGGAAACTCCAAACAGAGACCCGTTTCTCAGCTCCTAGTTAGTGTACTGCATACTTGTGTACTTGTGAGTACAGATTTGTGGGTACATACTGGAAGTCTGCACTTGTGGAGTTCACAAGTACTGAGTCCACTACTTGACGGATTGGGACAACACAAACTTGTGACATCACCACCAACAGTGTGCAGCAAGTGAGCAGGGCTGCCTGCATGAAAGTAATACTGTATTATTTTACAGATGTTTGTGATTTATTGTTGTGGAGATATACTGAAACAAATAAAAACAATTAAAATAACTGCTCCAAAACAACTGTACTAAGTGGATGTTCCCCCTTCACCCCCAACGTGTAAATTGTATGTATGTCCGATACATAAGCACATTAAAGCAAACAGGCAATCATGTCAAAATTATGTAATCAAAAACAGCTGTGAGAGGAAGAACTGCAGAAAAAACGCCAAGAACAGTAAAGAATAGGAATGATCGCTCAGGTTTGGCTGTTTGAGGCGGCAGAGGGAGGAGGAGGCTGCCAAACGCTACGCGTGTGCAGGTGCATGCTGGGATTTATACCTGGCCAAGTATGCACGAGCCTCCTCTGATGCATGGTTGTTAAAACGGGCAGAGGAAGTTTTCATCCAGGGATATCCAGCGTACTTGCAGAGAAGCGAACTTTTAAATGGAACATGACTTGGACCGGGTGATGACGTTTCACGAGTCCATGAGCACGCAAGTACACACAAGTACGCAGATTGAGAAACGTCCCTTTTGGATCAGAAGGCTCTTTCTTGCTGCAAGGTCACGGTGCTAACCACCACACCACTGTCCAACCTGCTACTGTAGAATATTATCCTCCATGTTTTCATGCAAAATGACTTATACATCAGATGAAGATTGTAGAGTTCATGCTGAGGGTTAGGTTAGAACCAGGACACCTCTTTCCCGTGTTTTTGTGGCAGCTGTAAAAACACACCAGAGGTGGTTCACTGGGCTATTTAGCATTTATTACCTAGTGTAGCAAATCATTTAGGCAGTTTATGACCTGTAGACCCTGAGAACATCTTGCAGGGAGGAAAGGTTTGTTTATACTTGGCTTTTCATGTGAAACCGGACACAGGAGACGAGCGCAAAGTATTAGGGGTTTTGTTGTTTTCTGTTCTCCCCCTTTCTTTTTCTGTATTTTTCCACTCTTTTAAGCTCTCAGGAATAAAGGAGCCAGAAGATGCCAGGATGTGCGTTCAGCTGTTCTGTAGCAGGGGGAGGAGCTCCAAGATTCAACCGACATTAAAACTGTATAAAAGGGTTTGAGGGACTGTTAGAAGGTGTCAGATTTTCCAAACTGGCTCCAGCACTCTGTTGGTGACAGGGCAAGAATTCTGAACCCAGAGCTCTGTAATGTATTGCCTCTGTTTCTGTAATAAATTGTTAACTTTTATTCCGCCTTGTTTGGTTTTCATTTCTGATGCAAAAGGTCCCGCTGGAAAATGGGTAAAGAAGGTTACAGGAGGTTAAATGTTTGGAAGGTATCTTAAACACCCATTTTTCTTACACTACTACTATCAAAATGATTGAAATAAGATAATAAAATAGATGAAGCTTCACTTGCAGCATTTGGTTTCTTTATCTTGGAAGTTCATTTTTTCTTATTTGCAGCGTAATGCTGTCTGCTGTATAATCAGAGTTTTAAGTTGCTTACTTTGACAGGTCTACAAGCCCAGAGCAGGTTTCTGAATCACTGATTACTTTGTTCCTGAAAAACAACTGTCACTGACAGATGGCGTGAGCAGATGGCTGTAGACACTTTTTCATGACAACCCATCAGTTTTTAACTAGTTATCCAAGCGCTCATTTAAAACAATGCTGTTTGAAAAGTGGCCACGAGAGAATCCATGTATGATGTGCTCGGTAGAAGAACAGAATATTAAATTAATACTTTTGAAGCTTTGAAAAAAGCTTGCTAGTCATGTGGAGCCAAACTTTCCATAAAATGTGCCTGGAATTTGCAGACAATGCTGCATGGTAATGTTATATACATATAACACACAGAATTATTGGATTGTGTAATAAAGAGGCAGCAGGCAGTTGTAGTACCAAACCATCCCATACCAACCTGTACCAAAAATAGAAACAGGGCTTTAGAGTAAAACCTGAACATTGCTGCTTTGTAAAGCATAAAGCATAAAAATGTTCATGTTTACTTTCATCCATGTTGGAAAATTTGCCCACTTTGGTCCTGGTTATACTAGTGCGAATGTGAGCTGGTTCACCAGAGCGCTTTGAAGTCCTGAAACTTAAGAACAGAGCTGGTGCCAGAACCAGATCTTTGTGAAAGCCCCCCCACACAGAGCACCACAGTAAAAACTTCTTCTTGTTAGCCATTTTTCAAAAATTTAAACTATAATTAAAGGTCATAGCTACAACTTTTACATCCAAACAATTTTTCAAAAATAATACATCCACAGAACATCTTAAGGGGTGAAAAATAAACGTGTTAATTTAAAGTTACTAGTGAAAGAATACACATGCATGTCCAGTTTTTTAATGCTAATGGGTGATGAAGTACTAAAAACCAAAAAGAATGAGCCCACACACGTCTCTCTCCGTTGCCGTGAACAGTCTGTGTGCTGCATAATGTACTGTGATTCAGTGGCCAAATTTCCCGCGCTGTCCTGCGGATGTGACGTCAAATGATGCTGCATCCGCGTCCCCGACAGTTTTGATACAGGACAGAGACGGTCGTGGTTCATTCAAACACTGTAAAGGATAGTTATGGATTCTTCTGCTGTCAGCAAATGATCCAGATCAACTGAAGACCACTACTACAAAGAAAAAGACTATCAGCGTAGTAAACAACGTTAGCTTCAGTGTGTGCACGCTCCCGTGCCGGCTTGGCTGGTGGCTGCAGTTACCTGCAGTGCCAGTCGCATCACTCGTGAGTCTCATTCCTTAATCTTGCCTCAAGTCCCTTTAAACATTCGTGAATGCTGATTAACAGTTAGCTGGTTCTGTAATGGTAACCTGCTAACTAAATAAGTGTTAGTGCAGCACTTACTGTACTGGCGTGGACGAATGAAACTTGTAGCTATCAGATGTGTGGTTTAAAACTATCAGAGGTAGCCTACCCATCAGCGCAGCTCTCAGCCTTTTCAGGTGGACACAGTTTTAATGCAGGACGCCAGAGGAGTATATGTGCAAGCCTCCATAAACTAACAATCCAGAACCCTTGGAACCGGTGATGCATGTTGGTCAAGTGCAAAATGGTTGAAAGTCAACTAGAGAAGGGACGATTACAGCTGGCAAAAACCAGTTTCATGAAAAACAAGATAAAGCTGCAGAAATGTTTCCCTCCATCATGAGTGCAAAAGGTCAACAAAAAGCTGAAATGAAGTTGGTTGGTTGGTTTTTACAAAGTGCATTTTCTCCACAAAACAAAATGAGCCCACAACAGGAAGAGAAAGAGTCAAGCTCTTTGTTGTGATGCTAGTCTCAAACATGTCTGAGTCCATTTCTACTGTATGATGCAGAAGTGTTGCCTCAAATTTTCAGGTCAAACTTTGCAACAGATAATCCAAGACAAAAGCAGTCTTATTAAAACTTTGTGAGAAATGCATAATGTTTTCCAAAATTTCGCTCCTCCTCCACTTCTTGGTGTCCTTCCTATGAGATGGCTCCGCTGTCATCCGAGTCTGGCCTTGAGGTGAAGAGCTGGCTGTTCAGTCATCTCCGAGAAGACAGGCTCTTTTGATGGAAGCTGACAGAGTTACTTGAGGCAAAGACGCTGCTAATTGGGAGAAAGATGATGTGCTGGATGAGGGGTTCATACTGATGTGATGACTGAGCACTTAGCTTCGCGTCGCTGGTTGTCGTACATGGAAACCAAAGTTCTCCAGAGGGGGAAGTGACTCTTTACTGCTGCGTCTTCAACAGCCAGTAGTTCAGACAAAACAATGATGTGCTGTTAGATGGGACAAGAAAGAGAAAAGCAGTGAAACAACTACAGAATGAGCTACTAAATACCACCAGAGAAGGCTTCTGAATACTCAGTACCTGTAAGGAAAGATGTCAGATACACACCATTGTTGAACCGTGTCTTTCAACACACCGGCAGAGCTTTTGAACTACCAAAATCAACACAATCTCCTTCCATGAGCCTGTCAGTGTCAGTTTTCAGTGAACAAGGTTCCAGGACATTCATGCAGGATGTAAGGATGCTGCGTTCATTTGTAGAAGTGCAATGTGACAATAATCACCAGAAGTTCACCAGAAGAAGAGCTAAAACATGCAGGACAGGATTGAGAGACACTGCCATAAATCCATACAGTGTATCTTTATTTAAATTTTTCCTTTCTCCTGCTACAGTACGTCACCACCGTGATGTAGTTTTGTTAGGTGTATGACACCAAATATCTTTTTATTATACTGCATAAAAAGACTTTAAGACCCACAACTTTTGGCAATTTCTCAGTGACGCACCCCCTACTGACAACCATTCATCTTGCATCCTACCTGCACTGTGAGCTCACTCCAGTCAGTAAAAGACAGTCTTATCTTGACTCCTGTTCTGTCCCTTCCTCTTTCTTTTCCTCTCTTCCTCTGGAAATGTTTCCTTGTGTTTCTTTGTCGAATCCGACATGGTGTGCGTCAAAACACCCGCTGTGTTCATATCTGTTTGCTAGCACGACAGTCGGCTGCAACTTCATGGCCGCATCCCGGATGGAAAAGTTATAAAGTGCAGTTTCTGAACATCGGGCAGCTGTTGGGCAGTGACGGCTCGAAAATGCGCATAATGAATGTTGCTGTGCCATCAAAATGAGCCAGAAACACAGATTTTTAAGGTTGAAGGGCATCGGGCCTATTTTTGAAGGAGCACGCTCCAAGACATCTTTGTAGGACCAGACAGGAAACCAGACTGGAGAGCAGTGTTAAGCAACCAGTACATTTCAAAATAAAAGCTCCCTGCACATTTGCAATTGCCTGAACTTTGTTAACATTCCGTCATTACCAGTTATGTCTGAATAGAGCAAAGTGAAGCCAGTTGGGCGTGTCCCACCGTCGCCATCTTGCCGTGTCCCATGTGTCGCCACTCCCGGAAAATACTAAAATGGGCACAGCATGACTGCGGGCCAAATGATTGACAGCCAACGTACTCTGGGCTAAATGCAAATCAAGCTAACTCAAAACGAACAGGAGATGATGAAGATTAGCCTCCCAAGTAGGGGGATAAAGGTAAGACATGTTTAGACTTGCTATTAGCTGACCAAAAACCACCATTTTGCTACTTTGCTGCAGACTGAGACCTTACTGAGGAGCTAGCTGTTAGCCACCAGCCGGCTTCTGGTCTGCCGCATGTCAATCAAAAGGACACGCCCTTCATTATGTGCAATTTCCAGATTACATCTAACGACATCTAAAAGGATGAGTTATAAAAAAAATTCAACCCCCCTCACAGTTGACATGAAGGTAAACTTGACCCATTAAATCTAAAATGATGTTTTGAACCAGGCTGTACACATGTTTGTTTCTGCTATAAACATGTTTATTTCTGCTGTAAACATGTTTATTTCTGCTGTGAAGTTGGTCTTTTTAACATGGGAGCCAGCTCCTAGCGAATTAAGAAAGAGTTACAATTAAAAACTTCACTTCCTGGTTTCACACTTTTCCAGTGGAGTTTGCCCCTTGGTTCAAAATCAATTGGTTGGGGGGGGTTTCTTGTTTTTATTTTTTTGTTGTTTTGACCATGGACCACTGGATGTTTATCCAGCCCTCCTTATCATGGTTGTTGTCACGTGATGCTGTGATTGTGATTTTGCTATTTCGTGAGCCCTGTCTGATACGGTCCCAGTGAGCTGCTGCACCATGGAGGTCGGATCAAAGCTGCACCGCAGCCAGAATGCACAGCACATGGATCCAGAGTGAATCCGGCATTAGCCACCGTGGTTGTTAATCTGCAAGTTGCTTCAATGAGATGCTAAACAAGTTAAATATGACATCTGCAGACACAAACGTAGCTGTGCTTTGTCTGAATGTGTGAAGGGATCACAAAACAAGAGCGGAGCTACTATTACTACTTAACACATCAGCTTTTTCCTCCTGTAGCTCAGTTCCTTCAATTTAAGAAATTTCCAAACATTTTCTTTGGCTCTAAGTAAAGTGATGTCACAGTACTGAGCTGCATTGACAGAATAACCTGGCAAGAAATACGCAAATGTAATTTTGTACTACTTTATCTCTCCTTCATTGAAATAACTTTATTTTGGTTTAAGGAAATCCTTAAACAGGATTTTGTTAAAGTCAAGCCTGAAGCACTTATATGAAATTAATGAAGCATGCCTTGAATTTTCCATTGAAATTAAAATAGTTTTTTTCCACGTCAGTTATTGCATGAGTCACCTAACAGAGGCGGATACATTGCAGCTCGCTGCTCATGCTGTTTTTAGTCTGAACCGATGAGTGAAATCAGCCTTATTAGAGAGCAGTTAATAGCATTGGAGGACATTTGTTAGACAACATAGCATGATGAGGCAGAACCGCAAATACTCTGCTTCTTAAAATAGCTTAATAATAGAATTCTTCTGTTTATTCAGAAATCCATCTTAATTAACAAACATTGCTGTTTGCAAAACATTTAAATGTAGAATGCTAAATGAGACAAAAAAAGGTGCCAATGCTATGTTTCATGAGCTAAAACCAGTACCCACTGGATTCACAAAGTAATCACAACAAAAAGGATGCTTAGAGGATGAGGCGGGGATGCTTCTTGCCCGTCGGCGTACTGTCGGGAAGCTTTTGCAAAGATTACACGAGGATAAACAGCCAACCCAACCACACAGAGGTTTTACTTTCTGATCAGAGCTGAAGTATATCTCTTAAGAATCAGAAAAGGAGTAGGTGTAGAGTCAGCGTCTGCATGTGAAGAGGACTCGTCTCCTCCCTGAACAGTGAAGCTTAAGTTTAGTTTTCCCCTGGTGGTTGGAGAAAAAGGTCTGGACCAAGCTCTGGGCATTAAGAGATTTAAATAGCAATTATATAAATGAAAAATTTATCAAAGCTTAATACCACTATCATTTACAGCCATGCCTTTTTATTGGCATTAAAAAGTTTCTAAGCTTTTCTGTGTGGAGACGACAGAGATTTCAAGTCTCATCTTGTTTCTTTGCCCGAAACAATTACAACAGATAAGCAAAATCAATATACAAACAGGATTCTAAATCAATTAAAGTTAAATCAATGCCCAGAACAAGGACGTTTCCACACGCCAAGTTTGGACACCGTGCGTGATGACGTATTCGCAGGAAAAATCGGTCAGTCAGTGATATTACTGCACCACTTCTGGCAGAAAAAATGCGGAACTTTTTCATGCCTGCGTCTGTATCTCACATGGCAACGTATACAGTTCATTCATTCAACAGTAGTATCAGATTGGTATCGGCTGATATGGTCAGCTCAGGTATTGGTATCGCATTGGATCAGAAAAAGCTAATCTTTAATAAGTGTGAGTATTTTGTAATCACTCCTCTAGACAATAATGTTGTGTGTACAGGGACATTATGCTGCTGCAATGCTTAAATCTTGTGATCATTTTCATTCTAAGATGTAATCGCTTGGCTCATTTAATGCATTAGACCACCCTTTCAGTGTCAACACAATCCGTCACTGCTGTAATAACATCATTTTGAAAGCAAAGTGTAAAGTGGTGTGTACTCAGTTTACTTGAAATGTGCTTATCAAGTGCCGATCTGCTTGAAAACATTTAAAAAGGCTTCCTTCACGCATCTGGGCAACAATGCTACACCTTTAGCATTGTAATATTTAGATTTGAAAACAACATGCTGATAAAGACTGAGGCTTGACAGGTGCAGGGTTGAAAGAGCAAGAATAAAGCAATAAGCCCCGAGAAGCCGTGGGTTACAGCGGTTTTACAACGGCGGGGCACGACGCGAAGCGGAGTGCCCCTCCGCTTTTATAAAACGGTTACCTCACATATTGCCTATAAAATAAATAAAAATAAATACACACATACAAAATAAACAATTTATGGGTAATAATGAAATAATGAAATAGAGAACTATTTGTTCTCCCAACACATAAGATTGAGTGGACAGTATGGTTGCTAAGCAACTCAGCTTGTTCACAAGTAGGAGGGTCTCGTAAAACGAAGATATTTCCTACGATTTGGCCCATCATTAACACGTAAACGCAGATTTTATTTCTTTGTATTTTTTTTATCTACTTATTTATTTATTTTTTTGGGCATTAAGAAAAGTTCATTTCAAAAACTTCGACTAAAGTGAGGATTTAGTTTACCTCGTTTATGCAACTGCGTGTGGACATTAATAACCAGGGTTTTAAGGTTTGAAACATCACTGCCTGCAGAAAAAAAAAAAAAAAAAAAAAAAAAAAAAGCTCTGATCACATTTGCTGCTGTGTTTACTCTGGATCGCTTTCCAGGCGAACAAGCTGTGAACTGGGTCAGCGGAGTTTTCACTTGTTTAAAACGGCGATCAGACAGATGATCCGCTCAGATCCGATGGCCTGCTCAGTCGATTTTTATTTTATTTTATTAACTTTGCTCCCAAAGATCCATGCTTTATTTGTTTTGTTAAACCCTCTTTCCGCCTGCAAACGCTTTCCCCTCCATTTAAGCAGCAAACTCCTCCTACCCGCCAATCATCACTTCTTTTTTTCCCCCGTTTCATTTATCCATCCATATTAATATTTCTCCATACAGCTGATAAGTATTAAAATGTGGATATAAAGCAGCACTTCTCCCGGGCCATCGCCTGGCTGACGACGGTAAAGGAGCGAACCATCAGAAACAGCTAAACTCTGTGAATGTGCTATAACGCACTTCTGCAGTCCGGTATGAGGATTTTTCTTCCAAAAACAAGCTGGATGCGATTTTTTTTTCTTTTTTAAATTTTATTAGTTGGAGGAGGGAAGACGCTCGTTTTACAAAAATCCGGCTACACATTGGCCATTCGCTCTCATCAATTCAGGCTGTCCGGCCTCGTTAATGTTGTTACCTCCATTAATAGTGGTGTAAAAATAATGTTTGGAGAAACGGTGGTGTGCGTTTGGCGGCAGCTGTTTTTGTGCAAATGTGAAGCCTGCTTTGCAAATGAGGCAACATGTCCGCGGTGAAATCTGCGCGGTCATCTTCCACCCCTCATCCAGGTTCAGGACACCCAAAATATCAAAATTCACCACAAAGTCTACAAAAGTCTTAAAACAAATATACTGTAATCCAACGAATCGGTTGAACTCAGAGCAGTTGGTTGCTAAGCAACGCAACATCTGTTTATGCTGGCGCAGGGATATTTTGTGCTGCGGTCTGCCGGATCTACGTGTAGGTTACAGTCTGTTTTACCACGGGCTTGGAACGCAGCTCAGCCAATCACATTTAAGAATGAGAAACACCCGTTTTATAAAAATCATTTTAAAGGATCTAAATATCAAACTTCATTACTTATTCATTTAAATTTAAAAGTGAAGCTTCATTCAACCAAAAGCCTGTCTGTTCTCGTCTTGACTTGGCCTCTGCTCAGCTGGGTTGGGATTTTGTCCGTGCTTTGCTCCGCTCTGTGGCATGACGGCTTGTCCTCCATCCAACCATCTGTGGACCAGCTGAAGCTCTATTTTCTGCCAGATTATTGTTGCATGATTGCAGTAATCAGGGTTCCAGTTTGTTTTTGTGATTCCCAACATTTTGTCCATGTAAATGTCCTCATTTTCCCATTGCTTCCTACAATCTTCCAGACCCTTTACCACGATGAGTCTCCTGCCTTCGAGCCTGTTCATTTGAAAACAATCTCCAGTAATCTGACAGAAGTGGCTCCTGCACTGAACCCCTGGTCAAGAAAAACCTTTTTAAACTTCCCAGACATTCTGGGTCTTCCACTATTATTGTGTCATTGGGCATGACATACAGATGTTCAGCATCTGGTCATCCTCACAGGGTGGCATGAAAGTACCACAGCAAGCTCCTAATTCTCAGCGGAAAGAAACACCAGCCTGAAAGGGAACGTTCTCCGACGTTAATCTACGGTTGTTCAATTGACTCATATTAGTGGGTAATTGACTGGCTTCAGCAGGACTTTTGTTGGAGGATCATCTTATTTGAGTCAGGTGTGTTGCAACAAGGAAACATCTAAAACCTGCAGCACCGTAGCCCTCAAAGACCAGAGTTGGTAATCTCTAATCCAGAATTGGACAGTAACTGGTTTTGCTCTGTGGGAAGCCCATTCAGCCCATTCGGTCTGAATGCACACAAAGGCAGAGAATAGAAAACAAGTCCCAACTGAAGCTTTCTTGATGTTCAAATTTATAAGATGTGTCTTTAACTACGTATGCTACCGAAACATAATGTTGTAGAAAGTTGCTATGTACGCTGTGTAAAATGACATAAAATGATCCTGCACCTGCTGTGAATACATTTTCTGTGAAATTGTGGTTTTATTGCTTTTTTCACGTTTCATATGGTGTGATCAGTGAGATGATTAGCATATGTTGACAATTAATGCATAAATGGGAGCGATTTTAAAAGCCAAGCATTTCGGCCTTTTTGTGAATTGTAAGTTCACCACTTGTGTCAGTATCAACTCAAATTTAAAGCCTATGTTTTAAAAACAACACAAAGAAAGATACATTCACACAGTGCAATGCTTACAAAGATAGCCTTTATCAATCATCTTTTGCATGACATTCATGGTGTCTCTGTACAAATGAGTTCAATCAAGACAATACTCGGCATCATGTCAGTCAACATTAAATATGAAGTCACTTGACAAACCAACACTGAGTGGGTTTTATATAGCTGTGTTTACTTTCGACCAGTTGCAGTCACATAAACGTCCAATGACACAAAATAACAGTGAACAATACTGCAGGATATTACAACACTTTTCTTAAGGCATACATCTGCATCATGGAATTATATACTTCATTTCATTTTCACTTTTTTTTTTGCATACCTATGCAGCTTTGTTTGGGTTTTTCAAATGCAGAGAAAAGAGCTGAAACAAGAACTTCATCCATTCAGTTGCTGATTGTAATTTGCTTTAAAAAGAAAAAAATCAAATAGCGTAACAGATGAATAACAGATTGGCCAAAACCCTACAATAAAATACCAATCATTATATACAGTATATCTGCTTCTATGAGCTTTTGCAGTTCTACATTTATAGAGGTTGTAATCTGAAATGTGGTGTTCCACAAGGTTCAATCACAGGCCCACTATTATTTTGGATGTTGATAGTCATGCAAAAATAATTTTTGAATCTAAAAACTTTTTACCATCATGCAGATGATTCTGAGGTTCATCTATGAAACAAGGAGATGCTTTGTCCCTTTAAAGGACAACTTTTCTTTTTTTTTTTTCTTTTAACCTGGACCTTATTTCTAGGAATTTATATATGCATTTACTCACCAGTAACATTTCTTTGTCACCCTGACTCCTTCGGACCATATTCAGAGTAGTTGCCATCTGCGTATATCCATATATTGGGAGTGAAGGGGGCAGAATGAGTGGGCCTCTCTATGTGCAAAATTCCTTAATTTCACCAATACACTAAGATCAGTGAATGAATGAATGAACAAATGAGTACTATTGACCTGTGAGTTACGATTGAGCTTTCTGATAGTTATTGGCACGTTATCCACTCTCCCCTGGCCCATGCATCAGTGGGCGAACAGAGCACAGCAGACCCCCCCCTAAACTAAATATCACCTGGAGGAGTCAGACTGATACAGAAATTTTACTGGTGAGTAAATGCTCATATAAATTGATAGAAATAAGGTCCAAGTTAAAAAAATAAATAAAATAAAACTAAAGTTATCCTCTAACTACTGTAGCCTACCTGCCAACTACCAGATTTTGAACAGGTGTAAATTCATTTAGATGTTTGTTCCACATTAATATTTAATAAAATCTTCCAGGGCACAGAGGGGTCTTGCTCTTATAAATTGTGCATGATTTTTGGTTTGACTGCTATCATGTAAAAGAAAAAACGGAAGTAAAAGTGGGACACACACAAGGTATATTAAAATTATGAAAAAATCAGAACAGTAAGATGTCTATAAAATCCTAAGTATGGCAGAACGATAACTCAAAGTACGTTTTTACTCTGTATGCCTCAAGTCAAGTGCATGTGCGTGTGTGTGTGTTTGTCTTGTGGCAACGATTAAATACAACATGTCAAAGAAACTGCAAAAGCAAGCGTTTTCCTTTTTACATTGAAGTCTACAAGAAAGTTACACACAGTCGTTTACATAAAGCAATTAAAGAAGGCAAACACAGAAAACATCATGCTACTGCTGCAAAATACTGGCTGCATGATTAAAACCAACATCATTTATATTTATAACATTTACCTGTACCCACCAGGCACCTCTGCATTAACTGCTGGTTACTGGGAAACTCTGCTTCTGTTGGAGGAAATTTAAATGGAAACAGTGCAAATGGTGTAAATCATGTCAACATTAAGTGACAATATTTCATTTGCAACATGAATGCGAACAGCAGCGTTTTAATATTTTTTTCATTTTTTATTTTATGCCCTTTTTCTGTCACAATGCAGATGCTTTTAAAAATTTTGCTCTTGTATCACTTTAAATTTAATACTGAATCACTACTACTTCGGATCAAATTGGTACATTCAAACCTTGTTAAAGGCATTTTAGTTATGACAAAATCAAACAAAGAAAAAAAATCGTAATCTAATAACTGTTTTCAATTCTTGGATGTGAAAGGATTACCCATTCAGACAGTGTGCATTGAATGCAGCTTAAATTAATCTGGTATTTGCATGTGGTAACTAAATAAACTGCTGACCTGAAGATGGAACAGTCCTGACAACAACTATTTTTTGATTTATTAGCTCAATTCTTTTCTAAACATATAAATGCCAATGATGATGTAAAACAATAACCTTATTTCTATTTATTTATTTTATTTATTTAACTTATTTCTATTTCTATTTATTCATTTTTATTCTTAATGCTTTTTTCTCCCATTTTTGTTTTCACTTCAAGTATTTAGGATTTGGCTTCGTGAACAGTCGAGTATTTGCATTTCCTCAGATACAACAGAATTGCAGGCTGCATGTGTTACTGTGGGATTTGAGGATTTTCAGCAGTGTTGTGGGTGGCCGTGATCAAAATCTCTGCATGAGCAGGTGAGAGAGGATAAAAATCCTTCATTAAGTCTGCACAAACCTCCACTTCAGGAATTTAAAAGCGTGGCATTTGTTTCATGGGGGCTTTAGAAAACAGCAGTGTATGTGTGCAGAGTGCATCCCACACTGGCTGCCCACCTTCGCCGCAGCCTGTTCAAAATGCAGATTATAAATTTGTGAAATGAATCCTCTCCTAGTTAAAACTCCCAGACTTTGTAAAAGCAGAACAGACGTGTAGTCTGGATACGACCGCTGTGGTCAAATCAAACAAATTACACCCGGTGCCTGGTGGATACACCCTAATTTCCCTTTTTAATCAACTGAAAGCTTCAGTCAGAGCACCTGGATCGTTTCATTAAAACAGAGCACTGAGCACAGTGTCAATAACCATCAAAACTCACAATAAGGATCTGGAACATGCACAACAATCCTTAACAAAAGCAGTTCTTTAAATTACATTAAGATGAAACAGGTTCTGAGTTGGTAAAAAAAAGAAAAAAACAACCCTGTACACACCAGCGTAAACTGAGTTTATGTACTGACCTGGGTCAAACATGCATTTATGGTCATTTAGAGCACTTATTTTAAGTAAATTAGTAAGAATCAAATGGGTGGGTGTGGCCTGCTTGGAAAAGTAAATGCTACTGGAATAAAAACTGGTTTTTGTATGACATCATTTGAAAACCACAGACTGAATTAGAAATGTTAAAAATGTAATGCTAATGCTGCTGCTTTCCCAAAAGAGGTGTAGCCTACTCGAAGTTCAGATGGCTTTGAAAGAAAAATAAAATTCATTTGAACCACTAGTCTAGTCAAGGTTTTCAATTGAACAATAAATAATAAAAATATATTTTCCACCACCAAATTTCTTCACCAAATTCTCCTCCTCTCCATCAGTTTTAGCAAAATTTGGCTTTGTCGTCTTTCCAAAATCATCCTCACAAAAACCAGCCCACACAAAAACAAAAGGGATGATAGTTGGGTTCCTCTACTCTCATCTCTGTGATTGACTGGAAACAGCTGGTGGAGTTGCATTTTAAAGGTACAGTATGTAAGAATTACTGACATCTAGTGGTAAAGATGCGTATTTGAAAGAAAAGATGTTTTCTTTCAAATTACTTCATATTCCAAGCACTGTTGTGAATGTATGGTGGCCGCTTGTGGCCAAAATTCTCCCAGACATAAATTTGTTTTCATCTGTGAGTGGATCTAGTGGTTTCAGGTGTAGCTATGACTAAATTATGAATAACAACTTTGAATGTCTTATCGCATTACTGATCCCAAACAGTGCAAACGTTAACTCCCATTAAACAAAGCTGGTACAGCAGTTTTAAAGTTCAGAGGGTTCTCACTTCACACACCTATTTTTGTCCACTCAGGGACACCGTAGTAAACATGGTGGAACAAATATGGCTTCCTCCATGTATATGCACCCGCAGAACGTAGATATAAATTACTCATTTGAAGAAAATGAACATATAACAGCCATCCTAGTGCAGTGATTGCACATCAATTGAAACAGTTTTAAATTATATATCACATTTTTCTGCCATTGACCTTTGACTTTTTTACATCCTGTACGTATAAACTTTATCAGGTCAGATTTACAAAGTCGCCTTCAGTCGACATGCATCAGGTCCTCTTCAACACAGGCAAATACTTAAGTGGACAAACTTTTTTTGTCATTACGAGTTTTTAACCCCCTCATCCGACATCCCTCGTCAAGGAAGTAAAAATCCTGTCAGGCAGTTGTTTTAACCAATCACTGAAATAGCTCTTTGTCAGGTAGATGAGCCCATTAATGAAAGTACCTGCACAGGTAGGTCTATAAACATGGCTGTACTTATACTTTATGGCATCTAGATTGTCCACCCCTGCTCCCCCATACAGTTTTTCTTATCCACATCTCCTAAATGCAATCAGGGATGGCCATGGTGAGTGCGTCTAAAAAACAGAAGTATGCCGTTTTATAATCTGCTGAGGGCGTTAAATCTATTTTCTTTATTGTAGGGTAAGTACATAAAAATGCTTTTCTTTATTTGGGAATAGCTGTGTTTAAAAGACACCTACACTAGTTAACTTGGCAAGATTGACACTTCTGTCATGTTTGTGTTTATTAGAGATCTGCTGTCAGTTAAATGCAACTATTTGTGTTTCCTTGGTCTTAACAGATCTATGCAGCCTAGCTCAGCTTGCACATTGTCAAAACAAAATGTTAATACAACTTATATAAATTAGAGGTCAGTCACAGTTATTTACAAAAGTTTTTTTTTCCTATTTTTTTTGTTTTGCTTTATCTACTAGATACAACAGTATTGTGCCTCCATGTGCTAGCATCGCAGCTGCATTTAAAACAAGCTGCTATTAGCAATATGCATACCACAGGTGAATAAACACATTCATCTACTGATTTTTTTTTTTTACTTTTCTCTTGAAAATGGCAAGAATGGTTATGAAATAAGGTAAAAAAACAAACAAAAACAAAACACTATTACACGTATTTTCCGACTTGCAAACATACAGTAGCACGAAAAGTTTGGACACAGAATCATAGACTTATTTTTTGTCAATTTGCTTCATTGTAGAACAAATGAATACATCCAAACTGAAATATCACCCAAAAAAAATCACTTTAAAAATTCAGTCAACAGAAAAACATGTTTAATATTTTAGATTAAACGGTGTAGCCATCTCTTGAGGTTATCAACTCTTCGGACTGTAAAGGTCTCCAAGTCTAATGCTCACAAGTTTCTTGCAAAACATTGAGGGGGTTTGGCTCATTGTCCTGGTTGGTCTGGCTGTCGTTACAGGATACTGTGGCATTGATGCTGGTTTAGCATACCTTCATTTTTTTTTAAATGGCTACCAAGAGTTTCACCAGAAAAAGCCAGCCCACACCATGACACCTCCTCCTCCAAGCTTATCAGTGGGAACCACATGTGAAGTTATCATTCATTTCCCTTTCTAGCATCTCTGAAAAACATACCTCGGAGCCTCCTTCCATTTCTCTCCTTATTGGTATTAAGACCTGATTCACGTGGTAACTCAATGTTGAGATGTGTGCGATCTGAACCCTATTAAGCATCTACATAGACTTTACATATAGACATACTGTACAGATAGACCCTGAGGTGGAGTTGATTTGTCATTTATCAGTCTGGTAATTCTTTAAAAAAATCCTCTGTAGTAGAAGTAAGTCTTAGTGTCCCTTTGTGGGGTGAAGGTCTTCATCAGGGGTGTTGTTAGGATGCAAGACCACGGGGGGCCTCAGCCAGGCCTGAAAACTTGAATGCTCATCAAAGACTGTTGACATGCACTGTCCAAGGTGCTCTAATTGGTCTGGGACAGTTTTTTTTTTTCTCATTTTATAATTTTCAAACTCAATTCAAAAGCCATACTTATTTACTCAATTGTAATTTTGTGAATTTTTATTTATCATTAGTTTCTTTACT
Organism: Atherinomorus stipes; assembly: GCA_023101725.1. NCBI lineage: Eukaryota > Metazoa > Chordata > Actinopteri > Atheriniformes > Atherinidae > Atherinomorus > Atherinomorus stipes. The sequence continues at coordinate 68,078 of JALJCO010004264.1, forward strand.
TTCTTGTTATTTGAATTACTATTGTGAATTTAGCCTGGTCTCTCATTGGAGGGTATGAATAATTTGAATAATTTTGTGAATCTGTGTGTGTGTGTGTGTGCGCGTGTGTGTGTGTGTGTGTGTATATATATATATGTATATGTATTCATTTTATTTATTTACGTTTTATTTATTCAGTTTAAGAATTTTTTTAAAATTCCGGGTTAATATAACAATGAGTAGTTTGAGTAAAAAATTTATCTGATCTAGGGCTTTACTTACCATTTACAATACATCTGCTGTTTGTTTTTGTTTGTTATTTGCAATAATATTAAAATGAACGGAAACACTAAGCTACTCTATCATTGCTATACCTAAATTTTTGTTTATACATTACAAATTCTGTGGCCTGTGTCCTCTTACGTGCCTCCACATGAAATCCACTCACAAAAAAAAAAAAAAAAAAGTGAGCTTTTACAATACTGAATTTCCCTTCGGGGATGAATAAAGTATTTTTCATTTCATTTCATTTCATTTCATGGAGCTGGTTGCATTGTTTAACATCAGGTTAAATAGGCTAATTATATTCTTGGTCTAAGAGTCTTGCAATTTTTCAGGCTGGCTTAAAGCGATGATGGTTGACTTTTTTATGTAGGTGAACTGTTCTTCAGTTGTTGAAAACCAGTTCATTCAAATTTTGTACAAAATTAAGAAATTTAAACAACTACCTTTTCACTAAACACACACTTTTCTCTCAAGATTGTTCCACAGTATTATTTTACACTGTAAAAAGAAAAGAAGAAAAGACAAAAAAAGGAAAAATGTATTCATGAGCATGTGCAACCAAATCTTTGACTGGTACAGCGTTTCTTTAAAAATACAAAGTTGTGTGTATGGAACATTCAAGTATGTACATTTTATTCCTCGACCATGCTCATGGCTTTTTTAGAAAACAGAGCAAAAAACAGCCAAACATAAAGCTCCAGATAATGTTCTTAGCTCGAAGCAGCAAACACGACATTTAAAAAAAAGAAAAAAATTGTCTCTTTGTTAACTCAAAACACAGGTACATCTCATGGGATGGATCCTAACAGATTTTGGTCCACTTGGGAGGACACTTGAAGGTTCGCAGAGGTTTGTAAAGCTAAAACCAAAATTTGCTCAGACACCACACAGGTCCCGGGGGGTAACCGCCACTCCTCCACTCCAACACGGGTCTCCAGTTGTCAAAATGGCAACATTTAAATTTCTGCCAAACGTCTCATCATTCCGACAATTTTTTCATCCTATGGTCAGAATGACGGCATTTAAAGAAATAAAATTAAAAAATCCCACTATTCCGACAATTCCTTTTAAAGCCTCACCTCCCCCGGCATTCAGATTTTTTCCTGCTTTTAAAGCAGATGGACTCCACAACCTCACAAACCAACTTAATAATTTGTTGTTAAAACATCCTTAAACGGGAGACAGAATATGCCTCCACGTACGAATGTAACTCGGGTTCGTCTGAAACATGTTAGATTCATGTCTGAATCTCTGTCACAGCAGCAGCTGGAGCAGAGTCTCCGTAGAGTCCTCACGTCTTCATGCACACTGGCATCACAACTTTAATAACTGCAGTTACAGATATCAATGACGGCGCTGCAGTTGACACCTGAAGTCACTGACTAATAAGCGAAATAACTAAGCGAAATCATGTCACCTGGTACAGTGGAGACCATCATTAACATGTAGAGGCTGAGAAAAACTGAGGTGTCTGCTCCATGTGCAAAAAGTTGGAATAAGTTGGTTCCTTCCATTCTAAACTACTATTCTCTGGTGACTACAGGTCAGGACAACTGAAGCGTGTATCTGATCACTGTAAGTGGCTTTCCACTGTCACTTACTGCTGATGTGTGTGTTCTTGCAATTGATTGATACGTGCAGCGGTTTGGCGGTTTCGAAAAATGCTGTCATTGATATCTGTAATTCTGTAATTATTAATGTTGCGTATGATGCTAGCGTGCATGAAGACGCACGGGCTCTGTGGAGGGTGTGCATCCTTGTGCACATTTACGCATGTCGCACAAAACGCAAACAAAGGTGTTTTCCCTTCCCACTGTTGCCACCACTCCATGCTTGCTCAGAAAGGGGGATTGGACCGGGTCAAGTCAAGATTCGATCCAATCTGTTGGTTCCCTTAGCTAGGCTATCATGAATATGACTTGAATTTTTGTGTTTGTTAAGCGCCCTGAGGTGACATTGTTAAATAAAGTTGAATTGAATTGAAAACCCGGTTACATTGAATATTGTTTTTTATCTCCAGACACACCCCAGCTCGTCCAGGTTTACAGTTAGGAATGAAGCCGTATCATCCAGATAAACATAGAGCTCCCTTAAAACTGTTTAAAAATCTGATTTCAGAAACTGAAATTTTATTTTGGAAATTAATCAGACAAAAGCACACAAATAAATCACCAGCGCGCTCGCTCTCGACAATTTAAAAAGCAATTGGAGATGACTGAAGCTCACAGTGCTGTTAATTATATCTAAATCTTGTAGCTTTTGCTGTTTTTTTTTACATTTTAAATCAGTTAGCTAACTATTTTTCTGTCATTGTAAATCTGGCATCTTCTTGTCCGTTTGTATGCCAGCGCACTGCAGTTTCATATCTGCAGAGTTTGAAGGGAAAACTCAAAACTGTATCTCATTCCTTGGCATTTTACCAAATTGTGCTGTGGCAAGCAAATATTTATGCATTTGCAGAAGGAAAACACCTAATCAGGGACTCTTTATCACCATTTGCAGTTCAGCACCGGACAGCGCCGAGTCAGTGACTTATCTACACACGTTTTCCTTGTCGGAATGGTGGGACGTTTGCATGTCGGAACAGCGGTATTTTGGAATGGTGGCGTGTCTAAAGCCCCGTTTCCACCAGCGGGTCTGGGTCGGGTCGGGCCGGATCGGTCCACGTTTTTTTGCGTCTCCACAGATAAAAACTGGGACGGGTACCCTTATATCCGACCCGGCCTACTTTTTTGGCACCCTTCGGTAGGGGTACCGATCTAACCGATCCGGACCAAAGAGGTGGAGCTAACACAAAGCAATACATTGATTTTTTGAAAAATCTCACTTCCCGCGTGACCAAGCGTAAAAACAAAGCCGGGGTGACTCCTTTTTTGTTTCTGTCATGTGTGGCGCGGTGTTTTGGTTAAACAGCGTTACACAGCGATGATGTCACGCGATCACGTAGCAGCGCTGTCCAGCGCCTCCAGAGTAAAGGTACAGGTTGCTGTGGGGACGCAGCGTGAAATCAACACATCTGTACCAAAACCCACCCGATCCGGCCTGACCCGACCTGACCCGACCCAGACCCGCGGGTGGAAACGGGGCTTAAATGGCCGTATGTCGGCTGTTGTTGGGATGACAGCATGTAACCGCAGGTCCCACCCATGTGGTAATTCTTCTGAAGTTACACCATTTTTTTTTAAATCACATTTTAGAAACTTGTAAAACTATTGGACCCAGGTCAACCTGGACGCTGCATGTTTGTTTTTGTTGTTTTTTTCTGTGTGTGTCGGACACCTCTGGTGTTCTCACAGCACGGTGGTCTCTGTCTGCAGGATGGACTGGGCTCTTGAGTTGTGGTGGAACTGCATGGTGTGCTCGGAGCCGTTCCTGGAGGCGAAGTTGCTGCTGCAGGGATGAGCTCTGCTCAGATGGCAGTTAAGACACATGCTTCGCCACTTTCTCTTAAGCTCCCCTTGAACCTAAAAAAATAAGAAACAAAAAAACGTGTTTCTTCCTTATACTCTTTTTTTTTTTAATATATATATAAAACTGTAAATTATTGTGATGAAGCAGCAGCCCTGTTTTCATCATTGTTTTCTCTTTCTTTGAAGTATTGAATTGCAAAGAGGTTTATGGAAACGGTGATATTAATCACTACACTTGAATATTTATTGTGCCCCCCCTTTGTTTTGTTGACACAAAAGAACAAAAAAGCAGTCATACTCAAAGCCCAGTTCACACTTCCCAAATTTATTTCTACTTTGTAAGGAAATCTAATTTGCAAGTTGCCAACAAAAGCCACAGATCAGACAAAAAGCTGATGCAAATTGGAAATCTAACTTCAATTACCAAACCACAGCTTAAGATTATAATATGCTATAAAAATAATACAGACATGGGGCTTACTGGGGCCAACATCATGGGGTGAGAAGAAAGAGGGAAAGAACAGAAAGAGTGCATCAGAAAATCAAACAAAGTAAAGAAACACTAACAGTTGTGCACTGGAACGGGTCACTAATGCATCACTGCACAGCTCCACTACTTCCTGAACTTAAGGCAGCTCCTTTGATTCCAGTCTTTCATTACTGGACGAACTGATTAATCCACCTGTGCCTGATCTCTTTAACTGGCCAGAGACACTTTTTTTTTTTTTTAATTTCACTAAATTATAATTTTGTAAATTTTCATTTATTATTAGTTTCTTCATTTTCTTGTTGTTTGATTTAATACTGTGTATTTAGCATTTTCTCTAACTGGAGGGTGTGAATAATTTTGAGGATGATTGTATAATAAAGTTTTTGTCTCTGACCTTTTGTTGCATGCTGCACCTTTATATTACTAATGATGCTTTAAATATTTGTAATATATTCTCGCAGACTTTAAAGCACCCAAAGGTGTTTCGTTGTGTGAAAGTAGAGGCAGGTTCTTTTATAATTCCATGGCAAATTCACAGTCAGGTATTCAATCAAACCCCAGATACAGCATTTCAAAAGACATGTAAAAGTTACGAAAGATCAGGTGTAAGGACAAACTATGTACACACTAAATAGCTATATGCAATATATAAACGTCCTTTGTATACAGGAATGTGGCATTCATGTGCAAATTACAGTGCCAATGGTGCAAAAAAGCAGTGTGACTAGGACTGTTAGAAATGTCATCAGCTGCTGTTTGTTAGCAAGTCATCTCCCCCTTGTCCCCCTCCCTCATTTTCTTGTCATGTGCAATTTAGTATCTCACTGAATAAATGGTCTCCTTAGCTGGATGATGAGGTGTGAAGAGGACACTGCCAAATACTGACAGGTACAACATCTGCAAAAGATGAAGAATGCTAATCTAATCAAGCGTTAGTCCTGGCCAGTCCAGCTTGTTGTCCATGTCCAACCTGAGGTATTTCTAAGACTCTGCAGAGGCGGAGGTGAGTGCAGAAGTCCAGCATCATGATCTCTTCATCTACAGCAGAAGTCCGGTCCTCGGCGCTACTATACTGCCATTTTTAAAGCGTATCCTCTCCCACACACCTGAATCCAATGGCTAATAATTTCCTCATGCACATGTCATTCAGCTCTGCAGAGGCTGGCAACGAGCCATTAATTTGAATCAGGTGTGTTGCAGGGTTGCAATCAAAATGTGCAGGATAGCTCTCGAGCACTGGACTTGGGCACCCCTGATCTACAGACTTTCTGATCTTTCACTGTTCTGGATCCAGGTCTGCCTCTTCTACACAAACTGGAATGTGAACTATGCTGCTGGACTCAGGTCCTAACATACTACTGTAATTTACTCATTCGGAGACGCTGTTTGGTCTCGCTTTTTAAAAGCTATATACCTTGAATTACAGCTAAATGTTGAACTTGTCCTCAGGTGACATTTTAAAAGATGTGTCAGAGGGATTGGGTTTAAATGTTTGAGTTTATTTCAAACACTAAATGTTTATAAGCCAGCCTACAGAAGAAAAAAAAAAAAAAGCAAAACTTTATTTTTGTATTTCTCAATCTCTCAACAATCTCCTTTTTACTCTGGTTTGGATGATGTGAATAAATTCCACGATAATAAACTTTTGCTGCAGCCAAAACAAACGGACAGCAGAACTTACTGCTCTTTCAACTTTTCCCCTGAGACCAAATTAAAATTGAGCCCATTTTAAATGAGGATGTTATCGGCTGCCTGCAGACACAATAACATTTGAACGAAATAATAGGGAAATGATGTCCCAAGCCAATGTCCAGCGCTGACTCATCTTTTACTCTGTTTCTCCTCTCATTAGGTTTAGAAGTAATTTCTGATTTGACTCCATAAGAACTCACCTCACTGTTCAGGAAACAGTAGAGAATGGCCACAACCAGACCCTGAAATAAAGGAGAAAAGAATAGCTATCATTAAATGAAGGGGAAAAAAGACAGAACAGACAGACGCATGGGCGGAGAAGTTGTTACCATACCTGAAAGGATCCGAGGGCGAGGTCAAAAAATATTTTATAATCCTCTGCGATGGACTCACTGAGAGACACAAACACCACGTAGTGAATCCCAAACAGAGGGATCAGCAGGAGTGTGGACTTGGCCAGCCTCCTGAAAGAGAAACCACGATGATCAGTTACCTGAATAAAACATGAGGCGCTCTCATGAACCCTTGGTTTTACAGCAGAATAAACTGGATTCAATTCACTTAATCTCAGTGTTGCTTCTGGATTAACAAGCGTGCCACAAAAATAATACATCCATAAATCAGGAGCTGGGGAAAAAGTACAAGCAGCAGTGAAAGGAATCGGAAAAATGGGAAATAAAGATATGCTGTGGCTCTGCATTCAGTTCATACTTTGCTAAAAAACTCAGCAACTTTCCTCAGTAGCATTTAGTTTATCAGCTGTGGCATTAGCAGGAAACCCAAGACTGATAATGATGATGACGACATCAAGAAGAACATTTGCTAATTAAAACTTTTTGAAAACAAAGTGTACTCCAACATTGCAAAGTAAAAAATGTGACGGTTACAGGTTTGATGAAGCACTGGCATAAAAACCAGAACCATAAAAGACAAAGCTCTAACAACACGTAAAACCAGAAGCATTAAAGGAAATGAGAACGATGCATAACAATGTAAATAATAGCTGAAATAAAATCAGGAAAGTCTCCATGAAAGCAAAGAATGTTGAGCTGAAATCGAGACTCAGACCAGCAACGTTTCTCCATCTTCTATTGTCCAGTTCTGGTGAGCGTGTGTGTGAACTGTAGCCTCAGTTTCCTGTTCTTAGCAGACAGGAGTTCGCACCAGGTGTGGTCTCCTGCTGCTGGAGCCCATCTGCTTCAAGGTTGGACGTCTTGTGTTCAGAGATGCAATTCTGCATAACTTGGTCTTTCTATCATCTTCAACCAGTCTGGCCATTCTTCTCTGACCTCTGACATCAACAAGTCAATCTGGTCCAGACAACTGCTGCTCACTGGATATTTCCTCATCTTCAGACCATCTCTGGAAACTCTACAGATGGTTGTGTGTGAAAATCCCATTCAGCACTCAGAGCAACAACCATGCCACCTTCAAAGTCACTTAAATCTCCTTTCTTCCTCATTCTGATTCTCAGTTTGAACTTCTGCAAGTCGTCTTCACCATGTCTACATGACTCGATGTGAACAAGAAGAAGTTAGTTATTTTACTTGTTGCTAAATGCAATAAGTTGACAAGTTAAAGCAAATATCTGCAGTGATTTCTGATGGTAAGAAGCCTCCTGTGATGCACTTGCAGCAGAAATGTGCTGAAGCAGCTGCAGGCACAGCTGCCGTTGTCAGAGCAACAGGAAGGCAGAGGGAAGTGTTTCTGTTGGCGGACATCAATCTCGCTCCAGCAATGATGGATAACATGTTAAACTGCAAAGACTGGTGATGTTTGACTCCTTTTGCACCACTGCATCATAGACATTGAATTTGTTTTTCAGCGTGTGAGGAAATAAGATTTTGTTGTGTGACTGTGTAAAACGTGTGATTTGTACATCTCACATTCAACAGTTACAATAAATGCACATTTTCCAGCAACTTCTATCATCTACAGAGAAACTTATACATTAAAAGGCTTACGCCAGAGAACGGACTACCAGGCTCAGAGACAGTTTTTATCCATTTACCATCAGTTTACTAAACCAAACCCATTAACTCTGGTTCCCTCCCTCCTTCTCACTCAAGCAGCTCACTCTGCAGTTATTAATGCACTTAGTTACTTTTTGGAGATTTTAATGCAGTATCTAAACTTCTTTTATTCATCTTATGTATGTGGATTGTGTGTGTAAATGTATTTTCATGTATGCATATATGTATTAATTATTTTAATACAGTCTTTTGTGTGTTATGTCGACGGAGTGCCTAGAAATTTTGTTGCTTCACTATGTGCAATGACAATAAAGGCTTTCTATTACTATTCTATTTCTTATGCCTGATGTGGAAGATCTGGAACTGATTCTTAATCCCCATCCCTACTCACCAGTGGAACACCAGTGGAAATGTGAGCAACCCAGCAAAACTAGCAAGTAAATGTATCCATGTGTGACTGTTTGACCCCTACAACTCCCAGAGAAGAAGCTAAAATCTTCTCTCCTTGAATCGTACTCCATCTGTCGACTCGGCTCATCTCTACGTTGACCTACACGCAGCTGACACTGAATCTTTATTTACACTAACGGGATTCTGCAGGGGCAAAAAAAGGAACTATCCAGGCTTTTCATCACCTCTTTCCACAGAATCTCAAATCTCTACAACTGCAGGACACAAAAATACCTGACAACTCACTGCAGCTCGGATTTCACTGGAGGATAAAGCTGCCTGGAGACAAAACAGTCCACCTCTGACCAGGCGAAGCCTGGAACAGACAGAAAAATGCACGACTACGCGGTGAAACAAAGGTCACGGCCTGGTTTCATACAGCCTGCATCATGAAACGCTGCCTTTTTAAATGAGTGTTACTGTCATTCTTACCTCTTCAGACAGCTAGAGGATTTAAAAAAATATTCTTGCATCCTCGATCTGTTTTATTTTTTCAAAGCAGCTTCTGATAACAGACACATTGGTGTTGAAAAAAGAAAAACTTATTAAATCTTCTATGTGTAAATGTTGAAATAAAACGAAACCAGAACCAAAAAAGACAGAATAAAGACGGTAAAGGTGAACTTCTCTCTGGTGTTACCTGTACTGTGACTGGTCATTGCCTCCCACATCAGGACACCGCAGCTTCTGAACCAAGATCCGAATGATGCTGATGAACTGGATGAAGTTAACCTTTGGAGAGGGAGAAAAAAACGGCTAAATGAACACAGGATGCTGCAGGAGCCACAACAACCAGTGGAAAACAGATTTTTTTTTCCTCATGGCTGATTTCTGCTTCCCTCTCTGGAAGAAACTCGACTGTTCAGCTGCAGGAGAAACTGCAGGCATCTGCAGATTGTTGAGACTATCATTAATCTTTAGGTGCTTAAAGGTTTAAACTGAATCTGAAACACAACATGAATCAGAGAAGCTGTTTGTCAAACGTCCATCCAAGCTGATGAGGTTGCCATGGTGAGGGGAAGGGCATCTGACCCAGGCTGGCCACTCAAATGGCAGCTTCTTAGACAAAAACTGTAAATCTTACAAATGTCAAACAGAAATATAATGACTATTTCTTGGAGACTGTGGGTCAAAACTCCAGATTACCCATTAGAAATAAACCGTTGGTACTGGTGTGAGTGTGCAAGCCAAAAATACAGCTAACAGTTCTCTGAAACATTTGTAAATAATTGAAATTTTCCTTTGGATGAAATTTGTGCAACCCTCAAGAACCAGAAGAGTTATAAACTTTTAAAAGGCTTTGTTATTGTGACATGTCATGTGACATGGATAAAAGTGCTCTCATTTGCACCAATAGGAGACTTTGCACCAACACTAATCAGGTTTTGTGGTGACTTCACTCTCAACTTCCTGACAGTAGCTCATTTTTAATTAAAACAATGAAAAGCTGCAATATCATCCATCAATTTGAATTCAATCTCATTTATTTATTTTAGAGCACATTTAACAGAACCATTTGTGGCAGAAGTGTTAAATTAGATAAAAAGCTGTGTATCTTTTAAACCCTGAGGTTGCCCACATGATACCAAACTTTGCTAAATCCATTTTGGAGACCTAAAAGTCTTTCCAGTTTGTTCTGCTTCACTTGATCAAATTAGTCTTTTTCAGAGATGATGACTTCATATCTAACAAATCTCACAAGTGTTTCCTTTACTGTGACTCAGAGTATCCACATAGACCTCATGGTTGCAGACAGGGATGCTCCGATACCGTTCTCTTCTGTCCAATACCATTCCAAAATCTTGGGTTTAGGTATCTGCCAATACTGAGTACTGTACCAATCCAATACCTGTTATATTTCATTGAATTTATGATTTAAAGTGCCCCTGGCATGAAATTGGCGTTTTTTGATCGTATATTTTAGTTTCCCCAGCCTGCCTATGTCCCTGAAGGGGTTAAATGATAGATTTGCGTTTCCTTTTTTCCCTGGGTGTGTCTGCCTACATTGCAAAGTTAACATTCACAAATGGGCTGATTGGCAGTTCGGTGTATTTTACTCCTAGTGCAGCTTGTGACGCCATGACGTCCAGCCAATTACCCCCCTCCCCCCGAACTACACTGTCCAAGTCCCTCCCTCCGAGAACTACGACACCAAACCGACATTATGGCGTCCAGTTGGCATCAGAACTGCCCTGTACCCGTGCATGAAGGCTGGCATTTGGTTCATTCTGATGTGAAGGCATAAAACAGCAGCCGTGCTGCTCAAATCTGGACCTGGTCAAGAAGATTGTTCTTAAAACGTTGTCATTTTCAGCTGTGCTGACCCCGTCACCTACTGTATACCAGTCAAACTGGTCCCTACACGACCTCTGGCTACCTGCATTATTGCACCCTGTGAATGTGTAGTGTGTTTCTGAGGACGTGCACAAGTGATGCTTCAACCAGATGTAAAATGCACGACACAGCTGAGATAAGCATGCATGCAGGTGATTAAAAGCAAGTAAATCTTTGACCATAGAATAAAGGCAGATCTGAGCTGCAGCAAACAATCATCTTGAAGATTAATTTAACTCTGTCAATGCTGCTGCTGTGCACAGTAAATGTGCTGTTTTTGGTTGTGTGAACTGTTTAACTCTCCCTACAAGCATTCGCTGTAAACTTACACCTCCCGTCCACTGCTTCCGCTCCGCCCCGATCCGCTGCGCTGCGCTCTAGTCCGTCTTCTCTGGCGGGCTGCAACCCTCGCACACATACTCCGCCTCTCCGCCAGCACTCTCTCCGTTCAGTCACAAAGCAGGCAAAGGAGCATGCGCGAGAAGCAAAATCTTTTGGCCTTCAACTTCCAAAATGAGTGTTTACAAGTGACAGTTTTTGTAGTTTTGACAGGATCTGACGTGCGTCCACCTACTTTGTAGGAAGTATGTATACGGCACATTGAACTACACACATTGCCCAATTTGGCCATTCTCAAGTCACACAAGACGCAATATTATTTCATAAAGTTTTTATTGAGATGCTACAATATGCCCAATAAGTTTTAAACACAGCAATCAATTTCTTCTGTGGTGGATGTAAAAAAAAAACTTTATAAACCGGATGTTTCATGTTTGCAACTTCCTCCAAACGGAGCGGAGCGGACCAGAAAATAGAGTTGATCCGTATTTTTGGCGGAGTCCGACGGACCCGAGCGGACGTGTCGGAGCGGAGCGGAGCGGAGCGCTGGCGGAGAAGTGGACTGCTGCTCATTGATTAAAATAGCAACGGATTTGCTGCGTCGTGCGGACCGGAGCGGAGCGGAGCGGAGGCAGTGGACGGAGGGGGTTATATCCATAACCCTTGTAAGCTTAAGTAAGCTTCCTTATTGCATTAAGATCCTTCCTGATTCCCAGGGACCTCCCCTACTGGGACCTTTAAAGGCTGGGAGAGCTTACAGCGAGTTGCCAGTCAGCAGGACGGCGGGAATACACTCAGCAGGAATTCCTCTGAATCTGATACCTTCAGACGAGGGGTGTTCACACATCACACAGCTGTTACTGGATGCTACGAAGGACGGGCACCAGTGGATCTGACAATTCATTAAGATCCCAAAGTCATGAAAGAATAATGGAAACCCTTTGATGAGGCATCTTATTAAACATAATTTTCTTTCATGTGCTTCAGGAACTGGAAATTCAGACTTTTAAGAAGCTGTAGGGAGAGCTCAAGCCTATAAATATATTTAGAAAATGAGGTGTGATGTATTATTTAATAACTGCTTAACAGAAATGGCCAATACAGCAAATATTGTGACATGTTAAACAGAGAAGAGGGAATGGGATGATGGGAAAGCTGCAAAAAGAATTAACCTCTGAAATAATAAGAAAACGATTAAAGAAAAATAAACATATGGAGGATGCTTACTCCACTTCTGGCTAAATAAAAAAAAAAAAAAAAAAAAATCTGTGATGCGTCAGATTCTCTGACCCTAATAAGGTGTTTTAGTCTCATCTCTGGCCAGGAATAGTACACCCACAGAATGATGTAACTATTTTCCACTTACTCTCATAGTGAGCAAGACTCCGGAGCACTTTAATATCTCAAATGCAGCCGGAGATCAGGAAGGCTTCTCGTTTCCCCCCCAACTTTCATATAATGGAGTTCACCGGCGTCTGAGCCAAAAAGGTCCATAAAAGTCCACAAAACTTGTCAATATTCCTACATACTGCTAATCCAATGTAATCCAAGTGTCCTGAGTGGGTAGCGTCCAGAATTTACGCCATTTAGTATATTTTTAGAGCCTAAACAGTACTACATTGCATCTCCTGCGCGCACGCGATGCGTGTTCATGAAACTACGGAAGCCGTGGCAGACGAGATCACGCGTTCTCTTTTTCTTTCTTTCTTTGTTTTAAATCAATATCCAATCCCTCTTGTGTTTGTCCCGGTTTGTCAGCAGCTCTGGCGTTCTTAGCACAATGTAAACGGCGAATTTCTTCTTCTACGCTTGTATTATCGGCAGAGTAGGCTCCAAATGCCGAGGCTTCCGCAGATTCGTGAACGCGCATATGTGTGCTTCGCGAAAGTAAGATGTACTACTGTTTAGGCTCTAAAAATATACTAAGTGATATCGTTTCGAATTAATTCTGAATGCTACCCACTCAGGACACTTGGATTACATTGGACTAGCAGTATGGAGGAATATTGATAAGTTTTTTTTGGACTTTTATGGACCTTTTTGGCTCGGACCCCAGCGGGCTCCATTATATGAAATTTGGGGGGAAATTTGCTCACCATGAGTGTAAGTGGAAAATAGTTACAGCATTCTGTGGGTGTACTATTCCTTTAAACAAGCCAACAGGCCTTGTTTATGTCATGCCAGTGAATTTTAGACTACATGACTTATTGCCACCTAAAATGTGCTCAGAAACATGTTTTTGTGGATGTGTGATGTGAAATAAGTGATAGTTGAAGTACTCTAATGGTTGCGCAAAGGTTAAATGGAGAAGACGAAGGGAAATGGAAAAACTACAAAGGGGGAAAAAAGAAAAGTGATTAAAAAAAATAAATAAAATAAACATATAAAACCCAAAACAGAGTAAATTGCATCAAATATAAAAATGTGTTCATACTTGTATACACATTTATACTGTATAATAAATTGAAACATGTTTTAAATCTTTATGTCATACTTATCTTTTCCTGTTTTTATATTTACACATTCATTTATTTATGCATTTATTGACCCATACCGACCTCTCTCTCTGTATATAGTTATCTACCTGTTCATTTATTCATCTCTCTCTCCATTTCCTCACGTTTTCACCAATCATTTTATAAAATGGGAAAATGAGTCCATAAATAAACAAGAGTCATTCACAAAAGATAGTCGGAAATAGTTGGTAGAATCTACAGGTAGAATAGCTGATATGAATCTTTATTCATAAAGCACTTTTTATGCACTTTTTGCAACACAAAGTGCTTTTATGCACTTTTTGCAACACAAAGTGCTTTATCTTAAAAACATAATAAGCAAAAACTCAAATTCATCAAGTTCCCCAGAGCACAAACCCACACATACAGGCATATAAACACACACAAACACAAATAAGTCAGAACCCTCGGCAACTGGGAAAACAAAAACACTGGGAATTTAAATAAATAAATGAATAAAGATAAAAAAAAAGATAAAACAAGTCAAAAAGTAAAATAAATAGAACAATGGGAAAATGGAATGGGGAAAAAAGGTATAATAGACATGGACATCAAAACAAGTAAATAAATAGGTAAAACAATCACAAAATAATGATGAAACCACATTAAACATAAAATACTGGGAGAGAAAAACATGTAAGAATACTAATTATGAGTACTAAAATCATATCCAAGTCTTGTCATATTAAAGTTTAACAGAATAGATTCTTTCATTTTGAAATTTTTACAAAAATAAAAAACCACATTTTTCCAACAAACCCACCTGAATCCTCAGGAAAGCAACAAGCAGGTGAACTAGTAGCAGAGAAACATGGAGGTAATTAACTTGACTTACCATGATGGAGAATCCAATTGGTCCATTGATCACCCAGTTGGGTATGGGGTTGTCGTTTCTTTCCCAACACCTACAGACACAAAACATAAAAACCTAAAGATACTGAAACTGTTCAACACATATCAATCTATCAGAAAACCATAGGTAATGTAGTATTTTACTTTAAAAACATCATACTGTATTCCCTATTGTATCCAGCTGATTTACTTCCATTTCTGTCCCACCCGGTGATGTGGTGTGACTTTTACTGTCTGGTGCTAACTTTAGGCTCAGCATGAACTTCCAGTGACTTCAGAGTATAAAAACACTGCAGTGAGGATAGATGCAATTTATCAGTGAGCTGCTGATCATGACAAATACAGCAGTAACACTTTCAGCAGGATTGCTTTTGTTAAATGTACTTTATTATATACAGGGTGCTGCTTATATCACAGCCACAGTACAGTCAGTCTAGGTTCTGATCAGCATAAAAAACAATGAAGAGGCAGATAAATGTAGTAAAATACCCATTTATGTAAGGAAGCAACAAGAGATGCTTGATCTAAAGCAGTTGGATAAAAATCAACAAACACATATGCATATCAGTTGAAGCTGCCAAACAAGAGCATCTGCATCACCCGACCTGTCCAGGCTGCAGCCACCTTGTCCTTGCTTAGTTTTAATGTCATGTGACTTGATGCTCTGCAGCACCACTGCAAGTCAGACAAGATTACCAACATGCATTGCTCAAAGATCATTTTGCATCACATCAAGCCGGCACTTTGCAGCAGAGCATCAAGTCAAAAGCAGTTATTTTCTTCTCTGCTAGAGTACCTAATCCATCCCTCTGAGACAATCTTCAACATTCTCCAACATTTTGTTCAACTCGTGGTGTTTAATACAGTTTAAGACCACTCATCTGGATGCAGACTACAGTAAACCCTGTTCAAAGTTTCCTCTGCTTTACTTCTGAGTTTTTTCTCTCACGCTTTCCCTGAATTTGTCAGCTTTTGTTTCACTCTCCAGCATCTTATTTGTGTATGGACCCACAGGTCAATGAATCCTCTTTTCTTCTTCAGCCCAGTCCAATCAGGAGAAGGAGAAAAGGAAGGAGAAAAGAAGCTGCAAATGACAATGATTATTTGTCATGGCCAGGAAATAAACAGTAATAAAGAAAGACACCTCGGCCATCCTTGACTTCTGTTTGGCAAAGATTAGAACACCCAAATGATTTCATCCAAGTTTATAGTCTAATCTCTGCAAAAGACAACTAATCAGTTAGCAACTACAAGATAAGTAAGAACAGGGAAATTCTGAACTCCTCAGCACTATGGATGTGTCAGTCATGTGACCGTAACCACGGTTACCACTCAAAGTCCTCTGTCTCAGCTGAGATTTTATTGGCTCTAAAAAACAGAAAACAGTGGGAAAGAGCTGGTGCACATGTAGAAAGAAATCTGGTACGAACACGTGGAATTCTGTGTTTCATGGAAAATCTGGGAAACAGGACCTAAAATGAAGATTAGTGAAAACATGATTCTTTTTAAAAGTAAAATTTCTTATAGTTGTCATGGTCTGTGGGATTTGTCATCATTTTTTTTTTTTTTTTTTTTTTTAGTCCCGTCTCATTTCCTGTTTTATTTTCTAGATTTTTCCGCTTCTGTATTTTCTTGACTTTACTTCCTGCTCTCTGACTCTGGTTTTGCTTCTCATTTCATTTCATTATCAGCCCCTCTGTGTAGACATGCTCCTGGTTTTCCTTTGTTCAGTGCCATATGTTGTCCCCCCCGGTATCCCCCCTGTTGTTTCCAGCATTTATTTTGGAAACTGCTATTGAAACTTCGTCCCTGCACCTGCTCCATCCTGTTCCTGCATCTGGGTCCTTCATCATCTCCGAACTGTGACAAATTTAAAATATTCAGACAAATCTGCATATTTGGTTATTGTAGATACCCCATTTATAATTGGTGACTGCAGCATATGACTGTTCATCACTGCTGTTTTGATGGATGGTTATTTGTCACCGAACTGGTCTAATCTGGATCAGGTTCAGGTTCAGAATGGGGATTTTAAACTTTTGTCCTGTAGGTTTTACATGTTTCCCTGCCACAACACACCTTACTGAAATTAAAGGGTCATTGCATAGAATTTGATAAGAAAATTGAGATCCATCTCATGTAGGGATGTCTGATATTGACATTAAAATGTAATATTGGTATCGGGGTTTTTTGGACTGATATTTTTAAAAATGAAATCTTGCAAGATTTTACTAACAAAAATGTGATTGTTCTGTAATGAAATCTTGTGAGATCTTGTTCCATAACGTTGGTCCAGCTATCCTGGAAGAACTTCTTTATCCCAGCATTCCTTTCAGAGTCATGTGACTACGGTGCAGCTGCTGCTGCTACAGACTGACCTACTTTGAAGCTGCTTATAATATGTCTGGTTTTAAGTTGTTGGTTAAGTTACCAAGTTGTCAGAAACATTAGAATTAGCCACATGTTGGCTAATACTTGCTAGTATCTGATATCTGGCAGCCAGATGTCCAAAATGAACTCCTCCGGCTGAGTTAAGTCTGTTTTGGGATCTTTGTTCTCAGAGCAGAGTATAGTGGTGCTTCTCAAAATATGAGATACATAACCTGACAGTTCTCTGCATATTTCGGTTGATATTAGTATTTAAAGGCCTCCTTCCACTGAAAACCCATTTAACTTGCTCCTTCTGAAATACGGAGGGTTTCCCCTTGTTTACTTACACATGCTGACTTGCTAGCGTTGCGTTCCCCCCAGTCGGCTGTGCTTCCTCAGAGAAACAATACGAAGAGAAGAGCGAATCGGGAACAGCCTTGCACTTCTACGTCACATTGCAAATAGCGTATCCCACGTGGGGTTTCTATCTGTCCATTGGAAGGCAGGTAACCCTCCACTACACACTAGAAGTAAAGACGGCACGACTGTAGCTTCGGAGTTGAGAAGCTAATTAGCTAACTGTTTGTTAGCATGGCGGAACAAACTTGTTGTCCCAATGTATATCTTTTTCACTCTGCAACAGGTGCGCTGCTCGTGTGGCTGCACCCTCAGTCTGCCCGGTTCTGTTTGTGTTGTGTCTACTGTCTGTGTAGTCTTGGACGGGTTGTACTGGAAAAAGAATTTCACTGCACTGGGACGCCGGTACAATGACAATAAAGTTTTTCTGATTCTGATTCTGATTCTATTTCCTGTCTGTAGCGAAATAAGAGCGGAGGGCGGAGCTTCCTTCATACACTGACGGGAGGCAGCCAATCAGACGGAAATTCATGAGAAGGACCCGGAAAAGCTGCCGTTGGACCACAAGCCTCTCTTCTAGTATACAAATACAGCTGGATACAAAGATACCAGAGGGTTTTTTTAAAACAGAAACGATGCAGAATGCATTCAATAATAATGGAGAACACAGAAATATTAATGAAATGACCATGGAAGTACAACTTTAAGAGTTAGACAATATTGGATATCGATAAAAAAGCCTATATCGAACATGCCTAATCTCATGTGATCCAGTTGTGTTGGAACAAGGAAGCATCTAAAACCTGCAGGACAGTGGCTCTAGAGAACCTGCTTTTAACATTTTTAATGTCAAACACTTAAGACAATTTGATCTGTCTCATGGAACATGTGACATGAGCTGCATACAGTAGATTGTACGCATAAAAACACATCTATATTTACAGTTGAAGTTCACATAAAACCAGAAGGTTGAGATAAGAGGAGACATCCGGGCTTTTATATGACTTCTGGCATTGCTTCATGACTTTTTAGGTACAAAGAAGAGATAAATGAACACCAGGAAACCTGATTTCTGGACAGATATTAATGTCTGTGGTGCATAGATTCTTTGATCCCTGTTCTCTGATCCACAGTCTTTCATTTATTAGGTCATATACTTCCAATCCTGCAGCAGTTTCATTTCATTTATTAGTTTATTTGAAAGGGGCAGTAAATGATAATCTCTAAACAACAGATGTAAGCATGCTGGATTGTAGCAAACAAGCTCATTTCCATCCATAGTTTCTAGGAAAGCAGCCAATATGAATGAGTTTCCACTCAGGAAGGTTTATCCATGTTGTCAGAGGAAACAGTGATGTGGGTGTTTATCCTCTACACCGGGGATCCTGCAGTGTCCTGCAGGTTTTAGATGTTTCCCTGCTGCAACACACCCGACTCTAATCTCTGTGTCATTAAGAGGCCCGCACTGCTCTTTAACCGTTGGAAAATCATTTAATTTGAATCAGGTGTGTTGCAGCAGGGAAACATCTAAAACCTACAGGATGGTGGCCCAAAAGGACCGGAGAGGATGATCCTTGAAGAAGAGAAACATAAGAGGAGCAACACCACACAAACTGCCTGATGTTTAGAATAAGAGATGATCAAGTAAACTCATTCTGCCCATCTCTGCATGCACATCACTTTGCAGGAAGATGGTGATGCTGTCGGTTACTAAACCTTCATCAATCATCTGGTGTTCATCTGTAGGATCATCATGCTGTCTCTAAAAGGTGAGCTCACGCATCCTGCTGTGGAAACTCATTTCCCCAAGCTCATTTTTGTGGCCATTACCCGAAAAGAATGACCGCATTAATTACGGAGTTACGGAGAGTTACGGAAGCCGGTCAGGAAACTTTCACCTTCAGGCTCTGCTTCCTCTTCCTCATCCCTCTGCTTCCTCTTCCTTATCACTCTGCTTCCTCTTTCCTTTGCTTCCTCTTCCCCATGGCTCTGCTTCCTCTTTCCTTTGCTTCCTCTTCCTCATCGCTCTGCTTTCTCTTCTTTATCACTCTGCTTCCTCTTCCTCATCATTCAGCTTCCTCATCACACTGCTTCCTCTCCGCTCCTACCATCTGGTTCAGCATCCACATTACTAGTAAAGCAGCAATCTGCCATCATCCTGCTTCACCATCGTTCATGAGCAAGACCACAGTTTTGTTTTAAAAAGACAGCTGCTCACGTCCAGCAGAGGAACACTGACCTGACTCTGGTCTCACATCATAATTTACAACTCAAACCAGGGGAAAACATCCATGAGGTTATTTTTTTTATGCTATACAGTGTCTCATTTTGTTTCATTTATAAATACAAGTATTTTTTTCCTTGTGGAGGCCAGTTGGTAATAGAAATTATAATCAGTTCTATCAAAGAAAATATCTGCACTTTGTGTTTTGTTCTGCTCCAACCAAGTCTTCATCTTAAATAAATCAAGGTGAAACCAGACGGACCAGAGTCCTCATCTTTGTGAATTAGTCCTCCGTCTCCAGCTGGACTCTGAGGCAGCAATAACTGCTTTTAAAGACTTGAAATTCCACCCGCCTCCACAAGCCTGACTCACTTGTGTTTCTCTGTCCTTGCTGTCCTTTGTTATCTTTATGAGACTCCACCAAGGTAATTGTTGAGGAGGTGTGTGTGTTTTTTTTCAGAAACTCAGTTTAACTCGCACCGTTGCAGCGTCAGCTGTGATAGTGAACCGAGAAAGACAAGCAGTCCCCCGGCACACTGCCTTATACGAGGCCCCCAGCAATAATGAGGTGCCGCTGGACACCTTGAAAGTTTCACCTTAATATTCAGTAGAGGGAGTCACATTTCCATTTGATTATCTGCTGACAGTCTCTGAACAACAAAACACCATTTGTGGCTTTGATGAAACAACTGATGTGATGAAGGAGAAGGAAAAAAAAGTCCTCTGAGTTCTTGGCATACTCTCAGATCCACTTAAAGCAAAACTAATTTGCAGATCAATAATGCATTCAGTATGCAGGTCCATGTTAAATGTCTGAGGGGGGTTTGGAAGCACTGCGGCCATGTTTCCGTGCTAGAAGCCGACTGGCCTGAAGCTGCACTCACCCTGTGTCTTCTAGATAAACCCTGGTCATCACCCATGCAGACACGAACACAGTGGGGATTCCTGCAAACAGTATGAATGAAAGATCAATGAAACATCATTAAGTCTAAGACACAAAAATAAATTCATTCTTGCCCTTAATTATGTTTTCCATATGATTTCAGATTTACAGATTAAGTGATGCCATTTTGTTTTGATCGTTTTCTTCATCTCTCAGAGCTCTGGCTTTCGTCTCTGAGCCAGATGCTTTAAGCTGAACGAAGTCTGCTTCTAAATACAGTCAACTTATTGAAAAACAAAGCTCAAAACCAGCTTGTGTCCTTCAGAACTTTGACTTTTTTACTCTGTCAGTTTTTCAGCACCAAAGCACTGTTCCTGTTTTATTCAAGGATTCTTTGTCACTCGGTTATGAAACATGAAGAAACATGGATGAAATGCCAAACTCAGGGCATGGTGTGTGCTAATATTAAAGATGAAAAATACAGTAAAAATACACTTCAAACACTCAAATCTGGGCTGCAGGGTGGGGTGGTGGTTAGCGCCCCAGCCCCATAGAAGGTAACTAGTTTGAGTCTTGGCTGGGGAGGGGTTAGAACAGTGGCCTCCTGGTGTGGAGTTTGCATGTTCTCCCTGTGTATGTGTGGGTTCTCTCACCATCCAAAGACATGCATGTTAGGTTAACTGGTCACTCTAAATTATACCTAGCATTGAATGTGAGCGTGTTTGGTTGTCTGTCTCTCTGTGTTGACCCTGCGACAGACTGGCGAACTGTCCAGGGTCTATCCTGCCTCTCGCCTGATAATTGCTGGGGTGGGCTCCAGTGACCCCGCAACCCTGAATTGTACAAGCAGTATAGAAAGTGAATAAATGAATCCTCTAAAAGCAGAGTGCAGTCTGCTTGAGTTAGTGGTTACAGTTCATTGTTTGGACGACATCCAGGTAAAAACTGTTTCTCAACGCAGATGCTGCACAGCAGCTCTTTGTGTGATTGGGGGGGAGACGACCGTGCAAGGTGGGTGGAATCCTTCATGATTCAGGAAACCTTATTGCTGCATCTGTTGCTGTAGATCTCTGAGGGGCTGTGTTAAATAAAACATGTCCATGGGGTCCTTTTCTTACTCTACAGCTACTATAATCCGATTTGGCTCCCCATTCATCCCTCTGCAACTCTTGATCTTGATTGTGCCACCATACTTCCTGGCTTCTGTTTCCTTTTCTTCTCTTATGGTATAATCATAGTCTGTCCTTGTATGTGATTGGCTGCATGAAGTGTCAAGCCCCCCAAAAAGATTTAGCTATTCTTGATTGGAGTTGGCGCTTCTCCTCCACTACGCGGAATCGCTCTTAGAGCTTGCTTGTTTGCAAACGTCACTATTGTAAACAGACACTGGAACGAATGTACGTAAGTACTAGAGAGGTCGATTCAGTGTGGATGAAGATTTTTCTGTTACAGAACCTGCTGTTTGTCATCTGCAGCAGACGTGCAGATTAATTTAGCCTTTACTGCCTGATAATACTTGAAACTTGTTGGTATCATAAAAGAAACTTCATTTGAATGATTCATCTTCCTGTCATGGCTTCCACCGAGAAAGATAGTCCAAACAGAACTTCCAACAACTTCCAAACAGAGCAGGTGTTGCTTAGCAACCTGCGAGTTACAAATGACCATGAATTTCTATTAGGATAAGAGAAACGACTACTCGGGCAATCATAAGGGTGAGAACCAAAAACTCATTAAGAGAAATTTGGGACAACCCGTTCAGCTCAGTGTGATTCTCTGCAGCATTCTGAGGAACTGGATGGCAACTTAAAAATAAGACAAACGAGCAATAAAACCAGCAATGTGACTGTACAATGTTACATGCTATGGTGTCGCATAACAGTGACGTCATCAAAGCCATCGCAGTAAAAATATCTGTAAATAAGGACGGATCACCACCAAAAAAGCCACTTCAAGCCGCATCAGTCTCACAGGGGGGTCAGACTAATGTTTCGTAATGACACATTGGTGAAATGAAGCAGTTTGTGGCAGATAATGCCTTATTTAGAGGGTGCTCGAGGTTGCCCCACACTTCCATTATATTGGACATATGCTGATCTGGAGTGGATCGAAATATCTCCTGAAGGAATTCAAGTTACACAAAAACTGTCTGGGTGAGTAAATGAACGTATTTCATGGCAGAAAATACGTCCAGATTGAAAAAAAATGAACTTCCCCTTTTTAGTGTAGATACATGTAAAAGATACATGAACACTTATTTAGAAATCTGTGCTGCTTAATGAACCACTGAATTAAAATTGGGTTTTGTATGTGCACTGTATAGCGTTGCTCTAATACTACAAATGAGAATCCAAGCCTCCATGTTTGTTCAACGGTCTGGGTTAATGCTAAACTAGGACCTCCGACTGACTCAGAGCTTTACACAGGCAGAAAAACATGAATGCAGTAAATGACAGTATCCAAAATATTCACAGTTACCGGCTAATTTAGAACGGGGCAAAAGCAGTAAATGAAAATATGAGGAACGTTTCATTTGTGTTAAGGATTTTACAGAAATCCATTGTTGGGATCCTCATTACAGTATAATAACAAAAACGACCATTTTTCAGGAAAATAAGTCGGTGGATTTCCACCAGCTTTGTTGGTGAGTTGCCTGTTATTTTAGCTTTGGCGGCTGCTGGTGTTAAATTTCATCCATTTGCAAACTGAATTCCTTTCCAGCTGTTATATAAACAACCACTCATACACAACCTTTGTGGATTAGTTTAATAATGCTAGAAAAATGATGGCTTTTGAAAGATTTTGGTTTAGAAAGGTTAAGTTGAAGGACTATATGAAGCCGAGCAGGGGAATGAAGACGACCGGGAGAATAAAAGGCTTTCTACAGACCTCATTATCTGCTGCATGCGAGCAGCAGGTGGTGCGGAAAGCCGGATCCATTGTTGGAAACCAGAACCACTCTTTGCACAAAGAATTTGGACGGCTTTCTTTGGGCTGTGAGCAACACAAGTGAGGAGTTATCAAAAACTCCACATGCGGTAGCTTTTTGAAAATAAATACATGTTTTTAGTGGGTTCGTATGTGACATTCTTCTTTCAGTCATCTTTTGTGTTCTGCGTGAGTTTGGATGTGAGGGAAGTTTCTAAAAGTTTGCTGTTGAAATCTTTTCTTTTCAAGGACTTGTTGCAGACAAAGTTCCCCATCAGGAACGATGAACTGAACCGAACTGTACACAAGACAAAGTTTAGCAGAAAACAGCTCTTAGCCGTCAGAATTTAAGGGGTTAAGGGAGGAAAGCCGACACTGATCTTTCATGAGCTCTGTAATAAAAAGGGAGCTTAATGAAATCTTGGTAAATAATTCTGCAACACATGCATCTCAAGAGGATCTGAAAGTGTTGATGTTAATG
Organism: Atherinomorus stipes; assembly: GCA_023101725.1. Lineage (NCBI taxonomy): Eukaryota > Metazoa > Chordata > Actinopteri > Atheriniformes > Atherinidae > Atherinomorus > Atherinomorus stipes. The sequence continues at coordinate 91,641 of JALJCO010004264.1, forward strand.
AATAATAATGCTGAATCTGACGACACACAAATGGCTGATAGCCTGTTTGATGATCTGTGGGACTGTGACGCAGGCTGGAAACTGTCCTTGTCTCGGTACACTCACAAGAGGGGAATGAAATTACTGACTGGAGAATGTCCTACACCACGAGGCTGCAGAGTGTAAAAACACTTCTGTGGGAAATCATCACCTATGTAAATGCAGCTGAATCAACTGCACAGACTTCATCTTAAAGCGACTTTAAAGGTGATTCTGTCAGAAGATGCTGTGAAGTGGAAACCTGTAAATGCTTTAAGAGGTTTGGCATTCCCCATTCATGGAGTGGTTTACAGTCACAGAATCTCAGACCCACAGAGTCCGGTTAAGGGTGTACATGCAGGAGTTATTCAGCCTCCAAACTGCATTATCTTGGTGTGTTTGTGTCTGGTTTCAAGAGCTTCAATTTTCAGTGATTTCTACACAATTTAAAAGCGCAGCTTTGATCTGGGGTCTTACCACCGGCTTCCTGAGAATGAGTGTGGGGCTAATAAATATGAATGTGGTTAATATGCCCCTGTTACACTGTAAAACATCCTCAGGGAAAGTTGTGGAGAGATTTTTTTCTTTTTTTCTTTGTTTATTTTAGGAGTGTGAAGTCAACATTACCTGCCAAAAATAAACAGGGGTCCCAAACTGCACAACAGCTGAAGGGAAATAAGTACAAACAGTGTAACTGAGCAAAAACAGTAAATGTGTTCTTATTAAGGGTCAAAATCTGCATTGTTGATCTTCACCTCAACACCTCCTGCAGCCATTAGACTTGTTTTTTGAGCTAAAGGCTTATTTATGCTCACTTTCACAAGTACAACACTATAATTTCATTTATTAAGATCCCCATCAGTGACTGAAACGTCAGTTTCTATTCTTCCTGGGGTCTCATCTACATTACAAGTTTATATATTCACATCATTCTTGTCCTTACACACACACAAAAAGGACATGATACAACAGCCCAATGCAGAGAAACAAACAAAAAAACTGTTATACGTTTATACTCTTTCACAAAAACAATACAGCTCTCCAAGACAATTCATAGTCATCTGTCGGTATTCTCAATGCTGAGAACCAGTACATACGTGTCAATTCTGTGTATGAAAAAAAAGTTTTCATTTCTTTTGAGAACATTTTCTGGTACTTTTCAGTAACAGGAATCCATTCCATGCAACCATGACCCAATAAACTGCTCGCTGGCTTCAGCAAGCAGCAGATGAAAAAAATTTGTAAGTTGTAAACAAAATATTTCAATCTATATTTTAGAGAAAACTAAACCAATCTCTTGTGCATTGTGGTTGTATTAGTTCTATATGGATCACAATTTATGCCATCCTGTGTGGCTTGCGATTAATTTAATTAGAATTTGACCAAACAACTCTAGATGAGATAATACTGGTGATGCACTCATCGTTAGTTTAACCTCTGGAGGACAAATTTCTTTTCTGCAATATATTATTTATTCGGTTGTCAAATGTACCCGTGTACTCCCACGTGCCCTTTACATTGGCATAGTTTTTAGGTCATACATCCACTACAGCAGTGATTTTCAAATTGGAGGTGGGGACCCCCTCCCATGTCGATCGCATGATAACTTCAGGGGGTCAGATCATTGTGGGGAAAAAAAAGAGTCTACGTTTGTCAAATATGTTTAGGATTTTAGGGGCTTTCAATATCAGCTAATTGTTGCAAAGACATTAATTTGTTAGATTAACACATTCATTTCATAACTGCATAAATAACTGCGTTTTTACTGATACCATGTTAGAAATCCGAATTGGCATTATCTCAGCGAGAGAAGCTAATTTTGGGCTTGAAGGTGTCTTGTTACAGCAGTGAACCAAATCCACCAGAAAACATTCATCCGCCTTATTTATGAAGTTTGATCGTTTTCAAGTCTTATATGTAGATTTTTTTTTTTTTTATCGTTGGGTGTCTAGAAACAAAGTTATTACAGATGCTATTCTAAAAATCCCAATGTTGCTCTATTTTGGTGATAAAAGCTGAATTTTGGCATTTGGGGGCTTTTATCACATCTGTTAACATAAACCACGAAAACACATGGTATCCTCCTTATTTATGAAGATTCTGACAGTTTCCAAACCATTAATTAAGAGGATGGCCACAAGATGACCCATTAGATGTATTACACAATGAACCTATCAGTTGTCGGGGGGAATCACAAACACTAAAAGTGTGTTATTTTGGGAGTCCTGGCTCAAAAAGTTTGAAAACCACTGCACAAGAGGGCAGCGCAGGGATCAGTGCTTATCTCTGAGTTTCAACGACAGTTTCAGACAACTGCAAACGAGGCAACAGTAAAATATCCAGAGAAAAGATGGCAAAGACGGCCATGCAGGCTCATCTGTACGCATCATGTAGATCATAGCTGAGGCTTGAGACACATCACTTACCCCAGCCGATGAACATGTAGACAATGAAGTGTCGGTTTTCAGAGAAGATGACAACCAGCAGAGTGTGGAGGTAGAGACCTTCCACCAACAGCCAGAAGAAGTTGGCCATGATGAAATACTGGAAAAATACCAGGCTGGCTTTACATCCCACCTGGAAAACACACACACAGATCATAAACAAGCACATTAGAAGAGAACATAAGCTCCAAGATCAGAGCTCCAGCATAAAATGTTGGTGCGATAACACACAAATGACCTTCAAGTATCTCTTTAAGCACTCATTATCTGCAATCCTACAGTTGCCTCTGCAGGTCTGTTTATGACCACAGTGTTGATACAGACTCCTCGATCCACAGAGACTCTCTTTAATCAAGTAATTATGCTAATTATTCTGTTATGTGGGTAAATGTCCCTCATTCCCTCTCATGTGACCAGTGAGCCCATCAGGAGGAACAACTTTAATTTGCAGATCACAATGCCACGAGCAGAAAGTGGACCGGTGAAACGTCCCCTGACAGTGTTGCTGCAATTATTACAGTGATGTTTCAATGCCAAGCTATGAGGCAAGCAGAGGAGAGATGTTTGAAGGGGTCTGGGGGGAGTCGGGCAGCTGTGAGGCTAAGGGAACGGTCAAAATGTCAGCTCTTTAGAGGGGCTGAATGATCTCAAAGTCAAGGGCACCTGGGTTTGTTTAAAAATGAAGCTGATGGAGGAGTAGGTTGCACTTTTAAGGCCATCTTCAACTTCCAACTTATATGCTTTGAGAGATTCATGGTCAACAGAGTAAGAGGTGATGCACTGAGAAGTTATTGATGATTTTCTGTTGGAGTTTGGCACCGTGTGGTGAGCTGTGACAAAACTCAGCTCAGAAAGAAGGGTACATGGGTCACCTTTATTGGTGTTCTTTTTTTTCTTTTTTTTTTACAGAACAAGCTGTAACCTAGATAGATTTTACTGGGGGGTTATATGTTGACTAAAAATGAAAAAGAAAAAACAAAATTACTACTATTGAATGACATTATCAGACCCATATTGGTATTGCCGATATTGGTTTTAAAACTGAATATTGATATTGACGAGATCAGTGGTTCTCAAACTGGGGCATGGGCCCAGGGCTCTGTCGGGGGGGGGCAGCCAGGCCTATAATTTTTGTACTTCTAACAAAAAATAGGCAAATCTTTAAAGTACTAATTAACAAATGATGATGACTCATAAGGCATTTCCGCTTAGCGTAGTTGCTGTAATCGGGTGTTTCCAATAGCATCACTTGGCGAAAGTGAACTAATAAACTCAAATTTTTTTCCAATTATGTTTCGTGATCCGCACATTCTGATCGAGTACAAACGAGAAGCCGATTTCACATCGAAAGACTGACTAGACGGCATTCAATTGAGGAACTATATGCCGTGGAAGTGACGGTGAATGGTAGCAAAGGCAGCACGCATGCGCAGCATCCCCAACTTCCGTAAACAGGGTTGCCACCAGATGCTGCGCATGTGTGCTGCCTTTGCTACTATTTGCCTATGATTCACCTGTACTTCCGCGGCATATAGTTCCCCTATTGAATGCCGTCTAGTCAGTGTTTCGATGTTAAATCAGCTTCTTGTTTGTACTTGATCAGAATTTGTTTCACCCTCAGTTTCACCTAGAGGTGGCCTAAAATGAGGAAATACAGAAATATCAAATTGTACATGAAACAGTTATCAATATAATTAATATACAACTGGTGCTGTTTGATGGTGAACCTCATGAATTCTGTTTGGTTTTCTTGTTGTTGTTTTTAATTCATGGGGCATAGGAACAACATAAGGATATGCCACTGTGCAATATCATGACGTCTCCAGCACTGGATAAATATATATTCTTACTTGATTACTGGACCTGTAGCAGAAGAATTTTTAAAATTTTGCACAAAGAATGATTATTACATCATTTTCAGTTTTAATATCGGTGTTGATATCAGCCATGAGAAGCAGAAAATTATCGGTTGTCGGTATCGGTTGAAATTTTTCACATCTTGCATCACTACCAATTACCATAAAGAAGTAAAACAAAACAGTGTTGTATTGATATGCAGTTATCCACCTTAAGTTCACACTTCTACAAGTATTTTAGAGCATCACAGCAGATGGTTTGACAATTAAAAAAAAAATCTAATCTCCATTTTGTTTTTCAGACTGTGGCTGAAAGCATCACACTGCAGCTGTTTTCTTTAGTTGAACAGTTGTGCTGTTATGGGGAGGGTGCATCTCTCTGCCCTCTGCTGCCTGAACCCTGTGCAGGACACTGCTGAGGGAGGAGAGGAGGTCGAGAGGCGGCGGCCTCACCAGGGACGGCTGGCTGGAGCACTGCGTGTTTCGGTTGAAGAGGATGTCATCTTTCACCAGCACAGCCACGGCTCTCAGGATGAAGGAGATGAAGAGGTTGAGGTGAATGTAGTTCCTGGTGCAGTGAAGCTTCCTGCACACATGATACAAAAAAAAAAGAAGATAATGGAAAGATTATATTGTGACTATATTTGTGAAATAATGATGCAAGACTTTGAGCCTGAAAATGTCAGCCTGTGGCTAAGCTCGAGTTCTGTAATTAACTCACTTACATTTGTAAGTGCTGCATTGCTTTGGGCTATTTTATCATTATGCATCCACCACCCTGTTCTTTCTTTTAAGCATGAATTTGCTTTAAATACACAATTCCAGAGGCAAAAAGCTCCAGCAGTGCCGCTGCACTTCTCTCAGCTACAATCCTTCAATTTTATGATTTTTTTTTAACACCGAATAATAAATGTTGAAAATATTTCACAAAAATCTACAAAAACTGTTTCAGTTTAAACACTGTTAGAACATCTTCACAGACTTAAAAGCTGATTAAATCTATTCCAATGTATCTGTAAACTAAGAAACCGCCATGGACACACTTTTCATTCTTTGTGAGGACACAGAAAACTCCTTTACACCCGTCTTAAAACTCTACACTAAACACCTAAACCTCTTGCTGACAAACAATTCATACAAAAAGAAAAACTGAGGGCAAAAGAAAAAATGAGGGCATTTAATGACAAAGCCGTGAGACATAAACATGTCTAGTTAGTCACCGCACCGCTGCCCTTTCATTCAAAATCCAATTAAACTGGCGCTGATTCCTCAGACTTTACTGGTCCAGTAATGAGAACATGGAGATTAAGAAAAACTCAGACTCAAATTCTGAGCTTGAAATTCGCAGCAGACAATATCAGTGAAGCGGAAATACTATCACCAATTAAAAGGTTGCACTTATATATGTGATTTATTTCTAGACTGTGCTGCCAGGTGCATCAAAATGTGGTCATTTAAAGACCCATTCCAACCCCCCCTCTACTGATTTTAAAACATTCAGTGCTCTTTAAATTGTGATCACAAAGTTTTTAGCTAAAAAATCAATAGGCTTGTTCAACTTCGGCTGTCTGCAGCTTAACCCGGCTGGAAGTGAGGGATTGTGGTTCTGGAGTCCTGCAGGCCGGTTAGAAACTGTCTGACTTCAGACTGCTCCTGGTCCACACCGGAAAACATGACCAGACCACATGATCATAAAACATCGCGGGAGCTCAGCAACTGCAGCTTGTGGACCCGTCTCCCTGACGACAGAACCTGGTCCTGATTGGTTTAGCTTTCGCTGATGCAAGCTCCGATTTTCTGGCAGGACTTCCATGTGATGCCCTCACTAATAAATCCATTTTGGTGTTTTTAATAGGCTACAAAAGTATTTGACAGCCTTGGTATTTCATATTGCAATAAGCTAATGTTCACAAAACCTGGGCAGCATGCTATTTGGCTGCTGCAACAAAGCAGCAGCCAAATGTGTTGTAGGCCACAAGTTATTCCACTCAGATAAATATGAAGCATAACTGTAGGTTATGTCAACACAAAAATTTCACAAATCCTCTTCATAATTTGGATTTGTTTTATTCAAAGGCACTGGACTTACTGGTGTTTATCCAGAATCCCCTCATGCCACCTTTGCAATCCCCGTTATCCACGACCACCCAAATCCTTATAATAATAAATAACTTATTATTATCATTATTATCATTATTATTTGCATTTATATGTGCCTTTCAGACCATAAACGCATATAAACAACAAGAAAGGTAGAAAATTTTAAAAAGAAGTGAGAACTTCAGCATAGATTTAAATTAACCAACAGTTGAACAGTTTTGATACAGGAAGGAGACGGTCGCCGTGAATTCGAACACTGTAAGGATACTTATGCAAACGATCCAGATCAACTGAAAGACCCAAAAAAGTGGCACTCCAAAGAAAAAGACTTTACTGGCGTCGTAAACAATGTTATAGTGTCAGTTTGTGCACACTCCCAGTGCCAGCTTGGTTGGTGGCTGCAGTTACCCGCAGTGCCAGTCGCGTCACTCGCAAGTCTCATTTCTTAAATCCTGCCTCTAGTCCCCTTAAAGTTCTGTATATTTGATGTTGGGCATTTATACCAGATTGCTGTCCTTTATGTTGCACCTTCACAGGTAAATAACATTCTGTCTCGGATGTTTCTACTGCAGCACAGTACAAGTTCATGTAATTAGCGGCAACAATGCCATCCCAATACTCCAACATTACATGATCTGCACAACGTTCAGTAGTTTTAGCCAAATAAAGGCAAATGCTGCGAAACCCTCCAACTTGTCCGGCCCAGCTCTGCTGCTTTCATGGCCCGCTCCTGACAACTTCGAAGCTCTCGTCTGACCATGAAGTTTGACGGTAGATAGAAGCAGTCAGTCCAAACGAGTCTAATATCTTTCTTCTAACCAGCTACAGCACATACGTGTTCTATACTCCTCGGAGTGTGAACGGGTGGAGCAGGGCAGCTTGTGGCCCGACCAGTGAGCCTGCCTTTTAGCACCTGCCATTGGGTCATTATGGATTTAATGCAGAAATACTCAGAGATGCAAGTTTGAGTTTAGTTTCTCAACATGTCCTCTCGCACAAGATAAATGTCACAAGTATGTGAACATGAAAAACATGATTTCAATGGAGTGTGTCTTCAAATCAAACTGTCAAGCTCATTTTCAGAGATTTTCATAAAGATTGGGAGGCTGTGATGCTCAACTAGTTTCTCCTTGTATTTCAAGATCTGTTTTGATGAGTATCCATGGCAACAAAAGTGTTGTTTACCAACTGCTTATTAACCGATTAAGCTCTCTAAAATCAGTTTAATGACTGAAAATGACACCAAATTCCAAGAGTTGATGAGGAAACGAAGAGGATGAGAGCAGGGAGAAAACCAGGGAAAATCCTGATTATGTCTTCCAATCATTCTGATGAAGAAGGAATACAGATACTGCAGGAGTGTGTTTTCACCGAGATGATGTCAGATGATGTCATCCTGGACATTCAAAGCAAAGGAGAAGAGCACACGGGACATGGATCTGTTAGCTACGTCATCACCCTCCACAGCAAAACTTCACCGTCACTTTATGAATATTTTCTAAGTAAAGAAAAGAAAAGAAAATCCAGGGAAAAAGATTACTACTATATTATAAATTTCCCTTTGAAGTAGCTGTTTTAAAGTATAACTATGCAACTTTTTGATCTTACCAATAAGTGTTTCTGACTTGTTTTGATATCACAGCTACAGTACATTATTTTTTTGGTTGTTTTTCATTCAACACTTTGGCTTAATTAGATACTTGTTCATGGTGACCTCAGTCTGAATGCTGATGCCATATTTTACCTGACTTTTACGTCATTAATGTGAGAAAGACGTCACAATTCTGTGGTGGAAAAGGGAGCAAGATCGGCTGTAGACGGGCTTATTTTGTCAACAACTTTGTAGCCGACACGTCAATGTGTGGCACATCCTGTTTACTGCCATAAACAGCGAGCTGCATGTGATGATGCATCTTCCATGCAGGTCACTTCAGGCCCCTAGACTAATCACACTAGAGTCAGATGGCAGTTGCTTTAAATTAAACGTGAACAATCACGTGGGAAAAAAAAAAGGATCTAAGCAAGAAAACAAATGGAAAAGAGCATTAAGACCCACAGTGTGAACGTAGCCTTGTTTAAATCCGCTCCTTGTTGGCCAAACTGGTCAATAAGTTTTCATTTTTACCTGCAAAAATATGTACAGTAGACTTTTGTATGATGATATTTGACAAATAACAGCAGGGGGAAAAAAATTCAAACCCTGCTGACAAACTTCACAGACGAAGAACAAACAAGGGAAAAAAAGACAACCACGAGTGCACCCAACTGTCTTTATTCCCAGACTAGCTGGACGTATTTACACTCAGTTCCAATTCCAGACCAGCTAAATTGTTCCCAAAGGTCAGAGGATCCCAGGTTTTGTGTTATTCATTGATGGAGCCATTGAGAGTGCATCGGATCCTTTCCAGCTGTCCCTAATCCAGTGTTGGTGTAGTGGGGGAGTAGCAGCCTTCCAATCAAATAAAATCAAGCGCCCGGCTTATAATGAGGACAAGGCATGACCCTCCATAAATGAACCGAGGGAACCGATTGTGTTGGATCAAAAACCAACCAAAAACAGCAGCCAACAGAGAAGGTTAAGCAGAAGTGTTATGACTTCAAAAAAGGACGACAAGAAAGGAGCAAGTTTTAAACAAGACCAGAACATGTGAAAGGTGGTAACCGGGGACAGTCCCATCATGGCATTATGGATCCACATAAAGAAATATTCCTGCCAATTTGACTTTTGAAAAATATAACCTGTGTGACACTTTGAACTGTGTTAAAGCTCGTTTGGAGAAAAGAAGTTTTAGGCTGGATGTGGCTTGTTGGGGGGGGGGGGGGGGGGGGGGGGGGGGCGTTGCTAGTGTAGGTCATAGTTTTGAAAGCGGCCTTTCTGTAATAAGATCACTGCTCAGCAGGAGAAAAGAGATGCATGCTCTCAGCACACCTCTTTAATAATAATACATTTCCTTTATAAAGCACTTTTACAGGAGCTCAAAGATGCTTTGGAATGTTAAAACAAATATGAGCCACTTGTACTCAGCTTATACAGCGAAGGCTTTCATGTAGCACTTCCTGTGAAATGTTCATTATTTTGCATTTCTACACATTTATTTTGAATGGAGCTGTGTGGATGTGAAACTTATCCTTTTAAAACAAAGGAGGAAAAACGTAGTTTGTTAAAATACCTGTGTATGCGTTAGCTGTGAATTTAGTTGGAGGAAAAAGATTTTTATGGTGTGAAAAAACAACTTTTAATGTCAACAGTGAAGCTGCTGGGTTGGGACACTGCATGGCTCTTATGGGAGAATCACAATAGAAGGCTTTATGAGAGATAAAAGGAGAGGGGGACGGAAAAGCCTTGTGCTGAAGAACAAATGTAAGATGAAAAACAAAATACAAAAAGCTTAGAGTAGTGCCAGTCATTGTAGGGGGGGTGTAGTGTTCTGGTGGGGGTAAAATGGGAGATCTGTGCAGGATAAAAGGGATTTTGAACAAATATGACGACCTCGTGGATCAGCTTGGTTGGACTCAGAAAGGAAAATGCCCAAAAGCACAGCTGCAAAATATGGAAGAGCAATTTAGAGAAGAATCTGCCAACTGGTGCTCGCTTGACAGCTGGCGTCCATCAAATCTGCTCAACCTGTGAGGTGAACTTTCTCCAGATCACCTCAACAAAGCCGAGTGCTAAAGATAAGCAAGTCTGCAGCTGCTGCAAACAGAATTATTTGATAAAAGCAAAGTCTGAAGGAATAATTATTACATCAGGTAAGGAAAAGAAAAGTGTGTGTGCTGAACTCATGGTGCATAAAAGCTTCCAGACATTTTAGATTTCCTTCTAACGTTTAAGTAGCATTATACAAAAACAGTGAATTATTTGACCAAGAGACCAGTTGATGTGACGAGTGAATAAGTTACCAGGATAAAAGAGGATCAGAGTCCCGTCAGTATTCAGACTTACCGGAACAGACAGAGGATGGCGCTTCCTGTTGTGAGAGCGATCAGCGACAAACTGTGACCCAGAGTGTACAACGTCTGCACGACCACGTAGAAGACCAGCTGCAGGAAAACAAACCACAGTCACTCTCAGTCTCTACATTTTTAATCCAGACTTGTCCACATATGCGTGCATGCTTGTGCAGCGACCAGCTGCAGACATGGATGATGTGTGCATGTTTGACAATGTTTCAAAAACCTACAATCTGCAGTTTTCTCAGTGACATGACCCCTATCACGGCTAAACTAGCATTCATCTCAGGGCAAGGCGATATGGTCAAAATCATTTATCACGACATAAATGGTAAAATTTGCGTTAACCATATAACTGGCGATCTGATTGACACGAGACAAAACACTTGAAAATTGCACTTTTTTTATTTGTGCAAATGAAAATTTACAGTTTTTCACTTTAACAAGCAGCTGTTTCTGATGTGCATTAAAGTTAGAACTTTGTATAAAAATGTTCTGTGCAGACTTTGCAAATTCCTTGTTGACAGTTAATGTAAAAAGTGTTTCCAGTGGAAACGGGCTGCATATCCTGAGCTTAACCATGTATAACAGAGCTGGAGAACTTTGGTCCTCGTCCTGCATCTATTCTATGTTTCCTTATTGTAGCACACCAGATTCAAAATATTGTGTCTCTGAGCAGAATGTGATCATATTTATAGGAGCAGAGCGTTCTTCTCATGGGGCTATGAGAAGTATTGAGTGACCAGTCTGACATTCGAGGCAGGCGGGGTTAATGCAGACAAGCTGGAAGTGGAAAGCTGTCACTTCCACATTTGCGCTGAAGTGAAGTTAAACTGGTAACTTTCGTAAACAGCTGATCGAGGGGGTGAGAAAGTAAAAAATATATACAGAACGTGGCATTTAGTTACACGGACACCACTTGCACAACCCCGCCCATCTGCTAAAAAAGTTTTTCACAGTCATCCCCCCTGAATTAATACCCGCCCCGTTGCGGAAGAAGCTTCACATGGAGGATGAAACCACCAAAATGAACCTTTTTCTTGTTCTTTCAGCCTTGAAAACAAGAAGAAAGATGTCTCTTCTCATGGAGGATGGGGATGGAACGAGCTTTAAGTTAACGCACTGCTTTTGCCTTCCTCCTCCTCCTCCTCCTCCTCGGTCGTCGCTGCCAGACTGGCTGCATGTGTGTTTGACAGTATCAAAACAGCCGTGCACATGTGTATTTCACCTATATTCAAACGCGATATTTCATTTTCTTATCATTCCCTAACGTAACGGTATTACAGTGAGCAGTATATGACATGATCTACAGTTATCCATCTTGCATCCTTCGTGTACTGTGATTCACTCCAGCCAGTAAGAGACAGTCTTTTATTGACTCTTGTTCTGTCCCTTCCTCTCTTTCTTTTCCTCTCTTCCTCTGGTAATGTTTCCTGCGTTTGTTCGCCAAATCCGACATGATGCACGTTCAAAACACCCGCTGTGTTCATATTTGGTTCATAGCCGTTTGCTAGTACATGATGTTGTGTGCAACCAATAGCCAGCTGCAACGTCACGGTGCGTCCCAGATAGAAAAGTTACATAGTTTAGTTTCTGAGCCTCAGGACGCCGCTGGGCAGTGACTGCTCGAAAATGCGCATAATGGGTGTTGGTGTGCCATCAAAGTGAGTCAGAAACACAGATTTTTAAGTGTCTGCTTGCTGCAAAGCAATTTGCTTTTATTGACACATTAATAAAGTGAATACAGTTTGTTATCATAATTATGCTGATGACACACAAACCTACATAACCGTCTCACCAGTAGACTTCAGTATAGCCCGATCCAAACACTGATCAAGTTAAAGATTGGATGTGCCAGAGCTTTCTTCAGTAAAATGAAGATAAAACTGAATGGTAGTTTATGGAGCCAAGAAAGATTGAAAGTCATCACTCAGCTTCAAACGGAGATGTTAAACTTACAACCAAGCCAGATATCTGGCAGTCGTCTTGGTCTCAGACCTGAATTTCAGCATCAGAGTGGTGAAGTCAGCTTGTTATCACTTCAAGAACATCTGGAGGATTAAAGGACTGAAGTGTCTCCAGGATTTCTGCATTTATCTGTAGTAGACTAGACTACTGTGATGCTGTCTTTACAGGTCTCCTAAAGTCCATCAGAAAGCTGAAGTTAGTCCAGCACGCTGCTGGTTGAGTCCTCACTAAGACCAAGTGGACCACATAACTCTAGTCCTCACATCTTTACACTGGCTTCCAAAATCCTGCTGTTAGTTTACGCAGCATTGAATGGTTTAGGGCCAAAATGCACTCAGGATCTCCTGGTTTGTTATGAACCATCAGATCCCTCAGATCATCAGGAAGTCTCTTATTTCTTGGTTTCTTGTATTTTATTGTTGTTTTAGACACCATCTCTTGCTTCCAATTATGTGTTGCTTTGATGACTGATTGTATGAAGGACTGCAGGCTGCAGAAGGATTTGCCCTTCACAGGGACAATAAAGCCAACCTTGACTTTGGGTCAAATCTACTTTCTGTTCCCAGTCAGGACTAAACCTGAAGAGGCAGCGTTCAGTTTTTAAGCTCCTCACATGTGGAACAAAATCCAAGACACCTGCAGGTCTGCTGAAACTCTCAGCTGCTTTAAATAAAAGTTAAAAGCTTTTATTTGCTGCCTTTTACAGAAAAAAAAAGTTATTTCTTGCATTCTATCTTATTTTATGCGAGTGTCTTTATTTAAATTAATTTCTTTTTAGTTTGTTTAATGTAGTTTTAATGCTTCCTCTGCAGCCTGCTGCAAAGCTTTTAATGTTTAATGTAAAACACTTTGAACTGTCTTGTATAAGAAATGTGCTATACAAATAAACTTGCCTTTCCTGTAAACAATACCACCAACCAGAGCTGTCATTTGAGCTCTATGCAAATTAGAAAAGGTAAGTTGGTCAATTTGAAGCATTGTGGTGCATTTAATTCATCCTGGGATGAACAGTACACCATCATATTCAAGTGTTATACTGTATGTGATGTTTCTACAGCGCAGACTGAGCTTCAGTTTGAGTGTGTTACTGAAATAGGACGGAGCGTTTGGGAAGTATAGCTCGTACAAATGCTGCTTCGTCTGAGTCAAATGCAGTCTGACATCTGATTATAAAAGCTATGCATTATTTCCTCAACATTTAAATAAGCGTTTCTAAGTTGTTGCTGTAAACCAACTAAAAGAAGTCAAAAGGAGTTTTCAGAACAAAAACAGTTGAATAATACTTAAAGTTGTACTTCCATGGTCTTTCATCAATATTTCTGTGTTCTCCATTATTATTGAATGCATTCTGCATCGTTTCTGTTTAAAAAAAAACCTTCTGGTTGCTTTGTATCCAGCTGTATTTGTATACTAGAAGAGAGGCTTGTGGTCCAACGGCAGCTTTTCCGGGTCCTTCTCATTAATTTCCGTCTGATTGGCTGCCTCCCATCAGTGTATGAAGGAAGCTCCGCCCTCCGCTCTTATTTCGTTACAGACGGGAAATAGAGCCGACAAACAAGTTTGTCCCGCCATGCTAACAAACAGTTAGCTAATTAGCTTCTCAACTCCGAAGCTACAGTCGTGCCGTCTTTACTTCTAGTGTGTGTAGTGGAGGGTTACCTGCCTTCCAATGGACAGATAGAAACCCCACGTGGGATACGCTATTTGCAATGTGACGTAGAAGTGCAAGGCTGTTCCCGATTCGCTCTTTTCTTCGTATTGTTTCTCTGATGAGAAAACACAGCTGACTGGGGGGAACGCAACGCTAGCAAGTCAGCATGTGTAAGTAAACAAGGGGAAACCCTCTGTATTTCAGAAAGAGCAAGTTAAATGGGTTTTCAGTGGAAGGAGGCCTTTAACTCATTTATTCTGAGAAAATAATGAGAAAAAAGTATCTTAAAAAAAGGAAAGGTGGGATATTGAGCATTTCAAAAGCTCTTCATAAAACTCAAGACCATAAAACAGCATGAACATTCATGACATCCCTTGTTCTACATTTCAGGCAGTCTGCCTGTTTAAGATGACACGACCCTTTAATAAAATGTGTGTTATACTTTGGTCAAAACACCAAAGGAAGAACATGAATTCCCACCTCTGCCATTTCAATCCACTTCTCCCCTTTATTCTGCTACATCTGCCTCTTTAGGGCTCAGGTGTGCAGAATAAGCCTGGATGCACCTTATACGCAGCAGCAGAGCGCACGATCACACACAACAACCCAAGTTCAGACAACCACACAGCAACCTGAGAGAGCAGCAGATCGATCCGTCTGCCAGGCATCATCATGAGTCAGGGGAAAAACTGGCCTGGCTTGTTAAAACACTGCTAGCCAACAGGTTTATATGCCATTGAAAAAGTTCATGTAGCATCACATATCGATCATGAGTCTGATCACAAGTTTGGTCCATTCTTCATGTTTTCAGAAGTTAGAGTTAAGAACTGTTGTTTATATTAGTCTCGTTTCATCAAAGACAGCCAGTTTACTGCCACTGATTAAACTCCCTACTGCTTTTTATTGGATTAATACCAGCGGTAACTTCTGTGACATGGCTTTGTAAAAAGTATGATATTACATGTATTGTATGATTAATAAAATGTAAAATGTATATTATGTAATAGTATAATACTTTTTTTTACTTCACTCATTCCTACAGTGACTACTTTACTCATTCCCAGGAGGGATTCTTTCTCATTCCTCGAGGCTCTTCTTTCAGGATTTCTCTCTCGAGGCTTTCTTCTGGGAATTCTTCCGCAGGACTACTCAACTCATTCCTACGGTAGGACTATTTCACTCATTCCTATGTTAGGACGACTTTAGTTATTCCTAAGGTAGGATTACTTTACTCATTCCCAGGACTACTTGACTAATTTCTAAGGTAGGACTACTACTTATTCCGCCTTACTCATTCCTACGGTAGGACTATTTTACTCATTTCTATATAAACTGGGCTGCTATGCTCTGGTTGTTATTGAAAGTAATGTGCTTTTCCTTTAGAAGGACGTAACATTTACATTCTCCTTTTTCCAGGTGATTTTTTTCTCTGAAACAGTAACTTGATTTTGAGACAAGTACTTTCACATGTGTCATCTTTTTTTTTCTTTTGGGGCAAAAAAGTTACATACATGCTTGTAGATGTAAAGATGCACTTCGTTTATTGTGGGAATGTGATTTCAGACGGGGGAAAAATGGGCATGATCAAGGAGAGATAAAAGACAAGTTTTAAGTTAATGAAAAGCTGTTATTCTTTTGTTCCTTTAAAATAAAACACATTGATAAAGATCAAAGGAAATCTTTACAGCCCACTGGCTTCAGACCTCAGAGAAATGATAAGTGTGTATTTGATGACTTGAAGTTCAAACTGAGAATCAGAACGAGGAAGAAAAGGGATTTAAGTGACCGTGTGTTTGATGGTGCCAGACCAGCTGTGTGACAGGAAATTGCCTGGGTATGCTTTGTTGATGTCAGAGGAGAATGGGCAGACTGGTTGGAGATCCCAACCAAGGCGTGCAGAGTAGCATCTCTGAACACACAACACGTCCAACCTTGAAGCAGATAGGCTCACACAGGCGCACCAAAGTCAGACAGAAGACTGGAAAATGCTGCCTGGCCTGATGAGTTTTGATTTTCTTGATGAAAACAAAGATTCTGATAAAATATTCATTTTACAGAGCTGAACACACAACTTAACTGAGTGCACAGCTTAAAAAGTGCAGATGTCTGTCCCTGTGATATGTTGTAATAATTCTGTTGATCCCCTGATGTTTTGCATGGGGTTACACATGCAGCTTTCACACTGCTTACAATTAAACTTTTTTACTTTAAGCGCAGAGACCAATGAAACTTTAATAATGGAGAAGCAGCAATTTGTCTGCTCAGTGGTTTCATGTTGCATCATCTCAGTTTTAAACCTCGAGCTGTTTGCACTTAGGAAAGCCATGAAATGCTGCTTTGAACTGTGCACTGCTCATGTTTGTACGCAAACTCATGAGCTCTTCTCAGTGTTTCTGCACACGTCATTTTGTTGTAGACCAACTATAAAATTCTAAGAAAAACAACCGGAGTAGTTAAAGAACAAATTGTACCAAAAGATTAGAGCAAAAGGGAAATAAAATGCAACATGACCGGACTTTTAAACTATCAGCATCAGAGTTTGATTGCTGTGTCCGGTTCCAGCAGCAGAGCTTCACTGGCTTCAGGTTTGAGCGGAAATGATTGAAGGAGGATGATGTACAGTGACACAGGGGAGAGGTTGAGACGGAGAGGGATTAACGGGGAGAATGGAGAAATGAGATGAAAGCACAATGGGCAATTCAGCTGTGCCGTTGGTGACCTAAAACCAGCCAAACAAAACATGAGGAAGAAGCTGCAGTTACACAACAGCAAAGAGCCAAAAACATGTGCAAAGTGGAGAGGCAGACGTTTGATTTCACGGCTGGGAAGTCGTTCATGTGAGGACCAAACGAACCAGAAACTGATAATGACCACAAACTCTGTAGCTGCCTTCAAAGACACCAGACAAACCCATTTCTTTCTAGACATAATAGCATCTCACTCCACATAGATGTAGTTTAGTTTGGGCTGGGTGATATCGTGATCTTTTTTGGCTTTATCCGTATTGGAAACGGTGGGGTACAGTACAAAAGTTTATTCACTCCCAATAAAGAAAAGGCTAAATTCACAATAGAAATTCAATTACCAAACTGAAAAAAGCAATAAATTATTCTAAAATATAATTCAGTAAAATAAAACATTGATTTTGAATGTGGTTTGAAAAAATTAATTTAAAACAATCTATCCCAAACAAACTACAGCACCCTGCTCATGAACAGTGTTCATGTGTTCACCAAAATACCTGCTAACAGGTGCAGAAGTCTGACTGAACTTTACAGAAAGCACATGATTGCAGTGATTGCCTCAAAGTGTCACTCAATAAAATACTTGTTTTATTTTTTGTGTGTTCCCTGTGGAAACTTCAGGGTGTAGAGCTGCAGAATCTCGGGCTATAATGAAATAAGTCAAAGCATAACTGGGAGACGTCCAGGATGGTTAGAAATAGGTGGCAGATCAAATTTAGCTCAATTTCAAAGTGACATTTGAAACGGCGCTTCCACACATTTTGTCCTCTCAGTAACAATATCTCAGTGTGAACAATGTTAAGTTTTAGAAACTTCAATAACCACTAAAATATACTGAAACCTGGTGGAAAATATAAATTACAGCTATGCTGGTTTAAAGTTTTATTATGCGTAACACTCATATCACGCTGAGGCAGTTTAATGACAGCCAGTAACCAAATGACTGATTTCTCTTCTTTTTTTCTTTTTGCTTACAACTATATTCAAAGCACTTCAACCAAATTCATGTAGTAATTTTGAAATTGAAAATGCATCATACTGGCATCAACCCATAATTACTAACATAGCCTTTGGCACCAGAGAAAAGCCTCGTTTCAATGATTAACAGCTGCAGAAGTGGGAGGATAAAATCACCAAGTGGTGCTGTGTGAAAAAGAAATTCTTCCCATCTCCGTCTCCGGCCATATTATACATGAAGCCACTTATCTGGATCATATAAACTCTGTTTTTACTCTCCAAGTTACTGGAACTCAAGCCCCTGGTTAATTATCACACAGCAAGATGATGTTTAAAGCTAACAAAAACATAAATATGAAAAACCTTTTCAGGGGGACAGAAAATAGTAAAAAGCAGTGGTGAAAACCACCAGAAAAAGCTTTTGCGCGTCGGTTTGTGGGTGAAACTGTGGAACAGGATGGAGGAGAGTCACACATGCCCTCATTTTTAAATCAATATATATTAAGCATAATGGTACCCAGATAGTTTAGCAAAAAGGAGGAATAAGAGTCATCACAAGGTGATGAGCTCAAATTCTTATATGTAATAATATGCTATTGTTGTTATTATTGACATCATTATTGGTACTATTTTATTAGGGGTCCAAGCCCGCGGAGCAGCGCAGGGCCCGCGTTGCAGTGCAACGCGGTTCCCAGCACTCCAGCGTGCTGGAACCCTATTGTTTTTGCTTCGGTATTATTCTTCCGCCCCCAAAAACTATATGGGGAGGCTAGACCGCAAGAGAACCATAAAAGCCATATATATAGGCTGGTACAAAAGTGGTTCATGTAGAGATTTAAGCGAAATGACACATGTCAGACACTAGGGGGCGCTATACCAGGGGGTATTACGTTTTGGCCTGTAGCTTGCAAACCGCTTGGAATAAATTTATGGGACCTGGATGAGCAGATTCCTTGGACCCTTCCGCATCTCCTGACATAGGCCACGCCCATTTGCGCCTAGAAAATTTTTTCGCTAGGGGCGATATATGCGAAACCTATTTTCGTAAACTCGTCCTACAGTTTTGACCCGATTAGGCTGAAAATTGGACCACATATACTACACCAATAGGAAAAAAAACTGATCAGAGCGATTTTCCATTTTTTGCTCGGTTACAAAATAATGCGCGTTTAAGCATTTTTGCAAACCTAGCTAAAAACTTAAAAGGCCATAACTCAAAAACCACAACACATAATTGAATGTCGTTCTAAACCCAAGTGGGGAACTTGATTTACTACTGATGTACCGAAGGAAAAAAATTTCTGAATCTAGGGGGCGCTATTATCCTTAATTATTTATATTGCAAAAACCGCTCATCGGATCTGCACGCCACTCCCAAGACAGGTAGATATCACCCCTTTGAACATGTCCCTAAAAAATGGTCAGGATTGGACCACGTGGGCATGTTTTATTAGCAATTTTCTAATCCATGGGCGAAACAACGGATTTGAGTCTGGGGGCCCTGGACCTTGGTTTTTTTATTCTGCTGCCAATAAAATGGATGGGGAGGCCAAACCGAAGGTGCATTAATATAGCCACTAACAGGGCTTGTACAAAAAAATGTTTGTGTGAATAAAAAAGAGAAATGACACACGTCAGACACTAGGTGGCGCTATACCAAGGTGTAACACATTTTGGCCTCTAGCTCGAAAACTGCTTGGCGCATCTTAAAATGCCTTATATCCCTAGATTCCTTGGACCCTCCCAAATTTTATGACATAGACCACGCCCATTTGCACCCTGGAAAAAATTTTCGCTAGGGGGCGATATATGCAAAACCTATTTTTGTCAACTAGTCCTATAGATTTCATCCAATTGGGCTGAAAATTGGACCATATAATCTACAGATGAAGAGCAAAAAACTGGTCAGAGCGATTTTGAAATGGTCGTTCCGTTACAAAGTTATGCTCGACCAAACTTTTTTTTACAACGCTAGCTAAAAACTCAAATTGGCATAACTTCAAAACAACAACAGATAAATGCATCAAATTCGGAAACCAAGTAGTAAACTTAATTCTCTATTTAGGTACCAAAGGAAAACATTTTATGAATATAGGGGGCGCTATAATCCTCAGTTTCTTAATATTGCAAAAACCACTACATAGATCTGCATCCCACTCCCACTGTATGTAGATATAGACCCTTTGAGCATATTCTAGAAAACGGTTAGGATTGAAGAACGTGGGCATGTTTTATTAGCAACGTCCTAAACAAGCAGTGGAGCCATGAGCTCTTGGCTTTTCTTTTTATTCTACTGCCACTTAAATGTATGAAAAGGCTAGATTGAAGGTGCATTAAACTATCCACTAACAGGACTTGTAGAAAAAAAATGTTTGTGTTAAAGCAAGTGATGTCAGCTTTTCAAAAG
>JALJCO010004265.1:0-16887 GCA_023101725.1 Atherinomorus stipes
TCTGGTCTGGTTAAGAAAAAGGAGAGAAAAAAAACAATGTTTAAAAGAAAGAAATAGTACTGATGTACACACACATATATGTATGTGTGATATATATATATATATATATGTATATATACACACACACGTATGTGTGTATATACATATATATATGTATGTATATATATTTACACAATTTATTTTAATTTATAATTTTATTTCTATATGATTTCTGTTATGTACAATTTTTAACGTCTTTCATAAGCTAATATTCATAAAACTAGCTGAAGTATTTGTCATGAAGTCTTGAAATCCTTTAAAACTTTAAAATCCTTTAAACTTTTAAAAATAAATTTACCTGGATTTGATTTTCTCTCAGGCGGAGGAATAAAATATGCCGGCGGCGACTATACAGCTGCTGTATCTCCTCTAAAGCCATTAAAACAGCGGCAAAACTCAAAAGATTAATGAGCTCCATTGTTCAGACTGTGGTTTGGCTCCGTCACAGTTGCTAGGCAACGAAGGACAGTTGACCGTCCAAATTCACACCCGCTATTTCCGCATTACGCGGCCTTCGAAGGACCCGCCCTACGTAGACTGGGTAGGGCGCGTCCTTACAGGACCGCAGCCTCCGAATTTGGACAGAGCCAAGGACAAATCACCATGAAAAAGCCGCTTCGAGCTCACAGGGGGTTCCAGGGGTGAATTGTTTTTATAACTCATCCGTTTAGATGTCATTTAATCTTGAAACCACACATAATCAGGATCATGTCACTCTGATTGACAGGCGACAGATTAGATGCTGGTTTTAGCCGTGGTGGCTAATATAGTTAACTCCCTGTTTGGTCCCAGGAAGGCATCTGTCAGTAGCACAGTCGAACAATGGCAGTTTTTAGCCAGCTAGCAGCATGTCTGAGCGTGCCTTACCTTTAAACCACCTGTCTTCATTTGTTCCTGTTAGCACTAGGTTAGCTTGGTTAGCATTTAGCTTGGGTGTCAGTCACTTGCCCCAAGACTCAGTGCGGCCTTCTCATCACCCAAGATGAGAAGGCCGTTCCACCGTTGCCAAGATGGCAACGGTGGAAACCACCCAACTGGCTTCATTTTCTACTATTCAGAAACCGATGAGTCACATAAGCAGAGACTACTGTAGTGGAAGTGATGGGGCAACCGTGCGGAGCCTCTAAATAAGGCATTATCTGCCACAAACTCCTTAATTTCACCAATGTTTTGTTACGAAACATGAGTTGCACCCCCCCCCCCCTTCTGAGCTCAAGGCGACTTTTTTGTGGTGATCTCACTACAAGTAAACAAGTAAATGTCTTATTCACAGACATTTACTTGTTATGGTGTCGAATAACCCCATGTTCACAACGGAGGCGTCCATTCGCGTATGCGGCTACATTTCAACGCGCAAATGCTGGATGTTTACTCGCTTGATTCAGGCATTTTTTTCAGGTGAATGGAGCGAATAATATGCACGAATAAAACCATTAATTCGCGCGTGGTTTGTCACTTGTCAGTCACTTCAGTCAAGTAAACATGGTAGAACCCGGTTATTTTAGTACTTTGAGAGAGCTGTGGCGTTGTACTTCTTTGGAAGTCGGAGAACCGAAGATGCCAGCGTGTTTGGACCCACCAGATTCTCCAGAGGCGCTCGGAGCTCGGTGAATTTCATCAGCTGATCCAGGAGTTACGTCTGGATGACAGCCGCTTGCAGGGGTATTTCCCGAGCCCAGTTTGATGGGCTTCTGTTGGGGAGGATCGGTGCTGCATATCCCTCCAGGATACAAACTACAGGCGCTGTATTCCTGCTGCAGAGCGTCTGTCCACCTGCCTTCGGTGGGTAAGCTAGCCGCAGCGAGCTAGCGCTTCCACGAAAATGTCCAACTTCCAGCAAAACAACGTGGCTGTTGTCGCTAGCTATTGTAGCTCAGTTTAACGAGTCTCTGCCGTCTCCTCGCCTCCACCTCTCAACATTTAACCAGCTGATTAAATGCAACTCGTAACTGTCCGCTTTCCTGCTGCTTTCAACCAGTTTACAACCACAACACACACAGCGTGTGTTTGTTTACATCTGCTGAGGTTGAACTCCTGGTACTGGAGCGTCATCTTCTGACCAAACTGAATACTACACTCGTCTGACCACAAATTCATATTGAATTATATTGACGTTTTATAATAAACAACCTCAATTTATTTTTGTAGCGAGGACAGAGCTGCAGTTTCCTCCGGGAACTTCGGTTCGTGTCGACGTTGTGACGTTTCACCCCGTCAAACACCGGCTGCAGAGATCTGCAGCTTTTGGATAATGAGGTTTTGTCTGATTGGGTTTTCAGACCTAAAATTATGGCATTATTACACTGTGTTTGTGTGCAGCACTTTGTAATTTTATCTGTGAAAAGCGCTTTTCTCTTCTTTACTATTGAAAAGAGCAGCGAGCTGCAAAGCGCCGGTCCGTTCACATTACGTCTCATTCATTTTCAATGACGGGCTGGTTTGTTCGCGCGTCAAAAACACTCGAGTTGAATTTTTTCAACTCGAGCGAAAAGGTGAAATACGCTCTATTTTCGCGAATAGGACACCTCATTCCCGCAAGTAAAAGGCTACATTCGCGCGAGTTGGACGCGCGTTTGGGGCTCATCGTGTTGCGAATTCGCGTCAAACGCGCCGCGCCAAGCAAAGGCATGTCTATTTACGCCTGTACATTGACTTGACATATAATTCATTCGCGCGAATAATTTTATTCGTGTCCAGTGTGAACACAGGGTAACAGCAACATCATCCAGGACCTCAGTCCGATTGGGCGAGGATTTCTGAAAAATTTCTGACCTTTTTTTGCTTCGGTTTGCATTCAAACTGCAGTAACTAAAGCGGACCAAACCACCTGGTTAAGGCACCGTAGTTAAATAACTGCCTGCTAGGGGGCGACGCTCCCCAATACAACCCCTGATGATAGTGAAAGAGCAGGACTCCGTGATTCAAATGGAAATCTTTTTGCTTCTTATTATTTGCCCACTTCATCTCTGTCCACACATTTTCCTGTTGTTTATCGTTGTTTTGACCTCGGTTTCTTCAAAAATGCGGGTTGCTTTGTTTTCCCTCTGACCCAAATGATAATCTACCCCACTTCCTCCTACTTCTTCTTCTTCTGCTTTATTGGGGTCGACAAACGTCACTTCAATTAGGTGCGCGGGGTGTCTATGCGCTGGATAGTCTAGTAGTCCGTTTGCAGGTGAACCGAGACCCCCGGCTTTCAGGTGGGCCAGAGTCTGCTTCCTTGATGCGCACCAGAGTACGGTTGATGTTCAGACTGCGCCAAATAAAGTGGACTATCCGTGGGATCGCACCACCGTCCGTTTGAGGCGGACCAAACTGCCAAAGTGTGAATGCACCCGAAGAGGCATTAATATCTGACAATCAATGGCAGCTTTAAGTTTTATTTTCAGTCTAGTTCATGGAGCGAGGTGAATATCTCCTGCTGTGTCTGCAGCTCCTGCAGCCGCTAGTATTTGCTACGAAACAGGAAGTGGCCATGGCAGCACACAGTAAATGAAGCGTTCTTTCACGTCTGTCTCCAAAGTGTCCAATAAGACCAGAAAGTGTACTAGACTTTTTTGCTAGCAGTCTCGTTAAAAGAAAGTAATCAGAGGGTCTGAAAACTCGCTAAATATAGCAAAAAAGATGCTGAGTTGTAGCATGTGCATCCACGTAATGGGGTGTACCAGAAACTCAGTACTAACAAACATTCCGCATCCGGGGGATTCTATAGTTTTTGGCAGACTGGGCATCGAAAATGGGAATTGTAATTTGAAAATTTTAACGATTCCGGGAGATTTGGAGAGTTAGTCCCAGTTCCCAGTGATGCTCGATTCTCAATGGCCAACGCTAGGCATTGCTCCCTGCTGGTCACAGGATAAATTGCAGGTTCAAAGTTTTGGCCATCGTATATTATTTCACAGCGTGGGGACATGAGTTCTGTATCTGACCTCAGAAACTTTGTTTTCTTTACAATTTAATTTGGGTATAATTTCATGATAATGCTTTGTGTATTTATAAAAATCGTGAGTCCTAAAATATAACAGACATCACATTAAATCCCTGCCCTCTCCCCCCAGCTGAGTTCATCTGCTGTAGTGTAGCTGCTGCAGTGTGACGTCATCGCCAATCGCAGGCTCCAGAGCCGATCTGGTAACTAGAGCACATCTGGTACTGACATCTGGCCAAGTTTGGCAACCTGTGGTCCCGTATTGGGAACGCAGGTTGTCAAATCGCCGTTTGGAAACCTGGGATGGCAGATAACAGTTCATCCTCCATGCATTGTCTTCGTAAAGTGAAGAGATTCCCTGTTTTTTTCTTGGTATTTCCCATCTTGTCAGCAAATGTGTCTCTGCTTCACAATACTGAATTGCTCTGATTGGTTGACGCCCCGCATCAAGATGCTAAAGTCCAAATTTTCTCACACTGGCATCCCCCGCGTCGGATGCGTGTATTGAATGCTCAAAACGCGCTGCAAGAATGCTTGATGCCCCTATGGCACACGGTGACATAGACTTGCATGTAAACCAGACGCCCCTGATGGCAAAATCGCATTTGATCTGAATGCACTGTTCTTTAATCAACAGTTTTCGGTGACATGTCGTCAGTAAAACTCTGTGGCTGGCTCCCAAAAACTATGTCCATCCATTGCTGTGTAGTGTGTTTCCTTGGGTAGTTTGAAGAGATGTAGCTTACACTCACAACCGAAGAAGCATTTTTTTGTGTGACATATTGATGCAAAATTTACATGGAAAACCTTACCTTGTCCACAGCTATCTTAAAACATTGTTCAAATTTAAAGTTCAAGGAAGGCACAGTATTTGCAACTGTTGAATTGTGTGTCTTTATTATTTAGTTCCATCAGATAATATTCCCATATAAGTAAAAAGTAAAATGGATAAAAGTGTTGAGCAAGAATAGAACTCAAGACAATAAGACAAAACAGTAAGAGATGGAATGGTCAGATTATTTTCTTTGTAAATTCTTTTATTTTCACAGTCATGATTTAGTTTTCTTTACAATTCAATTTGATGATAGCTTCATGACAATGCTGGAATTTCAAATCCATACAGATTTAACAGTTTCAGTGACAAATCATAATGTGCCATCAGAGATCACCGTTTAGGTTCTTAAAATGCTCTATAATTGAGCTGTGTTAATTGTAAAATGTCTCTTTTGAGTACAAACTGATGTAAAGTTCTCACTATTGACTGGAAAAAGGGTTCAAGAAGCGTTACAGGTTGCAACTTCATTGTTGTTCAATAAAAAAATAGTGCGTTTTCGAGGCTGAAACTTATGATTAAATAGTATTTAAGATGTGAATTTAAAGTTGCAATAGATGTGTGAAATGTGTGTACAATGAATGAGCCACTTTTTTTGTCTTGACATGGAAAATTATCTTTTAAAGTAATGCTTTAGTTCAGTTGACTCATAAATTTCTTTCAAATGACTTGATACTTTTAATTGAGTCTAAATTAATTTCTAAATTTAACTGATTATACTAATTATTTCTCTCAATTAAAAAATGTAAGTCAAAATAGCCAAAAACCAGAGTTTAGACAACTTGAAATCTTTAATTGGGCTTGAAAGTATTTTACGTTTAAATGACAACCCAAAAAGTTTAATCAACTTTCAAATATAGAAAGTTAACTATTAGACATGTTGATAAAGGATAACATAGTCATGTTATGACTTTAACAACAATTATGCTTTTCCATTTAACTCAAAATTTTAAGGCATTCCTTTCTCTCATATTTTTAAGTTGAAAAGTTATATATTTTTTTACAGTGTAACAAGACAATTTATTACAGTCATTTAGAAGAAATCTGGTTTTAAAAGATATTGTCACAAGGTTTCACACCCAGGCCTCCGGCCTTTTATTGACTAATTCCGTCTTTTTTTCACAACAAATTAAATGTAAATATATTTAGTCAGTTGTAGGGTAAGATTAAAGCAGAATAACAGTGAAGCAGCAGATTAATACGAGTCAGTCATCAGGATGTGGATGTGTTTTTATTTGTGGACAAGCTGAAACAGTCACAGCCTGCAGCATTTAAACAGATTTATAATAATATGAACTTTTCAATATTTCTGCTGATTTTGATTCAAAATGTAAGATACTGACTAGTGCATGGTTGCAATCATTTGAATAGAGTTTTTAATTATCTAAATCTTGTGCCCATCATGCTCCCTGGTCTCTGTCTAAAATATGTTTGTTTTCTTCTCACAGGTGGAGGAAGTAAAAAGAGATGGGCTCACTGGAGCAGTTGGTGGTGTTATTGCCAGGGGTGCGGGGCGGTTTACCCTTAAAATCTGTCAAGCCATAAATGACAATATCAAAGTTTGACTCAGTTTAAGATCGGTGTGCACTTTCAGATACAGTCACAGTTTATGTTCTAGTATCTGTTACGTCATAATATGTTCACTGATGGAAGTGTTATGGGCTGTTTTGTCTTGTAAAGGTTTGGAGAATAAAGAATATTTTGTGTGAACCTTGACGCTTTTCATTTTGCAAGACATTTTGTCTTGATTGAAAATCAAAATAAATACATGACTGATAAATGTTCAGTGTGTAAAAGGGTCAAACTGGGATTAGAATCAAACTTTGAGTTGTAACAAAAACTTCAGTATGTCACTGTATATCAGTTCTGACTGGGAAATCTGGTCTTCATTAAAGGTGGAATCAGGAGTTTCCCCCCCTGAAAATAAACACTAGACTTGTGCAAGTGAAATCCGTCTCAATCCGCACCTTTGGGCCTCTACTCACAAGTGGCAGTGACTTTGTTTGCAGCTCCCTCTCCCCCAAACTGTATTAGTTTTTTTTTTTTTGTGCCTTTGTTTTTGGTGTATTCGGGACCTTTCTGGGCAGAGATTTGCATTTTTATGTCCAGCCAATGACACTGCTAAAGGCGTGGCACTCTGTGGGATAAACTCATCAACTGGAGTCAAAACCAGTCACTTGAATTCTCTAAAAAAAAAATGTAAAAAGGGGGACACAATAAAGAAAAGGAAGTATTCTGTGGTGAAAAGAGCTTTCGATAGTGCACGCTCGCAGCCTTTGGTTTGGTTCTGAGGCACTCAGTTTGAATAGTGTCTACAAACAGAAACGGGGAAAAACTCTGGTTTCTACCTTTAAAAAGGTTAACTGACATTTTTTGTATGAAATAACAACAGGTGTTCTTCAGGGCTCCCGTCATTCCTTCAGAAAGGTGCAAAATGGTTTAGTCCAGCTCACGCCTGATCCACAGCCAGGAGAGCAGGAGGCAAGAAAAAGTCATTCCTTTCCCAAAGAAAGATAAAATCAGGACTCCAAAAACAAGAAAAATAAAGAAGAGGGAGAGAGAACGAAGTGAGTGGAAGCAGCTGCTTCCTCTTATCTTTGAGGAGAGAGGTAGCACACCTGGACTAACACTGAGCTGATATCAGCAGATGTCTCGGGGTGAAGGAAGAACTCCAGGCTTCATCTATGCCTGCCGCACACGAGAGCTTTCTGCTGAGCTAAAAGTCTCTCGAGGCCGTTTGCTCAGCAGATAGTCGCCGTGTGCGCCTGATTTTTGGGGAGTTTTCTGCCTCACGAGGCCTTGAGGTGAAAATCAATTAGGTTTGATATTTTTTGCCCCGCGAGGTGAAAAAACTCACCGTGTGCGCTCAACTTGAGCGACCAATCAAATCGCATCCGCCGATCGCACGATTTCTCGGAATCTCGGAAGCGTCCCGCTCGATTTTCCCAGATCTCCAAACAAGTAAGTGGTTGGACAGATCAAAAATGGTGTAATTCCACCTGCTTCTCTCTGTGAAACAGAAAGTGGTCTGCAGAGCTCCACTATACGGGTCCATGAGGAGAAGCCTGTAGTAAATGTGGGGTATTTACCTATAATTACCACAAACTTCGGACTCTACCTTTAAGGAGTCTAAAGTGCAATACGTCTGATCGTGGATCGTGAGATCGCTCCGTCCTACACCGATTTCTTATATTTATCCTGTCGTGCAGCTTTAGGGTTTTATTGGTGAATTGCTCTACAACATTATTTACATCCAGATAAACAACCTGGTGAAGTCAAATGTTTCTCTAGTATTTAATCTGCACTCATAAAATCTTCCTCATTGGCTCAGTTTACAGCTGTTTTTGAGTTGGACAAGGACAGATGTGGACAGTAAGTGGACAAACCAAGCAGCTACTGTAAAGTATCAAAATATCCACCTGTCAGTTTGACACAGCACATTTTACACATCTTACACAACATAATAGCAGGAAATCCTAGATAGACTATTCTGTATATCCAAGGTTGGAATAACCAGTAGCTTTATGTTTCAGCTAACAGGAGATACAAAAATCCTGCACCAGAAAAATTAAATCTACAGTGTCATTATTAAATACTGTAGCAAACAAAAAAAAAAAGATCATGAAGAATCGCAACTAGAGATCATCATGTTAGGTTTAGATAGAAATCTACAGCTTGTTACCAGCTGGTTAACTACTCCGCATGCTGCTGCTGATGCAGGTGG
The DNA here is from genome assembly GCA_023101725.1 of Atherinomorus stipes. Lineage (NCBI taxonomy): Eukaryota > Metazoa > Chordata > Actinopteri > Atheriniformes > Atherinidae > Atherinomorus > Atherinomorus stipes. The sequence goes on from JALJCO010004265.1 coordinate 8,524, forward strand.
AGACTTTGAAAATATCAGAAAGTTCCCTCATCTGAGGTGCTTTTTATTAAAAGCAAACTGACTGACTCCAAATAAACACTTTATTTTAATGGAATAGTCAGTTATATTCTCAAAATTATATTTTGTTTTGTTTCTAAAAATAAATAATATTTGTTGATTAAGGTTTTTTTCTTTTTTCAAAAGATCCAAGGCTGTATTTATCATAGGAGACACAAAGTCTTTCATCAAATTTATTTTCATGTAATTTATCAAACTATTGGATATATGATGGGTCAAACATGAATGAAAAAAAAAAATTTTTTATTTATTTTACAAAAAAACACAAACAAATTGTGGGGAATGAACCAGGAGTAACAGGAAAGAGTAAAGGGTAAACGGAATGAATATGAACTTAGGAATATATGCCATGTGTGTATGTGGGCATATATGTGTGGATGTGAATGTGAGTTATGTTGAATTTATTTCTAGTGGTTCTGCCATTTTTTCTGTCCGCTTCTCTGCCCTTGAATACATTACCAAGAATAAACCTGTGCATAATAATTAATTACTTAATTTAAAACGTATTGCTACACTAATCACTGCAACCTGATAATTTTTTTTTATCAGTTATTTTTTGTCGTAAGTGGTCATGGCCCTCTCCCTTGAGGCCCTGGGTAGTCACGTCCATTTCCCTTTCCACTGCCACGCGCATGTTTAGAAGATCCAAAAGATATAACTTCCTGTTATGCATGTGAAAATGTTCCAAATGAATAATACCGGTAATGTGTTTTGGTAACAGGACTGAGTCAAAACCGCAGACCGTTACTAAGGAGGGACGAACTTACGTCATCCGTTGGTTTCTGAAGAATTCTTATATAAATAAAACTCAAACAAGTGTTTAGACATTTTATTGGTCACGTGAATTCCAGAACATGACGTCGTTGGTGCCCACCGGTGCCCACTCATCATAAGTGTGGATGGAGTGACCACCTAGCACCTTCCTCCTCTCACTTCTGTGGATTTTCCGCTGGCGTCGCATATCCCGAATAACGGAACACAGCACGAGCGTTGAACTGTGAGTACTGAACTAAGTTTGAAATGAATGTTCATTAGAGCTGAAGTAACCTACATTTATCCAAATAGTGAGTGTAATAACGAAGTTAAAGGTTTACTTTTTAAGAAGAAAAAGGTCTTCATATTGACTGAACAGCTGTAGTTCTACATTGCTATTAAATAAACGCCAAACTGCTATAAACAAACTATATGTAGGCTCAAGAGTTAAATTGAGTCGGATGTCCTGGGCTGCCTTGATAAGACGTTGCTGAATCATACGAGTTACGGGGGCGGGGGATTGATCTTGGATCGCAAACGTTGTAATCATTAAATTAATAAAAATCAACATTAAAACAGTTGATTTTCAGAAAGGTGGGGGGAGTACCGGGTCACCCAAAACGGGACGACGGGGGGTGGGGGGGGGGCCGCAAAAACTAAAAAGGGCCGGGGGAAGGGAAAAAAAAAAAAAAAAAAAAAAAAAAAGAAAACGAGGGAGGCCGCCACCCCGCGCAGAATTTCAGGAGGGGGGGGGAGAGGGGGAGGGAGGGAGGAAGGAGGGAAAAAGGAAAAGAGGAGAAGAGAAGGAGAGAAGAAGAGGAAGGAGGGGGGGGAGGAGGAGGGGGGAACTGTGGGGGGGGGGGGGGGGAGGGGGAGGGGAATGTAAAAATAAACTAGAGGGGGGGGGGGGGGGGGGGGGTGGGGTGGTTATTGGTGGGTATTGGGTTTGAATTTAAAATGAAAAAAAAAAAAAAAAAAAAAAAAAAGGAAAAAAAATAAAATAAAAAATAAATTTTTATGTGTTGTATAGAAAAGGAGAAAGAAAAAAAGTAAAATAAAAAATAATTATTAAAAAAAATAAAATAAAAGAAATAAATTAAAAAGAATAAAAAATAAAAAAACAAAAAAAAAAAAAAAAAAAAAAATAATAAAAAAATAATAAAATATTGAATAATGATTGTGAAAAAAAAAAAAAAAAAAAAACAAACAAAAAAAAATAAAAACACATAAGAGAGATTTTCTTAAAAGAGGGGAGGAGAAAAATAATAAGGAGGAAGTATGTTTTTTAAAAAAAAAAAAAAGAATTATAAAAAAAAGAAAAAAAAAAAAATAAGAGAATAGAAATAATGTTTTGTTAAATAAAAATTTAAATTTAAAAGTGCTTGATTATGTTTTTTTTTTTTTATTTTTTTGTGTGTGTATATTTATATTAATTTAAAACAAAAAATAAAAAAAAATAATTTAATATAAAATTATTTTTATATTTTTTTTTTTAACTTATTTCAATTAAAGTGAGGATGATTTATTTTTATTTAACGGGAGGGTAAGAGATATATGAAGAGAAAGAAGTAGATAAAAATATAAAAAAAAAAAATAAAAAAAAATAAAAAAATAAGAAAAGATGATGATAAATAATAAATAGGAAATAAATAATGAAAAAAATAATAAATATATAAGAAGAAGAAAGGAAAAAAAAAGAAGGAAAGAGAGAAGAAAAATTAATATAAAATAATAGATAGGGTGTGTTAAATACTACTACAAGAGAGAGGAAGGAGGAGGGACAAGGAGAGGGAAGGAGCAGACATATCAGGAGTGCAAACAGAAAAATAAAAATAAAAATAATATAGGGGGTGAAAGAGAATATATTGGTCCCAGAGAGTTCCCAAAGAATCTTGGGGGTTCCCGGGGAGGGGGTGGGGGAGATAACAACGTCTTCCAGCTGACCGGCAAAGTTCACATGAAGGACGCGCAGTGTCACCAAACTGGAAGCAGGTGTGGTCCTACAAGGTTTTGAAGGGGGGCTGCAGGGGCACCGACCAGGAAAAGGGTGGCACATGTAAATGAAACCTCAAAGATTAAGAAATAAAAAATAATTGGGGAAATAACAAGAAAATTATGAACTCAAAACTTACAAGCGCAAACAGCCAATGACATTGTTTCTTTTCTTTTCTTTAACTGTTCTGTTTATTTCGGACTGTTTTCAGACTTTTACACCTTGGACAGACATTATCACCCAGTTGGTGGAAGGATGTTTCCCTGGATCATTTATGATGGCGGTATACACCCCAAGGCATGGAAAGACAAGGCAAGTTTATTTGTACAGCACACTTCACGTACACAACAGTTCAAAGTACTTTACATTAAAAGCTGGGTGCAGAAGAAAAGAAGCGTGACAAGATAAAGAATAGAAGCATGATTTAAAATTTTGAAAAAGAGAAAAAGTAGTCTTTAAAAAAAAAAGCTGTGCAGATTTGGACTTCTGAATCAAACTTTTATTTAAATGCAGCTGTAAACTGGTGGGTCTTCCACCTGGATTTAATCATTTCAATATCATCAAAAGCTGACAACGTCCTAAGTGTTTGTGGGTCAAACTTGACTTGGAATCTAATTTTACCTAAACTATATCACACAAAAAAAAAACAATAGTTATAATCCATTATTGTTTTTCACCTCATAGTTAACTTATGTATTCATTGCCACCTAAATATGGTTTTAAATGTTATTTTTTGGTGCCTTTTATCTTACCACTTGTTTGACCAAAAAACTGTTTAAATTCACTCATTATATTTCCTATGGGAATAACAATGGTTAAGATTATTATTTGAGTCTACTCGACCATTATTAGAGTACAACTATACCCTAAGTTTGATTCTTTTTCTCAACATAAAATTATTAATTATAGTGAGATAGTGTAGGTGGTGTTATGGGTCAAAAGGGACCCATACAGATTCATTTGGGAAGGAAATGGCAAAAAATCCTTTCTTTTCATCAAACCATTTTAATCTTACTCAGAGTAGGATTTGCAAATTCAAAGTTAATGGTAAATTGACAATTGTAAAACTACGATTTAGTCTGTGTGTTTACAGGACATGCATGCATCACAGTATTTGATCACTCCGTAGCCTACGTAGTCCACGCATTCGGTAGCGTGCAGGTAGTGTTTATTTACAGTCTTTGGTGCAGACCCCAAAATGGGACATACCTTACGTAAACCCAGCGGATCTAAGGTAGATTTTACGCATGCGTGCGGACATGGTGGAGTTCAGTCACAGCACCACCTAACAGCCTGGCATGCATATCCAATTGAAATCCACACACCTTTGCGTCCTCATATGCACGCAGATTTCTTCCTGACGACACTCGTGTAAAAAGATGAAGATGCCACTTTTCCGTCTCCTCTTCCAATTGTTGCCGTGTGAACGTAGCCTAAGACAGGAATAACCAAACCTTTCCCAAAATGTACCATCTCAGCAATTACAACCCAGAACTTATGGACACAACCCAGAATACTTTCTTAATACAGTGAATAGGCCATGTAATCTTCGCTCAAGGAACTAGAAAATCTCAAAATAAATATTTTAATAACTCTTTATTTCAGACCTCAGAATTATGTGCTCCCTTCAAGAGAAAATAATCTCAGAAAAGTTCAATCATGAAGACAATTCCATGTAACAATGTTAAAAATAACCTTCACAGTGATAGAATATGATTAAAAACAACTGATAGCTGTGACTGTATGTCAAAAATCAATGAATATCTATAATTAATCCATCATATTTAATTAAAATGTAAAATAATTTATTAATCCCAGAAGGGAAATTCAACATGTATCAGCCTGGAGTTGAACTTGAGTCCAAGTGATTGCTGTGATTCTAATGTGAGGCGTGGTTGCAGGGGAAGGATATCTGATTGTTCCCGTCTCATCTGGCTGCAGGAGGAAGTGGGATCAGGAAGTCAGGCTGGCCAGATCTGAAAAACAGAGGAAAGGAGCTGAACATTAGTACTTAAAGGTAGAGACAGGAGTGTTTCCCCGTTCCTGTTTGTAAACACTGTTCAAGCTGAGAGTAGGGATGGGCGATATTTTATCGTGTGCGATATATCGTCAAAGAAATTTCCCACAATAACAATTTGAATTTATTGTGAGATGACAATTTATCAGGTTGTGTTTGCAGTTGCACTACTTTGTTTTTTTTTAATAAGCCAAGTTAGTTTTTCTGTTTGCATCGTTTGAATAAATGTGGAATTTGGTCTCTCATATTTCAGACTTGTTTGAATAAGTTTTGCAATACAGGTGCACTACTTGAACTTAGTTGATATAGTTTAGTGGCTTCTAGTATTTTGTAGGGCTTTCAAGACAGAATTTAGTGACAGATTTATAATACAAAATATTTTGCTGATTGTTTTTATCGTCACTTATCGTTACCGTGATAAATAAGAAAAATTATGGTAATACATTTTTTAGTCCATATTGCCCATCCCTAGCTGAGAGCCCCTCCCCTCAGGTGAATGGCCACATCTCTCTTCAGCTCCAAGCCTCTCCTTCAAAGCTCAGAAAGCCAAACCAATATTAACCCTCTCCCCTGCCTATAGCCTACAAATGTAGGAACAACAATGTACGATAGCTTTTTACATAGAGTCATTGGGTCCACATTGGCCAGACACTTTGCTCTCGTGGCCACTGGGCTGTGGTACAGATTTTGCCTCAGTTCAATGTTTTTGGTGTGGAAATGCGATTTATTTGATTTATTCAGAAGCAAATGACGTCACCAGTTGATAATCAGTTGTTGCTTTTCTGTCCTCTGTTCACAGGGTAGGGATCCAGAGCCTGGTGATTTGATCGAGATCTACAGGGGAGCTTATAATCACTGGGCTGTATATGTTGGTGATGGATATGTTGTTCACCTTTTGGGACCCGGTGAGTTTCTTTTCCTCCCCTCATCTTCAAACTTGTCCATATTTTTGTTGTCTGTTTGAAAACCTTTTGGGTTTCATGACATGCCCAGCTATGTGAGTAAGGATGAGCTGGAAGCCAGCGCTCTCCCCAGTGATGCTGTCTCTTTCTGCCATTTGGTCCTGTCTTTTAAGGTGGTTTGAGCTCCACCAGTTCAGGCGCCAGTGTTGCTGGCCTGTGTAACTTGGTTGGCTTGAGCTTTAACGGGAGAGTGAAAAAAGAGAAGCTGCTGGATGTGGTGAAAAATGACCCATGGATCATCAATAACAGCCTCGATGATGATGATGAGTACAAACCTTGCAAACCAAAAGAGATCGTGAAAGAGGCTCATAAACTGGTGGGAAAGCCGCTGCCGTACAACTTCATCACAAAGAACTGTGAGCAGTTTGTCAAAAAACTACGCTACAGGAAGGCCGAGTCTCAGCAGGTAGGTCCAACCATGTCTCTCATCAACATGTTAGACTCTGGCAGGAGGTGATGATGCTGGGGAAACTGGTCTGTTCAAGTGTGTGCTGAGTTCAGGGGCGTCTCCAGCCTTTGAGGACAACTTGGGCTTAGCCCAGAGTCAGACCAGGTGTAAATCTGAAAAATTTAGAAGAGCTTTTCTCTAGTCTTTCCCCACACAAATGTCTTTTAGAAGGCAATACTATAATAGACATAATGGAGTGGATAAATTGTCATTATAATTAAAAAATTAATGAACCACAAAATCAGCAATGAAATGTTGACCATTACATTGCTTAAACACGTACACTGCACTCACACATAACAGCTCATAGAATATTCACCTTTTGTCTTCTCTTTGAGTCATCACTGACCCTCCCCCTCATCACGTCCTCCTCACTTGCTCTTCTTACCTCATTATTTGCTCTTCTTTTTCTCCCTAATTTGTTCTCCTCTCTCCTATTTGTTCTCTTCTCCTCATCACTTGTTCTCCTTTTTCTCCTACTCATTTGTTCTCTTCTCCTTATTTGTTCTCTTTTTCTCTTCATTTATTAATCAATAGGTTTCACAAATCAGAAACAGTGTTTAATTAATCTACAGCCTCTAAGGAACATTTCACACCAGGTTTGCAGATTGTAAGTATTGAGGTTTTTGATTGGGACCTGGTCTACGGTGGTCTATATGATAATTAAGCCATAAAATGTGGCTATTTTTCATTTTCACAAATAGAATACAGATTTCACAAATCATAAACTGTGCTTGAAGTAATCTACAGTCCCTAAAAGAACATCTGAGTCCAGGTTTGAAAAGTGTACGTGTTGTAGTTTTTACACAGGACCTCGTTGAATGTTGTCAGTAGAAAATTGTTTGAGTGGAATTGCCCTTTAAGCCAAAATGGAAACAGAAGCTGGGAAAGGAGTTGCTGCTAACTTTAGTCTCGTTTTTTATGTTGGGAGATTTCATGTTGACTTTTTCATATTGTTTATAAAAGAAATTCTGTAATATCTTACATTTTATTTTTCTGCTGAAAAGCTGAGGAGTTGTAGCTGCTGCTTTCTCTGATATTATCTGTCCATCTCCGCTCTCCTCTGCTGATAGATACTTTAATTTGACTGCTGCTCTCCTCTGCACATGCACACACAGGGAGCTGACAAACTTACTTTAGCTTTGTATGACATCAAAGACGGGGGGCTAATGGGACTTCCCACACACACATGCTCACTCAAAATACCACACCAACCGGAGCTAGGCTGGAGCTTCGGCGCATTCATGGTGCGTTTAAGTGCTGGTGGAAAGCTGAGCCATCTGGATTTTCAACAAATTTTTTTCAGGAAAAGGTGATTAAACAGTAAATGCACACCCGGGGCTTGATTCAAAACATTTGGGGCTGAAGCCCAGGGAAAATCGGCTGGCTGAGTTAATTTATTCACCGCAACTCTGTAACAGGAAAAACTAAAAAGACACACTTATCCGAAGAAATAAAAGTTAAGACTACAAAACCTGAAGTGGATGTCTTTTATATTTAAAGGGACACTGTGTAATCGGGAGCAGCTCCCTCGTACTTTTCATGCTGCATTCGCATGAAACCGGGCAGACCGACGACATCCGCTGCATGTAGAGTTATCACCGGCCTCTATGTGAAGACGTGGTCCGTCAGTTACAGTGACATCCGTCCACATTTGTTCGGTTGTCATGGCGATGTCGTATTGTTTTCCCTGACCCATGTTTTACCGTCTTTCGCGTCGGCTTATTGATTAAAATGACATCTGGTTTGTTCCTAATGGCCATCTGCCCGACTGCACGTGAACGCAGCGTCAGTGAGACGCTAATCTCTCCCCACTGCAGCGCGGGTGACTTCTCAAAGGCATTCCACCCTCAACTGAGCTGAAAACTCCGTTGTGTCCGGTGAGTTTCTGTGTTTTCCCTACTGTCACGCTTCTCCTTGAACGTAAAACATGGCGATACGACATGGCAGCCTCCACCGAGCCGACCCGCTCGATGTGTAAATGAATGATACGAACGGCAAATTTAGAACTTAGAGGAGCACTTCAGTTTGTTGATGGGAGTGATTACTGATTAATGAAAAAACACTTTTGGAACCAAATAATCAGTTTTTTGTGAATAAAACACAGGAGAACTTACACAATATCCCTTTAAGG
>JALJCO010004270.1:0-27365 GCA_023101725.1 Atherinomorus stipes
CCAAGTTGAAATGGAATGCAGCATTAGCCACGGAGCTGGCAGGCCGGCATCCGGTTTGGTGCCTGTCAATCAAAAGGATGCACCCCTAGTTTTGTGTAATTTAAAAATTAAATAACATCTAAACGGATGAGTTATGAAAAAAAATAATTCACCCCCCTCACAGTTGACATGAAGGCAAACTTGACCTATTAAACCTAAAATGAACCAGGCTGTAAACATGTTTACTGTATTTCTGCTGTGAAGTTGGCCTTTTTAACATGGGAATCTATGAGGATTTGCTCTGTTTTGGAGCCAGGCCCTAGCGAATAGCGAAAGAATTACAATTTTTGTGCAACCTGGAAGTAGCCTCACTGTTCTCCAGCAGTTTGCCCCTTGTAAAAAATCTACACTGCTATTCAAAAGTTAGGACGCACTTTCCGATTAGATTTAAGGGGAAATTGTGTCCAAACTTTTGACTGGTGGTGTACATATTATTGATATTAAAACTTTTTTTAATCCATGTTGACTTCCTGTGGCGTTGAAAACTTTATTACATACAGATTAATTAACCTATTTCACTTATTTTGCTTGGGGCCTGGTTGCAGTACAGCTGTCCATGCTCTCCTTGTGTAACTGCGGGTTTTCACCACTAGGTGGCAGCACGCTGCTATAATTCTGTGTTGGCACATAAACCGCAGACAGGTGGAAACAAACAGGTCACTGGGATTAATTATCTCTTCTGACAGACTGAGTCATGAGTCAGCTGTCAGCAAAAAAACACACACACACACACTGCATATTTGTGTTTAATGATGAGGTGGTAAATGTGACACATCCTGCAGTGATGTTGAGGATTAAGACTGAACAGAAGCAGAAGACATGATGAGACAGATTTGTCTTGTCTTGACTTTGCTTTTCTGCAGCAGTTAGATTAAAGAGATTAAAGTGTTTTTACAGCTGGTTCCAAAGAAGTCAAGAAAGACGAAAGAAGCCATCCATATCATTTATCATGAAGACAAATTACTAGTTGCCTAGTTGTTGAAACAATCATTACAGTTTCTTAATTTGATTTATTTGCTGTCATTATTTAATGATTATCTTTAAACATAGCATCCAAACTTGGAGAATCATGTGAGAAAACTGAGCCACAGACCTGGAAAATGCATATGGACATAAATAAATAGATCTAAATTAATAAGCAGCATTCCCACTCTTGAGGAAATCTTTTCTTTCTCAGAAGCTACAACTACAGTCATGGAAGTGTGTTGCCACGGCAACAACACCAACAGCTGGGTTATCTGACCCCCATGAGACATTTAAGCTTGTGTACAGTGTGGAGGTGGATGTTTTTTCTTTTTAACCCTTCTTCTCAGAGCTCAAGCAACACAGTCTGATATAAAAATTGAAGGAAGAACAACCAAGAACTCAGACAGCATCAAGGACAAAGGAGAAAAAAAATCTTTTTGTAATCAGTAAAAAGATGTTCAGAAATGGTCACAATCTCTTTCTAAAACCCTGGGCAGGGCTCCAGACAAACTTTTTTTTTTTTTTTTACTAGTAGCCCGGTGGCCTTAAACCTTTTTAAGAGCGCAAGCAGAAACTTTAGGGGCACACACTGAAATTGACTTGTAAAGCAAATATTCACATTTCCTCTCATTTTCACTGTATTACTGAATACCTGAAAAACAGAGTGCAGAAACTGCCATCTTCACAGGTCGTAGCACATTTTATGGTTCAGATTGGCATTGTTTACACCCAAAGAGTTCAATTTTGTGTTCCCCACATATTGTGTGTAGTGGTTCAACAGATCAATGAACTGACAGTTCAGATCTGTTTATGGTTTTTGAGTTATGGATCAAATTCATTTTCAGATCAGCAAAAAGGCAAAAAGGACAAGACAAATTTACTTCTCTATTTACTATTTTTGTCTATTAAAAACATTTAACTCAAGACTCATGCCATTCCATTGTAAAAAATTATAATGGGACTAGGAACAGAAAAAAAAATTGCAAGGTGACACAATGACGATGAATATAAAAAGAGCTGGATGAACTTTGATTGGTCCATGATGAAAACATAAACCGACTGAGACTTCCTTACAGACTGACTTCTAACCTGGTGTCACTGGTAATGACACAATGTTAATGTAGTTTATGATTACAAATCTGCCAATCTACCAATTGCAACATGTTTTACGCCCATTTCATGACGTCGCCCCGGAAGAGACACTGATTCTGAAGGGTCTTATGCTGTGTTCCATTTGAACTCGGAAGTTGGAAATTCCCAGTTCCGAGTAGGAAGTTTCAACTGGAACGCCCCCTGAAGTCGGATTTCCCACTCGGAAAGTCGGACAACTCTCGCAGCTCCGAGTTCAGATTTAAAGATGGCCGCGTCCTGTGTTAGCAGTTTTAGAAGCTTCTGTAATGTTACATTTATTTACACTTCTTACTTATATTTTGTTGCATAAATCGGTCGTACACGTAGTACTGGTTTATACAGATGTAGGGGGAAGCTGCTAGTGTAATTCACATTTTTCATGTCGTATATGTGAACTACAACACCAGCTGTGCCAACAACGGCTAATAACAATAGCCTTAGCAAACACGTTGTTTTGCTAGGTTGCTAACTGGTTTTCCGACCAGTGAGCTGGAACGCAAGTTGGTCGGGTGTGACGTCACCCCCCAGTTCCCACTTCCCAGTCCCGATGAAAATGGAACGGCAGCAACAGAATCGTTTGTACCACCGGCAGCTCACATGGACGTTATTTGTAAACATTGATGGATAATCGGACTCCGATCGACGGGATAAAAAGGAGCAGCCTGTTATGGAGCTGTATGCGCTCAAGCCAGACTCTGATATGGAGTTGAAGTACACGTAGGGATGGTGAAAACGAAGCTTCATGAGACACAGACATTTTGACATGCCAAGAGATCTCTGCCAAGAGATCGACACGAAGTCTCGAGACATTTGAGACAGTGAGCATGAGCTACATCTGCTGGCCGTGGATGTGTACTGCAGCTGAGGGAAGCGCTGTCTGGAGCTGTCTTGTCTCTGACACGGTGTATAATAAAAGATACGTTGCCAACCTTCAGTTAGTGTTTCCTTTGTGGTTAATATCTTGGAATTATCCTCTGTGATAAATTAACTATTTTTTCAATAAATTCCCAAGCGATTGAAACCTGTATTAAGCATTGACAGATTTATAAACCCAGTCTCTTCAAGATTTCGGCTCGACACTCACGGATGACGTAACGAGGCCTCGGTTAGTGTGGTCACGTGGCTTTTGGCATGCTGACACTTTCACCAAAACAGCGGTAGCGAGACTTCCGGTTCATAAGATCGAGGCGGAGTCGAGCAGACGGGCTCGAGCATAACATCCCTAAGTACACGCAGTACCACAGAAGTACCACAGAGACCCCTGACAAGTAAGTAAATTAGCGGACGAATCATAAGCTAACAGTTAGCATTGAGATGAGAAATGTGTTTCACTCACCGGTGCTGTTGTCTGTCCATGTGCGTTTTTATAGTGGGAACTGCTAGGGATGGTGAAAACGAAGCTTCATGAGACACAGACATTTTGACACAGCTGCCAAGAGATCGACACAAAGTCTCGAGACATTTGAGAACGTGAGCCCAGTCTCTTCAAGATTTCGGCTCGACACTGGCGGATGACGTAACGAGGCCTTGGTTTGTGTGGTCACGTGGCTTTCGGCATGCTGACACTTCCACCAAAACAGCGGTAGCGAGACTTCTGGTTCATAAGATCGAGGCAGAACATCCCGAGGAACTGCGTCAGGTATCAGAAGTTTTTTTTCTGCTCCTGACGTTATAATCCAACCACTTCTGGCAAGTCGATTCGTCCAGTACAACAAACAAACTCCCACGCTGAACGCAAACACATTTCAACTTGCCGTCCTCTACAGCTTAAAAAAAAAAAAAATCTCCTGAACTCTGGAGCAAACGTCTGTTAGCTGATGGCTGCTTGTCTCTGAGGAAATCTTCCTGCAGGCTGTTAGTTTCTTCCTCAGAGAGTGGGTATAGGTTAGGATTCTCTTTAAAGCCCCGTTTCCACCAGCGGGTCTGGGTCGGGTCGGGCCGGATGTGTTTTTGTCGCTTCACTGATAAAAACTGGGACGGGTACCTCGTTGTGTATACCGGAGTCAGTTATTTTAAGGCAACCTACAGGTGGGCCTGAATATTGATATATATTACTCAAATACGGACCAAATAGGTGGAGCTAATACACAGAAATAAATTGTTTTGTTGAGAAAAACGCACTTCCCTCCTGAAAGCTCTTAAAAGTCCATCTTTCATGATCGGGCTCTTTTTTTGTTATCAGAATCCACTAAATGATGTGGCGGGTATTTTGCGTTAAATAAATTATGGACGCTGACACACTCAGGACACTTGGATTACATTGACCAGCAGTATGGAAGAATAGTTACAAGTTCTTTGGGGACGCAGTAATATCAACATTTTTGCATCGGGCGCCGGTAAACCCCACTATGTGAAGGTTGGGGCGACCTGAAAACCTCCGACCTCCGGCTGCATGGAGATATTGAAAAAGTGTTCCAGAGTCTGCTCAACAATGAGGACGTCTAGAAAATGAATGCTACGATCCTGCGTTTGTGTGTACTTTTCCTTCGTGATACAAAATAGTGCCACCTCCATATAAATAAAGCCCAGTTCGTTATAAGCTTAAGTTGTCGCTGCAAACTTGGGCCTGAATACTTCAAATAGCTATGACTCATATGGATGGACAACATTAAGGACAATAACGACTTGAGAGAAGCTTGTTTTTGTCTGGAGGAAATAACCAGGTGTGTCTGACCATTAACTGAGGTCAGACACACCTGGCTTAAAGGTCCTCCATGATGACTTCATGAATAAGGTGCCATCTGAAGTTAGAGGAAGTGGAACTGTGCATATAGTCCTTGGAGTCACTGGCTAGCAATCATTTGCGAGGCCTTTCACACATTTTTGTATTTTCCAGAGTCAGGATGCAACATGGAGTAGGAGGGTACCAAGAGCAAACTGGATGAAAAGTGTGAAGCCCAAGTTTCATATTGTAGTTCTTTCTTCATCCACGAGGGGCTGGCTCCAAAACAGAGCAAATCCCCACAGACTCCCATGTTAAAAATCCCAACTTTAAGCAGAAATAAACATGTTTACAGCCTGGTTCAAAAAATCATTTTAGGTTTAATAGGTCAAGTTTACCTTCATGTCAACTGTGAGGGGTTGAATTTTTTTTCATAACTCATCCGTTTAGATGTTATTTAAAGGGACTATAGGCAGGAATTTAAAAAAAACAAACAAACATGAATGTCCATTTTTTTTATACTAATGGGTGATGAAGCGCTAAATACCAAAAATAACGTTTCCACCCACGTTTCTCTCCGTTGCCTTGAACAGGCTTTGTGCTGCAAAATGCGCTGCAATTCGGTGTCCGAATTTCCCGCGCTGCCCTGCTGACGTGACGTCAAATGACGCTACAGCCGCAGTTTTGATACAGGAAGAAGACGGTCGCGTTAAATTCAAACACTGTAAGCGATAGTTATGGATTCTTCTGCTGTCAGCAAACGATCCAGATCAACTGAAAGACACTAAAAAGTGTAACGACGAAGAAAAAGGTGAGTAAACAACATTAAAACTTCAGTTTGTGCACGCTCCCGTGACAGCTTGGCTCGTGGATGCAGTTACCTGAAGCGCCAGTCGTGAGTTTCGTTTCTTAATCTTGCCTCAAGTCCCTTTAATCTTGAAATTACACATAACTAGGGGAGTAACCTTTTGATTAACACGTGGTAGACTGGGTGCCAGCATGCTGGCTGGTGGCTACCCTTTAGCTCGTTTGCTCTCAGTAAGGTCTGCAGATCTGCAGCAGCTTAGCAAAATGGTGGTTTTTAGCTGCTAACAGCAAGTCCAAACATGCCTTACCTTTATCCTGCTGCTTAGGAGGCTAATCTTTGTTAGCGCCTGTTAATTTCGAGTTAGCTTGGTTTGCATTTAGCCCAGAGTACGTTTGCTGTCAATCATTTGCCCCAAGCTTTGCCCATTTCAGTATTTTTCAGGAGTGACAACACACGTGACACGGCAAGATGGCAACGGTGGGAAACACCCAACTGGCTTCACTGTCATCTCTTCAGACGTAACCGGATACTACGTCCATTTTATTTATTTATTTATTTTTACAGTCTTTGGTGGGCACGCCCAACGAGTTTCACTTCAGCTCTTCAGAGACCAACAGGTGACATGAGAAGATACTTCGTCCATCTATAGTAACTGTCTATGGTTTGTCGCCATGTTACAGTTGGGCTTGAAAGTTTACATACCCTCCCATTGAAGAAAATGCAAAATTCACAACTGAAACTAAAGAAATAAATAAATTTACTAAATTCTAATTTAGTAAAATAAAATATTGAGTTTATTTTTTCAAACTGGGCCAAAATACCTGTCAGCAGGTGCAAAAGTCTTGCCTCAAAGTACTGCTCAACAAAATTTTAGTTAAGGAGTCCCATTATGCTTTTTTGCTCGTTAAATTTTGTGTTTTTCTGTTGAACCACAATTCAAATTCAGTGTTATGATGTTCATAAGATTTGTATTTATTATCTCTTTTGTCCATTTCAACCTTTTTCACTGGCAGCTGATTTTTTACCTAGTTACCTAGGAGGTAATGTTTTTGGTAGCGTTGGTTTGTTTGTCTGTCAGCAACTTTACGGAAAAAATACTGGAAGGACTGATCTGAAATTTTCACGAGCTGTGTGCCTCAGCCCAAGGACGAATCCTTTAAATTTTGGTGGTGATCCAGATCACCTTCTGGATCCAGGAAGTTTTTTTGAAGGATTCTTTATCAGTGCGAGAGCTGCTTGGCGGAGGACTGCAATCTCAGAGTCCTTTTCTAGTGTCTGTCTTTAATGCAAGGGTATGTATACTTTCAAGCAAAACTGTAAATTGTGTTCATGATATCAATTTTGTTTCACAAAGTCTGATTCAGCAGAAACATTATCAGGATTATAGTAATTGCATTGCATGCAAACCAGCCCCACGTCCATGACGTGTTTAAGGAATCACGTTAGCTTTGGTCTGTAGCTGATACTGTGCCCAGAAATCACTAACCACGTTTAGTGTGGCAAAGTACGCAACAGAGGGAGTGGGATTTGATCCCCAGACTCCAAGGGGAAAGTCATGCATGCTGACCATTCAGCCAAAGGGACATCCCTGTGGCCAAGTAGCCAGGGACCATGATCTATTGGAGGCATAGTGACAGGACCGTGAACTGTCACATCTCTCCCCCCCTTTCCACAAGCACGTCCTCGTGCTTTGCACAGGGTGCCACCAATTATGAATCCATGGACTGTTTACCACCGTTGCACATGGATCCTGCCGACAATGCCAGAATGTGACAAAGTACGCAACAGAGGGCATACTTTGCTCTATTGAAGGATCTTATGTGACAGGACCATCAACTGTCACATCAGATGTAACAGTGTGGGGTCCTGTCACTATGCCTTTGATTGATTATGTGCCCGGGCTACTTGGCCACAGGGCAAAGGGATATCCCTTTGGGTGCATGGTCAGCATGCATGACTCTCACCCGGGAGTCTAGGGATCTCATCCCGCCCGGGCCCTCCATTGTGTACCTTGCCACATTAGCTTTTACTAAACAACAAAATAAAGACACAGATGTATACTGCAGCATTCTGCAGCTCCTCTTGAGCTTACTGCCATTGTTTTGAATAAACGCTGGCTGAAAGATGTGAAAACGTGCATCACATTTTGGTACGTTTGCACAACAGGCAAAGAGCTAAGTTACCAGTGTAATGACACTGAGGCAAATAGAGAGTGGGTTTTGCACCCACACTGCTCTTTCATCACACTCCACCAAGCAAATTCTTTGCCAAGGTCTACTTGTGTCTTTCCTGGCCATCCCTTTCCCACTTCCTCTTCCTGGCCTCAGACACAGTTTCACCTTCTTACTTCGTATAGCCATGACAAAACATCGACTGAAGAGGAGAAAAAGTAGCACAAAGCAGAGCCCTATGTGTTTACAGAGGAGGAGCTATAAATCAAAGTCATCCAGGTCACATGATCCAATGGGAGATGGATCCGCTCCTGCATAGTCACATAATCTGGTTTCTGGAGAAGACAGCTGCCATGGAGCGCCAACACATGTCAAGCACCTTATATTGAGCCCAGAAATCATTACTACTAACAGCTAACAGCTTAATATTGTAAAACTTCTACAGTATCCCTGTATCATGACCCAGTTGAAGATTAAAAAAAAAAAATCCTTTTTCTACATCTACTTGGCCGATACTATCGAATTTGAACCTGTTGAGCCACTAAACCCACAAACAGATAGCTGCCTTGTAAAAATCTCAACACATTCCTCTGCAACAAAGGCCAAACCGCAGCCTGCAGAATGCACCGCACCCTGTGGGGGACTCTGCAAACAGCACCAAGTTTTGTTGTTTTTCCCTTTCTGTTACGATCAGAAGTCACATCAAGCTACAGGCCCATGGTTTCTGTCTGTCACATTCAGGGTTCGGTCTGAAAAAGGTTAATGGACTCTACTTATATAGTGCTTTGCTCGTCCTTTTTGACCACTAAAAAAAGGGACAGATTTGGTGAAAACAGTGTAAACTGCACATAAAGAATAAACAAAGCCAGGCGGTTTTTCACTCTCTTTAACCTTTTCCACAACTGAAGTTAAGACTGCACAGATGAACACCAATCGGCAGTTATGTAATGCATGATATGTTGTAAAACATGAGCAGGAAGGGGTGAGAACACCTCCCCCAAAAAAGAAAAATTAAAACTTGTAAATATAATGATATTCGTTGATAAATATACTTTGGGGTCTTTTTTTGGTCTCAATATACATTTTTTTCTTCTCTTTTGTTCGAAAGAAATTTTCATTCATTCATTCGATAAACAGATACACACATTATATAAAAATATATATATACATATAAAAACAAAATATGATATATATGATATATAAATACATATATATATACATATATATATATATATATATATATATATATATAGGTTTGCATGTAAACACATTTTTGGGCATTGAACTTGACCTATTTTGAGAATGTCTTCCTAGATGAAAATTTTCATAAACTGAGAACTGAACAGTTAGAAGCTACTCATCTAAAACAGCTGTAATTGAACTTAAAGTCATCTACATAAAAACCTGTTTAAATTCTCTATTTTAAAAATTAAATAAATTCTGCAACTTATTTTTAGATTAATTTGCAGAGAAAATCAAAATTTTCTGTATGTGAAGTACTTATACTGCAGCTTTTTTAGGTTTCGGTTTGTTCACACACAAATCACTTAGTGTACACTTCTTTTACAGTGGTGGGTGTGAAATGGGTCTCCCCAAGGAAGCTACTTAAAGCTTTTATTGGGGGCTCAGTTTTCTACAAAACTAAATGGACAAACAAATGGACTACTCCATTTACTGCATGTAAAAACTTAAACAGGTGGGAAAAAAGTAATTCAAAATTCTGTCCTATCAATCCACTTTATTCATAATGTCCATTCAAATTAGAACATGCCTGCAAAGTGGTGCACATAAAAATATTCAATTAATAAAAATAATGAATTTTTTTTACCATATAGACAACACAAAAGAAACAAATTACAATGTACAACAATAGCATTAGGTAAAAAATCAACTCATTTTTGGTTGCAGCTTTTTTCCTTGCAGATGAACATGGCATCAACGTGAACATCCAAACGGATTAGAAATTATTACTTCCGTGCGAAGGCTTCTGGTTGCGGTAAGGAGCTTGGGTTTCTTGGGAATGGGTCTTGCTGAAACTCAGGTAACACACCTGTGTTAAACCCTTGGTATGAAACCCTGTTGTGCCACTGAGAGGCCGTGAGACTGGAATATTAACACCACAAAAAAATCCACAACAACATTTTGAAATCAAAGTGACTTTTGGTTTTCGGTGGTAACCAGTTGTCTCTGAAGATGTTAGCCGCTACTTGTTGCAGGGTGGAGATATTTACGCTTGGAACACTCATAGCAGCTTGTTTCGTGCAAACAGCAGCTTAATCACGTCTCGGGTGAAACTATATAGGTCGGCTCTGATTTATGAGCTGGTATTTACACTGATTCACTTGTTATTTTTGGTACCTGTATTTGGAGCTTCAAGAGTCCAAACAGATTTAAAGTTTGAGTCACATATTTTACTGAATACTTGGATCATATTACAGACAACGTGCTCGAACATTTTGACAGACTTACAGACACTCTGGAACATGGATTTCATGAATGTTGGACTTTCAGGGATATTTGGAGCTGCGTATGCGTGTGTCGTCACATCTTCCCCTGCACATGCGGGTGACCTCAGAGCGTTGTACAGTTTATACTAAAGTCTGATGGAAGTCACATATAAATGAAGATATAAAAGACCAAGCAAACTAATCTGATTTGAGCAAGACCTGCAAAGTGAACGTAGCCTGCGACATAAGAATTGTGACAGTTCTGAAGGAAAAAGGGATCAAACCCGCAAGGGTGACCTCATAGATGACCACTTACAGAATGTTTTACAAGCCTTTACTGTGAACTTACCAAATATTTGGCTTGATGCTTCCAGGCATTTATCAATTTTTTCCACCAACATTGAAGAAAATAAGAAAAAAGGAGGAGCTCCAGACTGTAGCATTACCATCTGCCCCAGATGTTAATGCTCCTTTTGTTTTTTCCCCTGAGGAGACAAAGCACAAGCAAAGGCCTTTAGAAAGAAGGGGTTTCGCGAGTCACGGGGGGGGGGGGGCCGGGGGGGGGGGGGGGGGGGAAAAGGGGGGAGGGTAGAAAGGGGGGAATTGGCGTGGGGAAAGAAATATGGAAAGGGCGGGGGGGAGGGGAAAAAGAGAAAAAGGGGGGGGGACCGTAAGGAGAGGGGGGAAGGGGGGGGGGGGGAGGGGATCACAGGAGGTTAGGAAACATTCCTCCTGGGGGGCAGTGGGGGGCAAAAAAGTAAGGGATGGGGGGGCGCGGCGGGGGGGGCGCCCGCGGCGGGGGGCGGTGGGGGGGGAGGGGGGGGGGGGGCCGTAAAGGAAAGGATGGGTGCTATTGGGCTAAAAGGAATGGTAAGGAGGGGGGGGGGAAGGGGGGAGGGGGGGGAGAGAGAAGGGGGGGGGGAGGGGGGGGGGGGTAGGGAGAGGAAGGAAAAGGAATCCGGGAAGGAATTAGGAGAAAATTCAGGAGGAGAAGAAGGGAAAAAGGGGGGGGGACGAAAAAGAGGAGGGGGGGGGGCGGGGGAATTTCAACTCCGGTGAGAACATCTTCGATGGGGGAGTGCGGGGGGAAGAAAAAGAAGGGGGGGGCGGGGCCCGGGGGCCCCCTGGGGCGGGGGGGGGGGGACGGGGGGGGAAGAAAAAAAGCGCCCCCGGGCCTTAAGAGAGCACATGCATGTTCAAGGACTCTGAAGCAGTTCAAAACAAAACAAGGACCACATTCTTACTCACACACACACACACACACGTGTGCATGCTCACACAAAGAACAAGCGGTCTGGAAGTCCAGCACTGAATGTACAAACAGTAGAAAACAGCTGTGGGAGGCAGGAAAAGTGCTGCATCCTGAAGATAACAAAAAGTCAGACAACAGGCTGGTCTTCAGAGGAAATGCTTCTGGTGCATCTAAACAGGATTTAATGTGTGTTTAGAGAGCAGCGCTGCAGCAGTGGTCTGGATCTGTGTGTGTGTGTGTGTGTGTGTGGGGGGGGGGGCGTGTGTGTGTGTGTGTGCATGACCCCGAGTAATCACATCATGGTTTTATTCCGAGCGTAGACTGACATTGATCTCCTTAAGCTCATTGTAACACCTCCGTAAATGGTGTTTTTTAATTAAAATGATCTTGAAATACAGAAAAAAGGGACACAAACTATAACTTCAGCAAATTGAATTAATCTTTAAGTCCAGTGCTCCAGCAGTAGTCAGACCCAGCTGGAGGTCACCAGGTAAGTCAGAGATAATTAAAGCATCTGGAAAGAGACGGAACAAAGTTGAGCTGTAACAATATATGTTTGTAGAATGTAAATTTGGTCAAGATTGTACGTTTGGTCAATATAGAAAGAACCTTTTATTTTTATTATTATTATTATTAATCTTTTTATTGCCAGTACAGAGGATATAAAAAGAAGTTGCATAACAATACAATAAAGATATTCACATTCCTCCAACATATGCACTGTATTTTGACACAATCATTTCCTTTTTTCCCCCATATTAACATTCTAACAATATCTATACCCCATCCCCAGCTCCAACAAGGAACATGAAAAACATCCCACAAAAAATAAATAAATTAAAAATCAAAAAAAGAAAATTAAAATGAATAAATAGATAATGGGGGGCAACCTCCACATAACTTAACAAGACATAACTAACTATATAATTAAAAAATCTAAGGGGAGAAAAGAAAAAAAGAAAAAAAAAAGGGGGGGGGGGGTAAATAACCATAGCTTTAGACTTCCTCATATGTATGTACAAATTATTACATTAATAAATAGAAAAGGTTGGAATAGGTTGATCAGGTCGGCAAAGTTCTGAGGCTGGAGAAATGAGACAAGAATGGCTTCCTTTTGCTAAAAAAAAGATGTATTAGTATCCTTTATGTCACTCCTGATTATGTCTTGCAGCCACAGTGAGGGGGGGGGCGCTCTATCTGACTTCCAATATAGCAGTAAACGGCGATGAGCTAGCAGAGAGGTAAACGCTACAACCTCAAAGTGCGTTGAAGAAAAACCAGAGCATGAGCGAGGGCCTCCAAAGATTGCAATGGAGAAGCAAGGGTTAATCGGCTTATTCATAATTGTAGACATGATTTTGAAGTATGATTGCCAGAACTTGGACAACCCAGGACAGGAGAAGAACATATGCGTTAGATGACATTGGAAAAGAGAACATCTGTCACAGAAAGAACCTTTTTAATAGTCACAATGTTGTAAATGACACATTTATGTTTATGATATCTGATAAATCAGAAAAGCTGAAAGTCCAAAGTCCAAAACAAACCGTCTCTGACCTGCCTGAAGGGATTATACTTTAATATTAATCTTTAAAGTCACTTTAGCTTAAAAACTGGATTTTTTTTTTATCATAATGAAGCAGCAAATGAGAAAAACAAGGATTACACACTCACCTTTCCTTCAGTTGATACAAATAAGTGCAGCTCATCTGCCGCTGTAATCTTAGCCACAAAAAAAAAAAAAAAAAATTAGCCATTTGATTCAGGTGTGTTGGGGAGGGTATGCTCTAAAAATTGCAGGATAGTAGCTCTCGAGGACCGGACTTGGGCACCCCTGTAAAGTTTAGCATCTCTGTTGTTGTCCTTGATCTCTTTGTAGTTATTTTGTGTCTTTTAAAGTGTGTCTCATGTTGCAGGCCGCACATGTCGAAGTACGTAGGCTACGTAGTCCGCAGACTCCGAAGCAGCCTCCTGAAACAGTATACTGCTGAAATGGGACATCCAGACAAGAATTCACAATAGTGCTTCAGTCGTGTTGCCTAGCAACTGCAGACTCCACAGCTGTCTAGTGACGGCTTTCTTTCCGCTTATTCCTTCAGCTATGTTGCAAAAAAATACAATAATAATAAAAAAAATAATATCAAACAAAATGGGTTTTCTGAGTCAAAAACTCTCTTTCTTTCTCTCTATCTCTTTCTTTCTTTCTGTCTTTCTTTCTTTCTTTTTTATGCATATTTTTAAATTTTCCAGAGATTATCTGTTGTTTCTTACTAGTAAACACTTTAACACTTAAAAATTCACAAATATATCCAAATATTACACTCGTAGCTCTGCAGCTTCCCTCCCATCTTCTCCACGATAAAACAAAATACTTTCCTTTGCCTGTTTTATAGCTACATGGATTTTTACAGTATTTTTCATCACTTAAAAAATGTCAAGTAGAATTACAAAAATAATCTGCAAAAAAAAAAAAAGAAAAAAAGTCTCCTAACCTTCTGTTTTAATCTTTCCCCCATTCTTTGAAAGCCCAGTCATGATGATTAACTTTGTGCCAACATCGCTTTGTAACTATAGTTTATTGGATATTGTAAGCTAAATATCTTATTTTCCTTTATTTTATTTAAACCCCTTTGTATGTTTATTGTTCAAACCTTTCAGTGCGTTTGTTCTTGACCATAACCGTACAGTAAACTCCTTGTTACTCCCCTCACGACACTTTGTACATTCTGCTTATGTAGAAAAAGTTTTAAAGAAAAATCTAGTGTGCAATGAATTCTGGGATAGGCGAGGCCACAAAGGATGCATGCGATGTATCCGTCGTTTCAGGCAAGCAGCAACCTCCGTTGGCCAACGATGAGTCTTACCGGAAGAAGTTATTTTTTGTAGTTCTCCCTCGATCCGCTAGGGGCTGGCTGCAAAACAGTGCAAATCCCCATAGACTCCCATGTTAAAAACACCAACTTCACAGCAGAAATACAGATGTTTACAGTCCGGTTCAAAACATCATTTTAGGTAAGGACTTCACAGAATAAAATACAATAAAACAGCAGACACAAAAACATATAAGGTGCAAATTAAAAGCTACAGTTAAAAAAATGGCAGCTTATCTTCGTTAGCTCCTGTTAGTTTTGAGTTAGCTTGGTTAGTGTTTAGCCCAGAGTTCGTCAGCTGTCAATCATTTGCCCCGTGGCTTGGAGTGGGCTTGTCTTTGCCCATTTTTGTATTTTCCAGGAGCGACGGCACATGTGACACTGCAAGATGGGGACAGTAGGACCTGCCCAACTGGCTTCGCTTTTAGCTCTTCATAAACCAACAGGTCATGTAAGCTGAAGTTTCGTTCTTCTCTATAGACTGATCCGACGAGTGTTTTGTGTGTTGTGCCATCTTGCCGCGCCGCCATTAAGGTGGGGACTAGTCCCACTTACCTCCTATCTACCAACATGGAGAGCAGCGTGAATATCTGGATTTTGGACAGACGTCTAAGGTCATGATAACCTATAGGTACGTTATCCAGAGACCTCTTAAGCTCTATAGCTCTTTTTAGGTTTCTGCTTGAAAATGACATACCCAAAATGAGTATATCTCTGCATCTACAAGGTCTATTTGAGCCATTTTCGTGTCATAATAAAGGGAACACTTGGGACTTTTGTTGTGTAAGACAGAATTTCTGTTAGTCACTCTAAGTAAGCGGTTGTTTATGTTTGTATTCTTTGGCTGCTGGTTCACTGAGTTTTTGTTGTAGAGAAATAATAGTGGTACTGTTGAAATCGTCAGGTCTTAGCTTTCATATGATATACTGTTTGTTTGTCTACCATGAAGTATCAGAGAGGTAGCGATGGCAATGTGCAGAGTGGGTGGACGCTCTGACCTTATTTAGATTTTGATATTTAAACATTAATATACTTGGTGAATGTTAAAATGACTTATATGTACTTGTAGCAGAGTTTCTCCTGTTTAATTTGATGTATGGTATGGCTACAAATTAGTGCAACATTGTGCGTCTTTTGCTGCAGAGTCTTAAGGTCCCCCAATTGGGGGACCTTGGGGTTTAAGGGGCTACAGTATTCTGACATTTATATATTTATTTATTTAATTATTTATTTTTACATCGGATCATTAATTTAAACTGTTATATACCTCCGGAAACTGGCTTTAATGACAAGCCTCACTGGAATAACACGCTCTCGTGATTACTTATCAAAGTTTAAAAAAACGAAACCCTTTCAAAGGTGGTTACTTTTCTATTTTATCATGTATTTGGCTTTTGGTATTGTTTAAGGACTGTACAGACCACGTAGCCTTCACATGTCCTGCAGATGAAACTAAAAGACTGCAGGACACCGTCTTCCTGATCCGTTTGTGTTTCTGACTGAACTGTTTTCATTTTCTGGTCCCAATGTTGCCCTGATCAGAGCAAATAACGTTATATTTCACAATATCTACCAGATTAGTCATTAGCTCTCAGCAACGCCACAGCTGTCTCTGTTAGCATTAGCTAGCATGATAACGTTATGCGGTGCGTCATTTTTGGGAGCATAGATACGTGAAATAAAGTGTCAGATTAATGTGTGTTCACCGTAATTTACCATGTTTTTGTTGTTGGGGATTGGATTCAATGTTTTCTTCGCTGTGGCAGCAAGTTATTCCTCCTCTGCTCTGTGTGTCCGATATTCCTCCCGATACGAACACACTGATACACAGTGGATGGAGCAGTGTCCAGTTATGTCACAGATGGCAAAAATCTTCATGAATAAATGTCCGTGATCTTCTTATTCACTTATTACCACATTAAAGTTTTCCTCTGATGTTCCAACAACCAGGAATGTGACGTCCTTCCAGATTTCCTCCATGTTGTTAAGAAAAAAGTCAGAGTCTCATCTGTTCTAATTACAGAAACGCCGCAATGGCGGACGGTCTAGTTGCGGCGTTTGGCCGGATCAGTCTATTAACAGTTGATGGTTTCAGGCCAAACGCAGTGCGGGTTTGGAGGGTGGATTTGAAGGATCCTTCAGACATTTTTTAAACAGGACAGTACTTAAAGGAGAACTCAGTAACTTTTTTACCTCAATAAATGCTTTTCGGAATCCCCGTGGGGCTAAACAAAGTGTTTACGGAGCGATTCAATGTTTCCCCCCCTCCCGCCGGGGGCTCTGGCCTGCCAGCAGCTAAAAACAACTTTGCCTGCGTCGACCCGAGCAGAACTTGCGACAACAGAAACCGCTGTACGGTACTCAGGTCCCCTATCTACCGAGCTGCTACCAGCTCTGATTTGAACCAGACTACCAGCGCTAATTGGAAGAAAACATTTCTTTAGCTTCACACCACCTAAACACGGCTCCTGGCTCTCATAACCAACTCTTTGCTGGACCAGAGTGATTCACGTAGCTGCGCTGCCTGGGCGCCGGGTGAAGCATCACTGCTTCAGGCTCAATAATCACTTGTCACGTCCGCAAAAAGTAAATAAAAGTTCGTATTCTTACCTGCTACTCGCCAACACCAGAGAAAAATATAATCCACGGCATATTTACCCGCAAATCGCGGGTAAAACGTCCCGTTTTAGAAGATACAGGTCTTTGCTTTGAGCAGAGGGAGACGAGGTGCTGCTACCAACACAGCAAAGTAGCATCAACAAGCTAGTAAACGCTTAGAAATATATCCAGGGATCAAAATAGAGGAAAGACAGGTAGAGAAGCCGTCTGTGTGCTGTGGGGGTGTAAGGGGGGGGTTGAACACGACAGTGAAAGGACGCCACTAGGGGGAGCCCCGAGCTGAAGTTACTGAGTTCTGCTTTAACACGCCGCTGTGATGTATGCTGCTGACGAATCTGCACTTTGTAGTGTGCAGACTGCAACATGAGACACAGCTTTCGACTCTAATGTTTCTCATTGTGGTCATTTAACACCTGTCTCAAGGTTATTTTAAGCCTTTTTGTTATGTGTGAATTTGTGCTCATTGTCTGATTTAGTCTTTTATTCAATTTT
This sequence comes from Atherinomorus stipes, assembly GCA_023101725.1. Taxonomy (NCBI): domain Eukaryota; kingdom Metazoa; phylum Chordata; class Actinopteri; order Atheriniformes; family Atherinidae; genus Atherinomorus; species Atherinomorus stipes. The sequence continues at coordinate 17,458 of JALJCO010004270.1, forward strand.
GATCATTTTTACTATTTGTGGCACTTTCTAAGATTTATTGCAATTTATACCTAGAAATTTTTTTAGATGTACCTACCAGCAGGGTGTAAGATAAAGAAACAGAATACAAAAAGAGTACAACTTTGAGGTGGTTATGCCAGTTTTACCTCAGCTCCACAGTTCAGACTTCATAAATCTGACAACTCATAAATCTGTCACATCAGTTTGAAGCAGTTCATTTATTCTCTCTTCACTGATCACCAACTGCAGGATAACCTAGTTACTGAGGCTGACCTTCAATATTTTGTAACACAGAATCCTGTTATGGTTGTAATGTTGACATCACTGCAAAGCCACAAGTCAGCAAGCACACAATGACTCAAACTGACAACAAAATTTTCCATTTTTCTCTGTTTCCTCTGGAGGTTTGTGTCACGTATGATGGATTTCTGCTGATTCCATTGTTTCATGCAGTTCTGAGACTTTGGGACACTTTCTTGGATGCTCTTTTGTCCACGTTTCTGTCAAAGAGTTTTTATTAGCCCACATTGTTTGTGTTGCGGTCAGCAACCCAGACCCTGGGAGGGACTTCCTGACAGGAAAACTGAGCCCAATCCTATCAAACATAGGTCCAAAACAGTGTTGTGAACATCCTTGCTCCACTGACCCACTGAAACAGCATGCACTTTCTTTCACTTATGTATATTTAAGGAGAAAATGCTCTATAAGTAGTAACATTTGATTTTTTTGCAGTGTTTTAGAGGTGATCACAAATTTAGATAATTGATATCTTCAATTCTACAAATATGGAGACACTTACAAAAGCCAATTCTGCTTACACAGACAAATAAAAAGAAAATCACTGATAGCCAAGAATTTTACATTTGTATATGTTCATATCATTTTATATGTGCAGTATACACTTACCACTTTATGAGGACCATTGGTACAGGGTTGGACCCCCTTTTCCCTTCAGAATTGACTTAATTCTTGATTTCATAAATTCAACAAAGTATTGGAAACAGTCAGATATGGAGAATTATACCGCTGGAAGTAGCATCAGAAGATGCTACACTGGTCATAAAGGGATGGACATGGCCAACAACAATACTCAGGCTGTGTTGATTAAAGACACACAATGTAACTTTTAGACCTTAAAAATCTGCGTTTCTGACTCGTTTTGATGGCAGACCAACATTCATTTTGCGCATTTTCGAGCCGTCACTGCCCAGAGGCGTCCCGGGGCTCAGAAACAGCACTATGTAAGATTTCCACGCGACTGTGACGTTGCAGCCGACTATTGGCTGCAGCATCGCGTCACTTACAAGCAAACGAATGTAAACCAGGGATCAAAACCACGAGTGTTTTGAACGCACATCATGTCGGATTCGGGAAGGAAACATTACAGGAGGAAGAAAGGAAAAGAAAGAGAGGAAGGGACAGAACAAGAGTCAAGATAAGACTGTCTTTTACTGGCTGGAGTGAATCACGGTGCAGGTATGATACGAGATGGATGCTAGTTTAGTCGCCAATAGGGGGCGCGTCACTGAGAAAACTGCTAAAAGTTCCGTTCTGTGTCTTTAAACCATGCTACCTCGCTCACCATGCTATGTGAGCGAGGGTTGGGGGCAGCTGGGCTTGGCTCAGGGGGGACAGAGGATGGAAATTAGCCTAGGCTATAATCATGCAATTTTGTACTTGTACACATTTAATGTGTATGTGCTTAAAAATGCATTGTCCCTTTTAAATAAATAAATAAATACAAATACAAATGTTGGTACTAAGGGGCCCAAAGTGTGACAAGAAAATATCCACACCAGTACACCACAAGCAGCTTGAACCACTTACAGAAAGCAGGATGGATCCATGTTTTTTTGTTGATTCCACCAAATTCTGATCCTATCAATGTGGCAGCCTAAATGCAGTCAGCAGATAAGACAATGGTTATGTTTAATTCCCCTTTAATTAAGAATGAAAATAAAATCCTCTTTAAAAAGACTAAAAATGACCTTGGGAACACCAAATTCAGGATGATTATTCCAAAGTAAAAGGCTGCTTTATTCTAATTTTGAATCTAATTTGAATAATTCCCCAATCATTTAGCTTTAAATTCTGGTTGTGCTGTCACGACGACGCACTCTATTCCATCCCCTCTCTCTTCTTCAGCTGATGAAAGTGAAGTAGTGTGTTAAAGCTGAGCTGCTGCTTCAAAGCCATAAGCAAAATTAAAGTGAAAGTCATACCTATTATCTGGTTGTTCATGTTGTTGCCGAAAAGAAAAGAACCACGAACTGGAGTTTGTTTTCTTACGTTAGACATAACGTCACGACCTCCGTGTGCAATTTGACCCCTTCCCAACGCCCAAATCTTAAGCGGAATTGAATTAAGGTGATTAAACATGTTTTCCAATTCCATGTAAACACAAAGGAGAACACTTTAATTCGTACCGTACCGTCTTCTTCCGCTTATCCGGGGTCGGGTCGCGGGGGCAGCTGCCTAAGCAGGGAAGCCCAGACTTCCCTCTCCCCGGCCACAGCCGCCAGCTCATCCGGGGGGATCCCGAGGCGCTCCCAGGCCAGCCACTTTAATTCGGAATTATTTAATTCTAAATAGTTAATTCTGAATTAGAAGACTTCATGTAACCATGGCAGATGTTTTCCCATCTTCTACTGTCCAGATTTGATCAATGTGAATTGTAGCCTCAGTTTCCTTTTCTGTCCTGTTCTAAAGAGATTTACATAAAAACAAATATATAATGTAATCTGAATTCAGCAGTCAACATCAATTTATTGATTTTATTCAATTTTGTCATAAAAGTTAAGAACATTAACAGAAAAATCAAACAAGTTTCACATTTTCCCGTTAATAACAAACTGTAAAAATAAAATAAAACCATTTCACAACTGTTTTTAAACAAACCCAAATTTCCAACAGTTCTTGTATACACTATGTACAATAAAACATCACTCAGCCAAGCATGACAGGCTGCTGTTAATCAATGCCCACAAACTGTATCACTGATGTGACTAGCATTAACAGTAGGAGAAAAAAAAAAAACCATGAATGCCCACTGAAACAAAACATACACAAAACATGTCGCTATCAATTCCTATTGCTCAACACCATTAGGTTAAACCCTCTAGTCAACAGTTAAAACATACAAGAAATAACTGTATTTTTTAAAACAGTCTATATTCAAAATAATCAAATCTGAAAAAAAAAATATCCTGTAAAACATGGAAACAACCAAATGATGAATTTTAAAGATACCAAGGTAGACACGCACACTGTAGAACAAAAATACAGATTCGTAAACATATAAAACAAACATATAAAACAGCATTTTCATCTCAGATGCTGTGAAAAAAAGAAAACGTCTGAAATTGCTATTACACCTAGTTCCCAGAACAGTGTTGATGTGCATGAGTAGGAATGTTGCCATGCTGCTTTTCCTGTTAACACGTTTTGTCCTTTGCAGTAAACCATGTAAAATCAGATGGTTTGTACCTCATTCAGGATCACTGAAGACATTGTACTCTAAACCTTAAGGCAGGATGATGAAGGCACAAGGCTTTGAAAGTCTCAGTAAAATGAAAAAAAAAAAGAAGAGAAAAGAAGCTCCATGTAACGTTCACCACTGTTAGCTTGTTTTGGCTAACAACAGTTTGATTCAGCTAATGTATAAAGAATTCACAGCATTTTAGGTTAACTTATCTAAATTAGTGTTTTTTCTGAGCTATTAAGGCGCATTTACACTTGACGCAGAAGATGGTTTCGTCCATCGTCTGCGTCGGTTATGCACGAAACTCGGAGCGTTTTCCAGGGGCTCGATGGTCTGTCACTCTACGCAGAAGACGGAGCAATTCCACCGGAAACCACTCAGTGTTGAGTCGGTGTAACTGATACGCAGCCAGCGAAAGGAAAAACCAAAGAAGAGGAGGAACCGGAAGAAAACAACACAAAAAACGCCCGTGCCAAATAGCCCGATAAAAGCACCTGAGAAAGAAGACGCCAGTCAAACAGAGCATCTGTAGACATAACTGGAGTTTTTGAGGAGAGGCTGTGAGTGTGTCCGAAAATACACTCTACGTTACCGACACCAAGCGGTGTAAACTGACATTAAAACAGGGAAATAAACTATGAACTCAGCACTGCCGCCGAGTGGACAAACGTATTTCTGAACCATGGGAACGCAGAGGACACATGGAGATATGAAGACGATGACGAATGATGACGCATGAAACGGACGTCGCCATTTACTTTCGTAAGGGAGCATAAATAGGCCTTTATTTGTGCAATGTCTGTGGCATACAAACTGGTAAAACTACCACTTAATGCTTATCCTTGGTAGAGCACCAGTGAGTTAGCTTATTCGCCAACTTCAGAAAAGATAAATGGAGCAAAAATAAATAAAACCATTTACACTCATTATTGTTCATTAGTTTAATCAACTTATGTGAATTCTGCACTGTTTCTATTAATCAGTATATATCATTTCAAAGACCACAAGGTTATTGTATGTCTGAAAAAAAGATTTAATCCACTTTTAAAATGCAAACCTATGAAATACCATAAGTTAAAAACATTCTGTACAGAAGTTTGATGGTCAAATTTTCCACTTAAGATTTAAATAAATTTAAAACTATTTAAAACTAGGATATAAACATTTTGATTTGTTTTAATGCAGTTTTTCATTGATTAAATTTAGATATTCCAAAGCATCATGACTCGATCAGATAGAATCCAAAAATTAATTCTCAGAAATTTTGACAGATGTATCATTTATGTGTACATAAACCCTAAAAAAAGAAACAATGATAGCACTCTCACACAATTAAAGGAATAGAAAAGTTCCAAATGGAAACTGTACAGAGGCTCTGAGCCAACATGGCTGCTATAGTATGCTCCCCTGCAGGACTGAGGAAGAGAGTAAAAAGACTGGAATTGACAAATTAGATGTTATCAATCTTTAGATTGAGAAAAACCGTAAAATAGAGTAATAAAACTTAGTTGTTGGTTTCTCAGTTTAATTGGTGCTCTTGAGCTCAAAGCGGCTGTAGACCTGCTTAGATTTCATCTTATTGTACTGGTTTACAAGGTCCAGCTTGCTGTGGCCCAGCGTCATTCTCTTCTGGTCTTGCCGGCTCATGAATGCAGCCGGGGATGGTGGTGGCGGTGGGCTCTGTTGGCTTTCCGGCTCTGGTTGTGAGAGGTCTGGTCCTCCCCAGGGTGAGGAGCTAAGAGGAGATGGTGACCTACGGAAGTTGTAGTCTTTGTCTTTAGAGGTGGGTGGCAAGAACATATCTGAGAGTTTGTTCAGGAACTGGTTGGAGGGAGTTCTCTGCTTAGGGGTGAGTTTGCTATCATTGACTGGGGAAGGCGACTGGGTCTTGGGGTTCAGGTTTGAGCTGTGATTGCCATGGAACATGCTAGGTTTGTGGTCATACAAACCCAGTGCCTGAAACTTAGAGGACGTACCACTAATATTGGCTCGCATAATGTCCATCGGGTTGGGCTTGTTCCACTCAATGCCCATTGGCTGACCATAAGTAGGTGAAGGACGATCAGAAGCTGGGCTGTGATTGGTTCCTCCGTTAGCAGAGCCTCGTGCTGTTGGAGTTTGTCCACCCGCTCTTTCGACACCTCCACCTCTTCTTTCTGGGCTCAGATGAGATGAGCCCGTGGGCTCCTTTTTGTCGTGACCCTGAGTGACTTTGTAGACCGTGTTTGATGTCATTCCAGGTGCAGCCTTTATGCTGGAAATGCTGTTGCTTGATTGGCTGCTAGAGTTTTCTGAGCACACCTTGTCCCGTTGCCTACAGGAGGAGGACAAGTCTGAATTAGTAGATGATAGATTTTTTTTACTCTGGTGCAGTACAAAATGTTGACTGATCACTTGACCTAGCCAACACATCAGCTGTTAGATCTTAAATACGTTGTGTCTGTGATGATAGCATTTAAACAGTTTCAGTGTATACCATAGTATGTAAAAGTTGCGGTAGGAATACCATTACATTTTTCATCATACTGTGGCTGCTACATGAACTATCTTCTGTCATATAAAACACAGGGAGTGTGCTAGTCTGGTGAACCTCGAGTTGTGCGCACTGTGCAGGTGTGGCAAGAATGTATGGACGCTCTCCTGTGGTGTGTTAGTAGCAGAGCATGCAAGATGGTTGGGGGGGGGGGGGGGGGGGGGTACAGAGTTGAATATATCCCTATAAATACATGGATAAATATTCAGGGTGTAACGATTCGGTTAATAGTGATTCAATTCATATCACAGTTCATGGTTTCTGATTCGATTCATGGATGATATTGGTTCATATAGAACAATACGGTCAGATTTAATTCAGTGACTTGAAATCGAATCAGAAACCATGAGTCTTGATATGAATGGAATCGTTTAACTGAATCGTTACACCTCTAATAAATATTTAATCCATTTTAAATCATTCTGATCAGGGATTCCAGCTGACATGTTTACTATGACGCTGGATAAAGTGATCCGATCAGTTATGGGCAGACTTGGTGCTGGATTTATCAAAGGTTTGTTTGTATAAAAACGTGCAAATTCATTGCACATGCAACAAAATCTATACTAACAGTGTGCAAAAAGGGTTGCGTCTTCAAAAGGTGCAAGATAGTGTGTCTGCATCCAGTTAGTATGTTTGCTACAATGACCATGCTATATGGGGCGTTTACATGCAATTGTGCGTATGTTGGGAGGAGAATATGAAAATATATTAATTAAGCACAAAGTGATTTATCAACCCTGAAATGGATTGCATGGCAGTTTTTTGTGTGTGTATTTTTAGTACATCTGAGAATCAGGTGCAAACTGGCAGCTCTGCGCACAAAAGCCTTCATTTTCTGAGGGACACGATGCTGGACATGCAAAACTCTGATTCAAAATTATTTTTCATGAGCAGTGAAGGCAATACATGCAATTCAATAAGACCAACACAGAAAAGACCACTATTTAACACAGATGTTCAATATTCTGGACAAACCAAACAACATTTGCAGCCACAGTATAATGAGAACTAAAGCTGGCATTAATTGTATCTTCTTGTTTCCCGTTTTGCCAAAATCACATTTTAACTTGGATTGTTGCGGCTGCAAGGAGTGGGCAACTTGTGCATAATAGATGTCAGAGACCATCTTTAAGGCTGCAGTTTTATTCATCCATGTCCTCATAAACTGGCCACTTCTGAAATTCTGCATGGATACCTGTTGTATTGTTAAAATTTTTATATTTATCATACTTATTTTAAATTATATTTGTATTTGCCTCTTCCACTAATATCTGCATCTCTAAAGGGTCATATTTCCTTTTGCACTTTCTACTCTTGAAATTCTCCAAGCTGCAAACCTTGACTGTCATTTACAGAGGGGAGTTTCCAACACGTTTGCGCCTGTCAATATTTGCGCAATCTCTCTTACTGGATCACCTACAAACCATGGTTCAGCCCCCCGCACAAAATTCTAGATTTCACAGGTAAATTACTATATGCACATTTGGATCTTAGTAGATCCAGACAGTCCTTGATACAATCTTGGGCCCTGTGACAGACTGGCGACCTGTCCAGGGTGTACCCCGCCTCTCGCCTGATAATAGCTGGGATAGGCTCCAGCAACCCCCGCGACCCTGAACTGGATAAGCGGTACAGAAAATGACTGATACAGTCTTGGTGCTTTTTGACAATGCCTACTAGTTCAGAAAAAGAGGGGTTTTCTTTTTTATTTAGAACCTTTTGACCATTGAAATGCTCAACAATCCTTCACATCTCTTTCCACCATGAGGTCTAGCTTGGAAAGGAACAGTTTGATTAAATAAACCCTAAACCCTGTTGCGTTTCCACAGCCAATATTCGTACCTGATGCCAAATCAGTCAGATAGCGATAGATTCGTCAGCTATATAACAGCATGACATAGCAGCACAACAAACTCCTTCAGTTATAATGAGGCATGCGACACAATAACAAAGGAGGAAAATGGTGGACATCCAGTAGTTTGTGTTCTCTCTTTTTGGCATGAGGTCTTAAACAACAAAAAAAATCTATGGAACATTCAAACATGGAGCTGTTCCTGCTTTGTTCTTTGTGCTGAGTCGCACAGGAAGTGATGATTCTTTTAACCAACCAATAGATTACAGTGTGACAAGCTCCACCCATTTAGGGTTGGATCAGTGAGACTGAGAACCCAACAGAAAGTTCCAAAAATATAGGATGGAAAAAAATAGTCCAGCCCAAACAGGGCTTTATGGAACCAGCTCCTCGTTTGGGTTTAGGAGGCAGACACCCTCTCTACCTTTAAAATGAGGCTTCTTTGAAAGATCTTACAGTTAGGGATGGCTTAGTAACCCTAAACCGTCCCGTTAGCTATGTTACTACAGGCCGAAGCTGCTGGGTGCTGTCCCATGATCCACTGGGCTTCTCTCTGCTCTCTTAACCCTCCATGCACAAACATATGATGTTGTCAATAAATTTACAATTCCTTTACTTAAAGAAAATGAACCAAACCCAACTTTAGCCCCTCTATAAGCAACCTTAGTCCATTCATAGTCCTGACTCAGAAACAATCAGGACTGAACTAAACTAAATATGATGAGTTCTTTTGTCCATGTCTTGGACATGATATTGAATAAGTGTTAGTATATTCAATATCATGAATAGTATAGGGAGGTGGAAAGTCCAAAAAGAATAATTACTTATCAAGTTTTCTTTTCTTTTTTTTTTTTACTGTGAATTTACTTTCTCTTCCTCAAATAGTGTTGCTTAATGTTCTTACCTGTCAGAGTGTAAGTCCAGTCCAAGGCCCCCGCTGATCCCCATGCCCATGCCCATGCCCAGACCCATCATGCCTTGATATGATGGGTAGTAGAGCATCCCTTCCTCCTCTGGGTTGAAGAAACCGTCGATGATCTGTGAGTCAGCGTATAAACAGCGAAACTCCCGATCAAAGCTGTCCGTGATGCGACCGGAGAAATGCATCACCATGTTGCTGTGCACCTGCGCAGACAGCCAGGTGAAACTGGAGAGCAGAGAGGACGTAAAATTAGAAACCAGGCCTGACATTTGTCCCAAGCAGCAGGTAATTACCATAATACATATGGAAACAAGGAGTTTTGAAACACAATTATGAAACATAAAATGAGGCCGGGACTCTGTATCTATCTGTATCTTTGAGCAATTTATCTCCCGCCAGCCACCCCTTGTTGATTAAAGAAGGTTTACGGTGAGTATTAACTAGTTCATGGGTGATAATGAGTCAGTGCAGTGACTCATCAGCTTATCTGCCAAACATAAATCACAGAAAACGCCTGAGCAGCTGGAAAAACCCTTCCATGGCCGGAGAAATGACAGGCTGGCTCAGGATCAATAAACCACACCAATGTCTCATACATTGGTGTGGTTATTTTTGCGATTTGTTTATACACAAAAATCAAACAAACCAGTAAATACATACATACAAATTCATTTGATAGCATCTAGCCAGTTTCATAAATGTACAGTATATAAGAAAATTTATCATCAAAGTCTTCAATAACTTTATTAAAATGTACAGCAGGTCAGACTCCATCCCGTGTCTTGATGGAGTCTGATCTTTGGTTTTTAACTGGTGTAACTTTGCCTTGTTAAGCAGAATTTTAAAAAAAATGCTAAATTGAAGTAAATTACAAGAATGATTCCCGGTCAATTCCACATTGACATATACATCCAGATGTCATTTTATCAGAATAAGGACGAAAGGGGATTTACGGGACTTTGAACGTAGCATGGTCTGAGTATTTCAGAAACTGCTGATCTACTGGCATTTTTACACACAACCATCTCTAGGGTTTCCAGAGAATGGTCTGAAGAAGAGAAAATATCCAGTGAGCAGCAGTTGTCTAGACCAGAATGTCTTGTTGATGTCAGAGGTC